>JAWLRI010000184.1:691861-717209 GCA_034781795.1 Crypturellus tataupa
GGAGGTGAGGCTGACCAGCCTGTAGTTTCCCGGCTCCTCCCTCTTGCCCTTTGTGAAGACTGCAGTGACGCTGACTTTCTTCCAGTCCTCCAGCACCTCCCCACTCTCCATGACCTCTCAAAGATGATGGAGAGCAGCTGAGCAATAACTCCCTGCCAGGTCCCTCAGCACTCTTGGGTGCATCCCATCCAGGCCCATAGATTTACGGGTGCCCAGTTTGCCTAAATAATCCTTAACCCAATCCCCCTCAACCAGCGGAAAGTCCTCCTCTCTCCTGGTTCCCTCTCAGTATGTGGGAACTGGCCTTAGCAGTAAAGACAGAAGCAAAGAAGGCATTTAGCAACTCTGCCTTCTTTGCATCCTCCGCCACCAAGACGCCCTCCCCGTTCAGCAGTGGACTGACATTTTCCCTAGCCTTCCTCTTGCTGATGATGTGTTTGTAGAAGCACTTCCTACTGTCCCTCTTGCTAACTCTAATTCCTTGGCCTCCCTTGTTGCATCCCTGCCTTCTCTGCCAATGTTCCTATATTCTTCCCATGAGGACTGGCCCTTCTTCCACATTACAATACCTGCTCTTTTTCTCATTAAGTTTATCCAACATCTCCTTGCCTATCCGCACAGGTTTTCTGCCTGCCTTGCTCGACTACTTTCTTAAAGGAATGCACCAATCCTGAGCTTGGGGAAAGTGGTGCTTGTATAGTAGCCAGCTCTCCCAGACCCCCTTTCCTTCTAGGACCCTTGCCCATGGATTCCTCCAAGGAGCTCTCTGAAGAGGTCAAAGTTAGCTCTCTTGAAGAGGTTGCAATCCTACTTGTCTAGCTTTCTCCTCGCAGAATCGTGAATGCCATCATCTCATGGTCACTGCAGCCAAGACTGCCCCCAGCCTTCACATTTCCCAAATTATTGTTGTGCTGGTCTTGTAAAAACAAAATTAAAACATTAAAGCTTCAGGAAAACATAGCATTTGTTATTCCTATATTGGCAGCCTGTTCCATATCCTCACTCCTCATTGCCAGAGGTTTTCTGTATTTCCAGGTTTCATACAACCAGATCGCCCGGGCTGCTCTTGTGCCAATACTCAGCATCAACACTAATCGTTCCCCTTGACTGATCTTCACTGCCATGAGCTCATTTGGGGGTCATTCTCATACGCTGTCTTCTACAGCCTGACTCACTTGCAGTTCACAGTAAAAAAAACCTATTACTCATATTAATAGCTACTATTACATTTTCTATTATGTCTAATCCAGTCTTTTAAGTCATCTGCTGTTGTTGGGATAGAACAAAAAGTCATGTTTTAATGCACCTCCCATAACGCGGACTGTTCTCCATTCCAAGCATTCACTTTAACTCATCGCTGCTACTCTCCGAGGAACCACAGAAGATGATGAGTGGACAACCTGTTGAACCAACTGTGCTCGTGCATATTTAACAGTACTGTAGGCTCCTTCGAAAGGTCATTTTTCTATTTTCTTTTAACTAAAGCCTTTTCTATTAAGGAAAGTCTTTCATCACGTTAATCTTTTTAAAGGAATACTCAGCTTTTATCTTCCTACCTATAGGAAAATAAATAAATAAATAACAAAGGAACTAAATAGCTTGCTCTGAGAAGGAATTTGGATTTGATTTTCTAACCTCTGCTGAGTTAGATCATCATCTTTCTCTGAGAAAATAGGAACTGAACCTCAATGATTCACAAAGTCATCTGAACAGAAAAGCCTCTTCAAATACTGCAATTTGCCCTCCTTCCTGCTCTTTAAAAACAATTACCTAGTCATTAGCCAGTAAAAACAATATAAAAGTAAATTAGGTTCCAACTGTGCAATTTCAAAAGAAGCGAATATCTGGAACTTTGCTATTAAGGTCAGAGTAGGTTATGAGTAGTTTTCTCATACTTTCTTATTAATAGAAGCCCACCTACTACTAGAAGTTTTGTCTACAGAATATACTTCAGGTTTTACTTTGGGTCCTTAAAACTTAGATTTTCCCTATTAAAAAAATATACTTTTTACCTCAATCAGAAAGTTAAAAAAAACCCTTTGAACTGGATAATATTATAAAAACATTTTATGTAGCATTACAGGAAAGAAAAAATGGGTGCATTTACAGCCACCAATTTTAGTCTGCGAACTCGAGTACAGGAAGTGAAGAAGGCAAAAACATTACTAAACTGTTTTTTAAAATAACAATTCAAGCATACTTACATAAAAAAAATTCCCAGAATAGGGCATTTACAATAATCAAGCTAGTATTTCACTTCCTCAAATTTAAATCATTTTAAATTTGAAAAACAGTTTGCTAGTTAGTTTTTCCACGAAGCTATCCAAAAACAGTTTAGAAAAGATACAGAAAGAATAAAATACACTTTTCTGAAAGCTATTATATTACATCTCTACTAATATCACTATTCATTTCCTGCAGGAAAAAAATGTCAGTTTGCTAGAGACAGCTTGTGAACAGAATTCTTAATAAAATTCTTATTTTTGCTGAAGGCTCAACACAGGCAAAAGTTAAACGACAGTCATGAATTGGACTTAATGTACTTAAGTCCTTGAAGTCACTGGAAGCAAGTAAATCTTTGACTGACCATGCTCAATATGCTGGAAAGAAGCTTATCAGCGTACCTTTAGAATTTTATACAAAAAAAAAAAAATACTAAAGAAGTACTTTGATGAGAAATAATTTTCTCTATGAATATACTGCAGAAAATACTGCTTGAAATAAAACCTGAAGTTTAATCTTTAGTACTTTCTACTTTTAAAGGTGAAAAAAACAAGTAAACAAAAAACACGAGTTACTGAAGCCTATGCCTGCAAGAAGGGCCTTGTTGGAATTTATATGTCCAGCCATTCACTTCCATTTGTCTCCACTATTTTCCATAGTTAGAGAATTGTAAAAGTGCTCTCACTGTGATTCCATGTTTCTGTTTACTGTCATGAGAAAAAGACTTGGCAACCGGACCACAAAAATAGACTCTGGTCTACCTCAAAAGGAAAGATTTCATTCCCTTCAAACACAACTCACAACAATAACAGATGGAATTTAAGAGGTACAAATCAGGAAAAAAATAACACTCAATATTCTTCTTCTGTGTATGGAGGTGCAACAGTGGCAAATATAATCTCAACATCTTAAAACTGGTCTTTTAAGAAAGCTTAAGACACTATCAGCATTTTTTTAAAGCAGTTTTTAAACATGCAACTGCAGTAGAGTTTAAACAAGTTATATATAAGAGAAAAAAGCAAATATTTGTATGTGATTTATTTTTTAACATAACTTGTTACAGTGGTAAAAATTAGTAAAGAGAGGACTCTCTTAAATTTCAATTGCCAACTCCTACAGTTTTATGGCATTTTACCCAGTAAATAACATCCATTAAGATTCAAAAAAAAGAAAAAAAAAATCAGAGACCAACCAGCTACTCTTCTCAAAACCTACAAGTAATTCTAAGTAGACCTTCCTGATCTGTAAAATCCTTAAACAGCATTTTCGCACCTTGCGCTCTAGCGCGGCTCCTTCCTCCTCACAACCGCAGGCTCCTGCTCAGTAAAACACCCAGGGGGCTGAGCTCAGGGGCAGCTGGCTGGGAGGCGAGCGCCAGCCTCAGTCGGCAGCCTCGCAGGGGAACACGCTCCGGTGCCTTGGGGAAAACACGCACCTAAACCTTCATAACGCTACAGCTGCCTGTTGTCTAAGTGCAAAGAGGAGGAACAGGCAGCAGTGTGTCTCAGTAGACCTATCTGGAGCCGGGGGCTACAAGGTATCTCCTTATTTTTTAATCCAAGAGGTAAATAACAGAGATATTGCTAGCAGTGTACACGACATTGGTTTTTCTTCTGGAATAATGCATGTAATTTTGGTTACCTCTAGTGAAGAAACAAATGGGAAGTGGAGAAACTACACAGAAGCTCAGCAGGACATTCAGGTGAATATAGGGCCTACTTTGGCTTGCTTTATCCAACAAAGTCAAAGCTGAGCAGGTAGAGGACTTCTCTTCAAATAAATCAGAGAAAAGAGGCAGCAGGAAGACCTATTTAAAATAAATTCCACTACTGGCAGGAGAATCATGACTGTTCCTCATTAGAAAAATTCTCAGAAATTGTTAATGATTTTGGCCATTGCACTTCAACTGTCATTTCCATTATCAACACAGGCAAATTTAGAGTTAACTTGGGTATCTCTGGCTACTACTATGTGGTACAGCACAAACATGTATATGATCACTCTGTATTCAAGCAGAATCTCCAAATATTTGCACTGCTTCATTATCTCTAATTGATGAATCCCTATGTAATGCCATAGATTTTTTAAAATAAATTTAATTAAGAATTTAATCATTAAGAAATTAATAGTCATCAAATGCTGCACTTTAAATTTATAAATTTATTCTGTTTCTACAGTGTTAGTCTCTAGGATTATGCAGTTCTTGCAGCATGATACGACATTTCAATTATTTATAATAAAGGAATCTCCCAACTTTGCCTCAACAGATTCTACCTTTGTTGTGACAACATCACTATTAAACATGAAGGTCAATTCACAGACTGATTCTTGAGGAACTCGCTAACAAACTTCCTTCACTCTTATTCTACAATTCCCCATCCAACACAGACTGCTCTTACTTGCAGTTTATATAGGCCTCATCAACTTGGCAATTGGCCAATCTCTATCTTCTCCAGATAAACTAAAAATTTTTTACACAGACCTCGGAAAATTCTTTATTAAAATCAAAATCTGAAGATGTAGTTTCTGCAAACGCAATTTATTCACAAAGATCTATTTAAAGTAATCAACACAGTAAAATACATTTTATTATCATTCAGGTTGGAAAGAGGCAGATAATTTGCTTATCATGCTACCTAGAAAATGTACTGAACACTTCTCAAGAAAGAAATGCTTGATTAATATACTCTATGAAACCTTCACAAGTAAGGCCACTTACCACAAAAGCTCCCTTTAAAGCATACAGTTCTATGAGCTTTACAAATGTACAGTGGTAAAGTTTTGAGCTCTCTGCATTCTCTTTTCATAGAAGAGCCACTCGTTCACTGAAATTCTACTGACTGACAAGCATTTGAAAAGCACTCTAAAAACAAGTATCTATATGGATAAAACATAAATTACTAGTAAATTCTTAGCATATGATATCCGAAAGATAAAGAATTTCAGAAGAGGCAGAGAAATATTTTTGCTTCAGAGTAGATGTCATGAAACCCAACAAGCAAGTGCTTTTTTTTTTCCCTGCCAGACATTTAAACACAGTTTAACATATGCTGTCTCCTTCCTCATGAAAACTCTTGCTAGCAGCTACCTCTCCAGAACACTACCTTAGTAGAGTTAAGCAGAGAAAGGGAGTGCAAAACAGGAGGCAAGTGCCTGTGTGTATATTTACTCATTTTCAGATACTTTCAATCTGGAATGTGAAAATCACTCCAAAAAGATATTCAGGTCTCTGAGAGCTCAAGTGCAGAGATGACATAGCCACAGATTTCTGTTCCCATTCCTTCTTCCCATTATAATTTTTGCGGTACATAGTTGTAAAAATCAACAACAAAATGCAACACTTGTTAATATGCAAAAAAGTACCTCAAGGAGATGTTAAAATGCCTTTGGGTTTTATTAGTAAGTAGGAAAATGTAAAAGGAAAACATACAGAAGTAGCACAAAAACACCATGCTGCTCCATTTTCTACATGGGAGGGGGAAGAAGAAATCAAAATGTAGGTTTTGATTTTAAAAATATAAAAATAATGACATGTCTTTTTTATTTCAAAGTGCATCAGCCCTGAATCCTTCTCTATTATAGTTTTTCTTCTGTTTGTTTTCTGTTTATTGGAATGTAAAATTACCTCCTCTTTCAGTGCATGTTTCTTCTGCTCCAAACAGATTTCTTTGGCACGCATCAGCTGCAAGGTCTCCTTAGAAACAGCATACTGTAGCTTCTCCATACGTTCCACTGCTGCTGCCCATGCCGCCTTACCAAATTTTTTCTGGTCTGCTCGCATCCGATCGTACACAGCTACCAAACGGGAGGTAAAAGAAGTCAGCTTAGCAGTTTACTTCTCAGATCAGTAGTGATCCTAGTGCAAGACTCTGCACACATCTGCATTCAAAACATGCAAAGGTCCCTTAGCAAAACTACTCATTTGACTGACTAAAAGCCTTCATATCCAAGATGATTCTTGTAAATAGACAATTAGCTATTTGTTGACCATCTTATTTTAATTCCTTTTTTGTTTTGCTTTGTTTTACCAAAAAGGAAACATTCTGAGTACCTGTGCAGTATATGCTTCTTAAACTGCACCCCAGATTTTCCCTGTTTCTGAGAGCCCCAATCAAGTGCCTACTCATCTCCAATTGCCCCTGACAACTTCTACAGTGCAATCTTAAGTGTAATAGAAATCTGTAATAGAGTGAAATAAAAATTATAATTTAAAGTTAAAACTTAAGCTAGTTATCAAGTTGAATGCTATAAGAATACTGCTTTAAATTTAAATAACAAAAGCATCTATTTCTTAACTCAAAGAGCAGGTTTCTTCATAGCATTAATTCAAACTAGCTAAACAAAGTACAATATGGCCTTGCTATGCAGAGATGAATCAGAATTTCTCCAGGAAGACCTGCTCTTCTTGAGCCCCAGACAACACCTAGGCTGACATGCATGAGGTTTTTGCCATTTTTAATATATAGATCAATCACGTGATTCTGTATGTTTAGCTCTGCAAAGCCATAAAAGTCACATGATCAAAAGGAGCAGCATCCAGTCCCTAAGAGTTAGAAGATACTATACTACATGCAGTAAAGAAATTAAAGAAAATAAAAATAAAGATTAAAAAAAAAAATCACTCATTACCCTTCTCATCTGTTTTTTCCCTTCTGCCGTCTATTATTATTTTTGTATGTAAGACCTCACTGTGATAGACTAGCAGGAGGCCAAAAAGCAAAACAAAACAAAAAAAGCAGCCAAACATCTAAGGTTGTCAATATTCTCCAGGCATTTAATTTCCCAGTGTTCTTCCCCGAGAATTGTGACATTACAAAATAAAATCCTGTGCTCTAATTAAATGGATTCCAACATGCTTGGGCTAGTTTAGTTGCTTTTTGAAAATAAGGTGCAGTTTCATTTCATTTTAACTGGGGCGTAACTGAAAGTATTCACTTTACACTGACTGCTTCCTTTGAGGCAGATCTAGGAAGCATACAGGGAGATAAAAAACACTGTTCATCAGTAAAGATTTTCTTCCAGGTATATTCAGCTCATTCATCGAGTTGCACCATCACTGTTACCAATGCAAAGAAAGAGACAGAAACCTGCACTCAGGCAGGGAAGAGGAGGACACAAACTCTTGCAGCGGTAGCGTGCCGTTAAACCACAGTAAGTAACATGAAACAACATCCTCAGGGGTTTTTTGCCCTAATTAACTTAGGATTTAAGTCAAAATGATATGAGCAAGAGTGCAGACATACAAGTCGCATGCCCTGGTTTAACTGAACAACTCTTCAAAAACTGCTGCACTCTTCAAATATAGAAATGCCAAGGACCACGAAGACTTCTAAACAGAGTAGTTTTCACTGAGTAGACAAACTGAGTTGCTGCTTAATGTTTAGAGCTATGAAAGGTAGAGGAGACAGGAAAAGGAAAGGAGATATAGGGATACTGAACACTTGCTATGGTAGTCTGCCACATCCTGCATGGAGGACAAAATCCAGCAGGGAATCTGGCTCATAAATCCTTTGCAGGCAAACAGTGCAGTTAATGCAATCACACTGTGGAGGCAGTTGGAAATTTTACTTAAAAAATGCTACTCTGTCTGCTTCTGTTGATGTTCTGGAAAGGGTCATTTATGAAAGACTCAATAGACACACAGTTAAAAAAAAAAAAAAAAAAAAGGCAATAACTGCCTTTTCCTCAGGGAATAATAATCCTGGAAGGGGGAAGAGAATCACATAGGACAATACGGAACATGCTAAACATTAAAGATTTTTTATTTGAAGTATAGGAGAGTAGAAAATAATAAAATACCTTTTTGTGCTTTAGCTGTTATTTCAAAATATTTAACTGTAAGATCTTGAATAGAAAGCACAGCCATGTGGGCTTTTTTCTGCCAATCGGCATCTTCTTTTTGTAGACTCTCAATTCTTCTGGGGCCTAGGTAGTCATTCTCGATTGAGATCTGAAAATAAATCAATCCATAATTAACAACACAAGGAATTGTTGCTATTTTGCCAACAGTAATCTGTTTCAGGAAGAAGGGGAAGGAGAGAAGGCAGGGAGTAGGAAAGGTGGGAAGGCAGAGAAAGGAAGGGAAAGGAAGGAGGAGGAAAAGAAGGGGGGAGGAACTACCAGGAAACAACCAGCATTTCTACTAAAAGGGAAATACACACACGCACACATATATGTATATTTTCCTAGTGACTGGGAGTTTAAACATCTTTTCATTGCTAAAACTAAAACAATTTTGAAGTGATGACTATCTAAAGTCCTTAAAAGATTCATTTTTTTAATTATTAAACATATGAATTCTCTCCCCAAACTGACTTTTTTTTCCCCCCACAGTCCTTCCAAGCTAAGGTTATAATCTTCATCCTCCTTAAGCAGTCCCCGCTGCAGACAACAAATAAGTCTGATCCTGCCAGACCAAGGCCTTAATTTTGAATATTTTTTATTTAATATCAGTCAAGAAGACATCCCACTAATACAGACGGTTAACAGAACAAATAAAAAAAATCAACATCTGAGTTGTTACTTATTTTAATTTGAAGTTCAAATGACTGAAATTTTTATGTTAATTTTACAAAACTTCAACCTGGTCTCGAAAATCAAATTACATAAACAAGTGTTTTAAGTGACTGTTCAGGATCTACATTGGAATTTCCACTTAACCCATTTCTAAGACAGAATTTTTAGAAGCAAAAATGCACACTGCCTGCTATCTAATCACTAATTACTGAAAAAAATCACAAAAAGCAGACTAAAATAGCGTGAAGACAATATGTTTTCCACATGCTTTGTGAGGCAATGGGCAAAATAAAAATGTAAACATGCAATAGATGAAGATTAACTTTACTAAATGGGTTGTTGTGCAACTAGACGAAACACAAATAATCCATGATTTCCACAGGGAATGCTATGACTGAACAGACAGGAGAATTTCCAAATAAAAGTGTACGTATATGTCAGTGATGACTAGCTAAGTAAATGTTTACCAAGTACTGAAAACTTTGAAACATGAACATTTAAAAAGCAGAATAAAAAAAAAAAAAAAAAAAAAAAAAGGCAGGCAAAAGTCCTCCTCCTCTATTCCTAGATAAAGCAGATGTTGGAAGTGACACTGAATCACTGAGTAATGTGAGTAACATTCTTGTCAGTCGTTATTTCTAAGAGAAGAGAAAGACTCAAAGTAACAGTCCTTCATATGGTTTTGCCTGCCAGAACATTATTCACACAGAGCGCATGCTGGAGATGGATGACGTACAAAGTACAACTGTATCTTTGTTCCCGAGGGCAGGTATTTACAAGCGATAGAAAAGGAAAGGACCTTTCTTTCTTCAGCTGTAATCCCAAATATTTCAGCTGTGCCTTCATGTAAAATGCACAGATGAGGCTCTTGGGCTGATCAAATGATTCAAGGAGGCATTTGTCACCCTCTGGACAGCGTACTTAATTATAAGATAATGCACCGAGCCACTCACTGCCAGCCTAAGTCATCTCAACTCATGGAGCCTGCAAGAGGAGTTAAGTGAACCAACAATATCCATAGAAGCAAGTGTCAATCAGCCCATCCGGAGCTGGCATCAGGTATCCCCACCAAAAACATTTCACCTAGAGCAGCCAGACATTCTCAGGCAGGGAAAGGAAAGCGATCAAGCTGCTTTAATTTTCACTTCAAGAGAGAGGATTTAATTGTGTGGTACTCAATGAACATGCTTCACACTGTGTCCTTTAAGGCAGTCCTCACATTCCAGCTTTGGTTTCATTAGCCACTGACTTTCTCAGTGGCAGCTAATTTTGCAAAGTCCTCTTTGGTCCCTTTGGAAACGGCCACTTCTGAGTCCAGCTGCCTCCGGCTTCTCTTCCCTTCTGATTTAATTTTTCCAACCAGACATGTAACAAAGTCTTTAAAAGTAAGGTCCAAGTGCAAAAGAAAATACTGACTACTGGCATTCTTCACAGCCTAAGCCAAGTAACCAATGCAAACTGAAAGATGGAGAGCATTAGAGAGTATGTAACAAGCCTCTTTCGGCCATTCAGTTTTCAAGCGCAGACTACCTAGATAATTAGATTATCTCAGTCACTGACGAAATCTGTGCTTGTCACAGCCTTATGCAGCAGGATAGACATTCAACAGAGGAAAAAAGAACAGCCAGTGGTCCCCCTTGCCAAATGGTTCTCTGAGCCCATGTTCCCACTCTCTGTGTATTGGGTCTATGTAGCCAATCCTTCCTCCACATTGGACTCCACTTAGCCCTACACAGCACCACTGCAGCAAACATCTAAATATGCCCAAACATTTTATGCAATTCACAATTAAGATGTAATATATCCTTACACATAAAAGACAAATAATTTGAGTTGTACCTTATTACAGGAACCTGAAAGTAAAACCTAGAGCCTGGTAGTTTAATTAAGGTAAAGTGACTGCTGAAATAGGGACAAAAGCTGGGGAGAAGAGAGACCCTTCTATGGAGGTTGCAACTCCTTGGAAGGAATATTTGGCAGGTGGATCCATTTTCTCAAACTTGCAAATTGTCGCTTCAGCTGCAATCCCTTCATGCAATGCAGCAAGAAATGAGTCTCAAATCTACAGTTTAACCCAGCTCTAGATTTAACAAGGAAATGAGAAAAGCACAATGGCCACTAAGCAACAACATGAACAGGCCCAAGACTTTTGAAATTTCTATGTTCTCCTTCAATAATAATCCCTTTTAATGAATAAATGTGAAGGGAGTAACCTTCATTAAGGTCTTACGTGCATTCCAGTATTGTTTGCAATGCATGAGTATGTTTAGGCTTTGGTTACTGCAACTTTACAATGTCAGCATCTTTTGCTTTTACAGTCCATAAAAAGAGCACGAGATGTTTTATACAATAAGCAGTAACATATAATTAGGATAACTATTGTTCACCTTCAACATGACTAAGAGAAGGTACCAAAAGACGGAAATAGAGTGTGGTAGGAAAAACTACATCACATTGTCATCTAATTAGTACTTCCTTTAAATATATGTATCTATTTTTGATTCAGTAAAAAATTATCAGTTAAAAATAAAGAAACTTTAGTAAATGTGTGAAGTTTTTCTAAATTATAAGGCTTTTCACTTCTCTAATATTTTCTCACTCATTTGAAATCTTCTCATTGGGACTTAAAGTTCTAGAGGAAAAAGTATGGCCTAGGAGAAAGTTATCTCACAAGGAGATCTCCCTCTAGTTTCTAATAATCATTTTTCCGAAAGGGACACTCACCACAAGGAGCAGAGTAAGCTTATGGACCGCACATGTGAAACAGGCCTGCCACTACAGAACTTTGTTACATGTCAGATACTTTATATGTAAACAAAGGCTCTTCAGCACCTTCCAGGCACTTTTTGAAGACAGATGGGACAGTAAAGGGCAAGAATGATAGAAAATATATTTAGGACAGGTCACATTATGATTAGGAAGGGATCTGTCACCTTTCAACAGTTCCCTTCGTTACTATTCTCCTAGATGGACTCATAATAGGCAAAAAGGAGAAAAAAAAGACATACTAACAGGTTGGTTAATTATAGGAAACAATAAAAGCAAGCTGAGAGCACATTACAGGTGGCAAGGGCAATACATTAGGAAAAATATCTTCATTTAGAAAAAGTGTTTTAGCACAAGTATTTCACACACTTTCTTTGACACAGCCTAAGAGGCAGGACAGCCATTCTCACCACAGGCTCCTGAACATATTTGTCAGGCAGCATCTCAGCTTCATCCTCTGCACCGAGACGCCTCAGAGCTGGTCTTACAGGTTGTGATTCAGCTATGCTCCCCACGGTAACCCAAGACTGGTTTCCAAAGTATATTATAATTCTGTACATATGGCCCCATCTTACATTAAGTGAAAGTATTTTGCTGTAAAATGGACTTTCTGACATAGACTTCAATATTAATGCAAACTGGCTTACACTGGAGGGTCTACAGTTCCTATTGGGACTACCAGTACAAATGATAAAGGCTTTGCACTATCTGTAGCAAGGGAGGATGACAACTACACTTAAAAACAACCACCACCACCACTACCAAACAGATTTCAGTTTGCTAATAGATTTAGGTAACACGGACCTGCAGAACCTTCCCTCCTGAAGACCTTAACTCTTTTCTGGCCCTCCACAACCTATGGAATATTGCTGCAAGGTCTCTTCCTTCTTTCTTTCTCCAAGAACACACAAAATTTGTATTTTCTACATGCTTAAAACACTTGCAGATTTCCACAAAGGCAACTTTTTCAAAGCATACTCAGACTCCACACACATCTCTCCTTTCCATTTCCTCCAATATTCTAATTTTAGATCACAACCAAGACTGTCCCAGCACTTGCTTCCAACCATTACTAATACTTGGAGAAACAATTTAAGAAACAAGGTAATGGATTGTGTGATATTTCCCAGCTTCCATTACAGACCAGCTTTGAGGCTTCCTGAACAGATCATAGTTAATAACAACTGATGGGGCTACCTATTTCTGAGCTCATAATTAAACTGTGGAAATTACTGCCTCAGACCAAGCAATGTCCCTTTAGTAAAAGGGATTATGAAGAAGAGAAGGGGGGCACTTGTCTTTCTTTTATTTGCAAATTATTTTAAAGCACCAAAATTTAAATGGGGGCAGAGGGGTGCATCCTTTCACATAGAAAGCTGTGGAAGAAATCATTCCATATTTCCTTCCACATACAATTCACAATTGTATAAATCTCTTATTTTCCGTGAATTACCTCTTTCCAAACAAAGGTGATCTACGTTATTCTGTCTCTGTGCTGAGGCTATTTGTAACATTTACCCTTACTGACATCCTTTAACTGCAGTATTCTTCTGAGAGTACAGACTAAAACTGCACAGTGTTTAAGATGCAAATATATGCTGCATATATGCAGAGGCACAAAGTTTTTTCTTTCTTAATAATTCAAAACCTTTACTTTCCTCTAAAAACAAGAGGCTCTTTTGAAAGAGCTCCCCCCAAATACACACTAATTCTCATACCTTTTTCACAGGAGTAACAGCTAATTAAGTGCCTATGAATGGGTATGTGATAATACCTACAGATGTTGTCATCAGCGTCCACCCATGCATTCCTTTACATTTATTGACAACAAAATTGCTGTTTTATTACCAGGCCTTTTGTAAGGCACCAGGGTTTCGTTTGTTCCTCGCTGACTCAGGCCACGGGCTGGCCTGCCATCGTATTGCCAGTTTAGAGCACCCTTTTCTCAAAAGGCCCTTAAATCTTCGTTTCAAAAATAAGGGATACATTTGGGTATGAGCTCATAGAAAGACAGCTGTATAAATCTCCAGGAGAATCCAATACAGAATGAAACAGAGACTGGCATACCACCTTTCCTACTACACCAATTTTCTCAAATTAGAAAAAAATGCTTTCAAATGATATTTGTTAGCTTCATTACAAATCCAGGCATTTTGCATAAACTTAGACTACTCAGCTCTGTAAGTTTTTCAAAATCCAAATCTATCTAACTATAATTTCTGGTAATGTGAGGACACACTCTCAACTACAAATATACTCTATGAATTTAGGAATTTTCAGTGTTTTATTCTGTCCCCTGAGTAATATTTTATTTTTTTTAATTAGATGTTTTTCATGTAATTGTTGCCAGCAAGTCATGAACCAGTCTGTAACTATCTGTTTACCCAAAGTGAGAAACAAGGTTGAGTTTACTGGCACACAAGTAACCTTGACACCTTATTGTTGCTGCTTTAGTGTCCTCTAATGGGTGTTATACGCTTTACTTTCACATTTTTTACTGCAAGATGACTACACACTAAAAGATAATGCAAGATGTAAAAATATCCTTAGTTCAAAAAATCAGCTAAGACATTAACTCTTCTAGAGCTAAATAAATAAATAAGATCATGGGCTTTGCAATACAGAGATCATCTATTTGATGTTTGAGAGCAAGGCTACAAATTAAGACTATCAGTGTTTGAAAACATTCCTTTCCCTAAAACATCTTCAGTTGATTTTCCAAGCATAGGCAATGGATTTTTTAATAAATATCACTCACATGAGATCCATAACAAGAATGGAACACGTATTCATTCTTCATTCAAACCTAGTAAATCATCAAGAGTTTTAAAAAAACATTCTCCATCTTTTTAGCTATTCTTATGATTAAACTTATCTTTTGCTTTGCACTTGTTTTCAAAGTATGAGCCTTTTTTCCCATGACAGTTAAATTGCTAAATGCAATATAATTTATTTCAAAGTATTTCGTTTTAAACAAATGAAAGTCAAATTTGCAACAAGGTTCAATACTACTACAGTTCAACATCAATAAAAAAAAACAAAAAATAAATCAGTATATATTTCAGCCAAAGCTAGATTTTTCTGTGGACCTTGAGAGAGTAACACAGACTAATAAACAATTCTATAATAAAAAACCTAAATTATATTAAGCTATTTATCAAGCTAATTACTGCTCTAACCTATTATTCCAATGTTAAACCTCAACATTAGTATAGATAAAACATAAAGAAAATGCTTCTAATGAAACTAAGAGTGCTTTTAAGTATATATATAAGGTATAATTACATTTTCATGTTCTCATTTCCCAAATCTGCATGGAGATGATTGCGATTGTAGCCTCTCACCTGTACAGAGACTGTGGTAGTGCTCAACTAAGCAAACCGAGTTCAACTCAGTCCTTCAAG
The DNA here is from genome assembly GCA_034781795.1 of Crypturellus tataupa. Taxonomy (NCBI): domain Eukaryota; kingdom Metazoa; phylum Chordata; class Aves; order Tinamiformes; family Tinamidae; genus Crypturellus; species Crypturellus tataupa. The sequence goes on from JAWLRI010000184.1 coordinate 706,771, forward strand.
AAGGCTAATGTCTAAGTTTTGCTCGCACCTATATGTTGGCTGTGAAGCAATTTATCTTATGCTTCATTTTAGTCTAATACCAAGCACATTTATAAAAAAATGTCTTAACAAAGGAAAGCCACTCACTGACAACACTTAGAGTTTTGATCAGAGACACAAGTCACCACGTTCATGAAGTACTGCCCAAAATTAAAATCCAAAATAAGAAAGTTTCTTTCCCTCTCTGAAGGCCAGTGAACACAACCATATATAGGTAGAAGGCTTTGGATTATTCTGACCTGTGAAGTTACTCTTTTGAAAGACATTTTGGAAAAGCAATCAAACCTGTAACATGTATCAAAGACCATTTCATATTGGGATTGCAAAGGCCTTAAGGCTTAATCCTGTCATCTGTCAGTAAGTTTCAGTCAAACACCAGCTACTAGATGTGGCCTGTTCCCTCCATAATTTCGTAATGGAATATCTGATAAAATTCAGATTTTAACTATGTGAAATCAAAGGCACCCGATCACAGTTAGCTACTCTTCCTTCTTCCATCTTTTGGGAGAAATATTTCATCACTAGTTTTCCAGCTCCTAATGTCTAATACTTCCCAGCTTTCTGCTATTACAATCTCTATTCTTAATGTCAACAAAATTAGCTAAACTTTCACAGGAAAATAATTCATTTTGTTAAGTAGAAAAAAAATTCACATTTCTATACATAAATGTTAAGATCAAAAACATTAGTGATTTTTGTTTGGTTCACTAAACACCCCATTTCTTGGGGAAAAAAAGAAGATCTTAAAATACACTTAGAATTCAAATTTTAATACCAGATAAAATAATCCGTAAATATTGTTTTCATGGTGGTTCTAAGTTCATACTTCTCCTAAGGGTCTTAAATCTGGAGGATCAATCTTCCAATTTTTATGTCATACTCCAAAGGGAGATGACACTAAAGACTGTTCTCAAGAACCACAGGCAAAGCAATTGCTGTTCTCCTTAATCTCATTCTGAAACGCAAAATGAAAATGGTTTAGGTAATTAAAAAATATTAAAAAGAAAACAATTTCCATAGAGATCAGTCGCAGGCAGATAGCCAAAAGAGAAAAAGAAAGCTTTAAAAATGTTTAAGAAGCATAGGCAATCTTGAATAAATACTGCATTTTGTATTCAACTCACTTTTTGTATTTTGTATTAGCAACTCACTCTGCACATTCTTCTCTCCTTACTCTACATATTGTACCTTCTCCTTGCAAGTCTTTAATTAAACGGTACTATATGTCTACAGCTCCTGTTTCACTGAGGTTGACACTTCAGAAGCACTTTTGGGAAGCCAGAGAACAGAGCCAGCCCCAGGCCCTACAGGTTTACAAAACCTGTGGAGCAATGTTCCATTACTAAGCCTTCCAGAAACACATATGCTGCAAGTTAACACAAACTATCTCATGTACAAGCTCTATTTATAAACTAATTCCTCTCCCCTAGCTACACAGCACAGTATACATTTTGTCATCCTAGATACAAGAACTGCTTTCTCTCAGACAGTGAAATGAAAAACAAGAAATGGCATCCTACCACGTAACACAGCTGACCAAGCTTTACAGCTCAAAATTGCCAAGTTAGGAAGAGAACAATCTACATGAGATGCAACAATCTACTACTGAAGAAATCAAGCCCAGAACACGTCTCTAAAGTTTACTAAAGTTACTATTGCAGGGACAATAAAAAGAAACAAACAAATGGGAAGTATTTTAAAAATGAAAAAACAAGATACCAATGACTTTTTTTTTTAAGACTCTTAATTCATGTTCCATATTCAATACAATATGCACCTTTTCTTGCTTGACAAGAGAAGAAAAATTTTCTGTGCTACAAATTCAAACAAATGGGGACTATTTCATCATGCACTGAGCTATGCTTTTTGTTAAGTAACTTCTTCATAATACTCAACAATACATCTGAAAAAGACAGACACCACAATTATCTATGCACTGACACTTCTCACACAGAATAAACACTACTAGTTCAAATACTATGATATAAATTCACAGAGTTAGTTTCAGGTTGCTGAACTTTCTGAAAATGTACTTTAGTTACAGATATAGAAAAAGATCAAAGTAAAATTACTTTGTAATTCTGAATCCTCCCATCTGCCTTCCTCATTTTATACACAAAGCACTAAGACAGACACTATTTTTAAGTTACAACAAATTACATGTTATTAATGCACTCTCCATGTTTAAGTATTTTACGAAAAGCACCGACTCCTAGTGTTTTACCATATTCTCTCTGACTAAAATGGAAAATAAGCTACTGTATAAACAATCTTAAAGAGAATAGCAATACTGATTTTTTTACAACATGTGCCTTTTGTCCCAGTGCCTACTGATCTTTTAGAACATTTTTCCAGCAATAAAAGTCATAGGCTTCATGTATGCAAGTCTGCAATCAGTTTAGTGAGTCAAACATAGGAAGCTCAAGAGTGACAATCAGCTGCGTATGCAGAGAGGTATTTGCTGTTCTCAAGCGCTCCTTGGTGTGCAGGAACCAAAAGGAATAGGGACAACATTTAGTGATGAACTTTCACTGCATTTACTATGTAGTAAAAGCAGTCTCTAGGTTTTTTTTTAACTCACTTCTCCCTAGACATTTGTTAAAGGAAAAATCCCAACACACTTTAAAATATACACGTGCAGCAGATTTGTGTATACATGTTCGTATGCACATAGCTTTATATGCATAAACATAAATGTATTTTATGGTGTGTACTGATCTGTGTAAAGTTAAGCAGAGCTAGAGAAGGCCTTTGAAGTGTCTAAAGTTGTATTTTTATTAAAATAGACAAAAGTTTACAAGCAGCAACTTCTCAAAAATAAAGCTTCTCCATTAATAAAAAGTCTAGATAACAATTTTACAAGTAAAAATTTCCATTAATATGGAAAATATTAACATATTCATGTGGAAATATTAATACTTTCATACCTTTATCTGCTGTCTTCGAAGCATTGCGAGTTCCCTCATATCTCGAAAGGGCTGGAGTAAGTATTGATAGAGTTCTGTGGTAGCTTCTGCCAGACTACTGTAGGCTTCATCTTCCATTTGATACAGTTCAAGCAGCTCTACCATGCTTTCTGTGTTCTTATGTTTTTCCAGAAGCTGTGAAAAAGTGAGAAAAATGCCAGATCAGCGAACGCGTTCAAACACTCTTGGTAAAAAACAACAAAATAACTTGTATTTGCTTATCCTCTTCTGTTATCTTCCCTCACCCACAAAATCATCTCAGATGTACGAAGTCTTAATCCTCACCCACACCTTCAGCTAAGCCAGTCAAGTATGTGCACTTCTGTAATAACCCCAACGCAAAATGCTTATTGCTCTGACTGATCACTGCTTTCCAAGGGTCTTCAAAAGTTAATAAATGTCAGCACAAAAACATACGAACAGCAGGAAAAGTAACACAGGACAAAGTAATCAAATGTGCTATTTCACGTTTCCTATTTTTCATTGGGGATGGGGGAAAGGAGTGATAAGAAAGGAGACAATGACAAGAAAAATCACGTTTTCATCTTTCTAAACCTGTTTTTTTCTGGCCTGCCTGTACTTTGGACCCACAGAACTCCCTGCTACATCAGTGCAGCTGCACCCACCCACCCATTCGTGTTAAACTAAACAATGATCTACATTTCTAGTAACCTTACCTGCTGCTCTATGACATTACCTTAGCTCAGGCACAAAACTTCAAATCTGCAAACTTTCCATTGCATTTTTTAATGAAATTACCAAATTTTAAACTTTAAAGTACTAACATTTCTAATTCATAAAAAAAAAAGCCAGAAAAACAAAAATAGGGCTTCCTAAAATATCTGCCCATTTCTATTAGTACAAATTCACTACTTTTTCTTATATTTACATGTTTGCTTTACATCTGTTTTGGGCAGATGCTCTAGGTGTCCCTGCTGGAGCAGCGGGGTTGGACTAGATGATTTCTAGAGGTCCCTTCCAACCTTAAGCATTCTATGATTCTGTGATTCTCTGTGATTTGTCTGGACAAACACCATATGCAGCTGTTAATCTTTTACAACTTTCAGAAAAATTATTCTAAAACTCTTTTACTGAAACTAATCTCGAAGAAATATAAGGAAGTACTTGCACTTACAAATACAAGATTATCTGAAATTTCTTATGTATTGAAATCTCTTATGTAATTTTCAGACATTGAAAGTCAATCTCTCATCCTTTACATCATCATCTCAAAAGCACATACTCACAGTTCAGATTTGCTTAAACTGAACACAGGTTAAGGAAACTAAGGAATAAATACATTGTATCTCCTACCCGTTCATTAAAGGTGGATGCCCACCTACCTGAAATATTCTCAGTATACTCAAATGCATCGAGTGCCATTATTAAGTACATTCAAGTTGTCACAGCCAGCATCAAGAGGAAATACTCTATCAGATGCACTCAGCTAGGGCCATTTAGCAAGACAGGGACATAAGTTAAGTTGGCCAAATGCCTAAATCAACCCGGTACCTTAGAACTGTGCAGTTTCCAATGTATTAGCATAAAAATAGATGAACAACTTTTGTGGCATACTTTATGTCCCACTAATAATTAATTCCCAGCACAGAAATTCAGTGTTGCTGTTCCTTTACTTCAACAGCCTCAGTATGAATTTTTGACTTTCACAACTTTTTAATTATATCAGTAAAAGAAGCAGATGGAAAAGGGAAGAGTAATATCCTATATAGGCCTAAAATATTGCATTTATTTTGAGAATCCTGTTTCACAGATGTTACATTGTTCACAGCTAAATGAATCCATATATTCTGGGCAGGCATTATGCAGATAGACTCTAACACACAGGAAACACTTTTTTTTTCTTCAATTTAACAGCACATTTATTAAAAGTATAGAACAGAGATTACTTCTATCTTCAGTAATTAAAAAAATACCTTCTGTCTTCAGTAATTAAAAAAATACCTGTGCAGAAGCACAGTGCTGTCAGTGAAGAAGTTGTTAAGATACTCACATCCTTTCCAAACAGTAATCCTAAGTATAAAAACATCAAATCCTCCTGTTGATAAACTAGCAATAGGCTACAGTGAACTCTAGCCTATAAAATCCAAAGAAATAGAACTTCATTGTGCATAGAATCTGGATGTAATATTTCAGCAAGTGAACTTAGACTGTAAGTTGACATATTAAAAAACTGCAAGATGATTTATTAGAAAATACTTTAAACTGTTTCTGTCCTCTGTTAAAAGTCTCCTTGACCAGCAGTTTTTATAACAAAAAGTTCTTATTAAAAACAAACACATCCACTGCTCCTGCTAATCAGCAGCACACTCAACTACATGGAATCTATGTTACAGGCAATTTACATTTCCTCTCTCTTATATGCAGGATCCCCTATTTAAAATGCCATCTTCTGCAGTTTACAGATCAAGCTTTGCCAGAACTTTTAGCTTTCTGCTTGCATGACTGCCTTATCATTAACCTCTTTTGCTTTTGTATTTAAAAAGAATATTTGCATCCCCTTTGCAGCCAAATATCCCAGTAATGATCCAAACCTGACTCTCTGATACAGATCCTCTAAAACAGACTTTATTGTTTGGAACAGTAACCATCCAGTAGAATGCAAAACCTACAAGCAGTTGGGGTGGCACAAGCAAATGAAGCAGCATTACCAGCCTGAGAAGCGCTGGGTGCAGCACTGCATCAGTCTCAGCAAGAGGCCAGCCAGCCAGCCAGTGAGGTCCACATAAAGCTTGATTTGGAAACCACAGAGTTTATAATTGGTGCTCGATGCAATCATCCACCTACTCAGTGGACAAAATGCTAACGGGTCCAATTTTTACAAGGAGGCTTTTTAAGACGGGGGATTGAACTATCTGCCAATGCAGAGCAAAGGGGAATGCCTGGGTTTGAGTGGGGGTTTCTGCACGACTGTTTACAGAAGCACTAAGTTAATTAAAATAATCGAGCCAAACCAAAAGCATATATAGCAAACAAGTTTATCAAAGTTTGCAGCTATTCTGTGAAAGAAAGAGCAAACAAACAAGATATGGGAAATAGGAGTTTAGCACCAGAGAAAGACAGCATGCTCACAGAATGTTTCATGATGTCTTGCGAAGGCCTATGAAGACCTTGTACAAACACAAGACAGCCATTTGTTTTCATACATTGCTTGGAATGGTGCAGCACAAATAAGCTACATAAATCACAGCAAACAAGGGCTGGTTACTCAGGAGGGCCATGTTTCTTTCCCAGCTGTCAGTAACTTAGATATAAGAATTCATATTAAAATGTAATTTGATGAATGAGATAGAGGAGTCTTCCCTATTTCAAAGTTAACTCTGGGACTCCTATTCCTCTCTTTGTAGAGGGGCAAAATAACTAAATGATAAAGTCATTAATGAATCACTGATCGGTTGAAAAACAGTAACATTGAATCAAAAGACCTAGAGGCAACACCTCACCCCAAAGGCTTGGCAAACAGCTGCATGCTACTTATGTCCTAATAAGCTCTGACTTTTCTTGCAGGAGGCTGACCAAACACACCCATAATCCAGGAGAGTGAGAACGCACATTAAGGTAAAAGTTCATGCTGTGCCATAAAATACACCAAAAAAAGACAGACTATAGTGGCCTTCACTCTGAAGGGCACATGCAACACGCACACTGAAGGATCTAGCCTCTACGGTACCTTATCCAAAGCCATGGAAAAGTCAGGTATAAGAAGGAAACAAGGTCAAACATGGTTAAACAAAATTTTGAACGTTTACGATTATTTTAAAAACTGAATACAATTTAAAAAATAAACCCCAGCAACAAACCTCCCACCATTTAGTCTAGTATTATTAACTAATAAAAAGCTAAATAAGGTATCAAGAAACTCCTGAAATCCCATATTGTGCACACTATTTTTCCTTCCACTCAAACAGCAAATAGCATTAATTAGCAAGCTAATAAATCACTTTTCTAACAGTAAAGCATTTCAGAAGAGAGCAATTTAAATTACTATTAGAACTGTGTTCTGTGTGGGTATCCATTTGGGTTGGTTTTTTTTTGTTTCTATTTTCACAGGAAAACAGGGAAAAGGATACACAGATGAAAAACTAGACAAAACAAAATCTAGTCATGTCTAGTGTGGGCGCTTAGTATTTCTGGTATAAATCTTCACGTAAAAAATGAGAAAAAAAAAATCAATCAGCAGCCACAGAGATAGAAGAAACACAATAAAACACAGTTGAAATAATACATACATCTTATCTATTAATCAAATTCTTCCCCAAAAGATTCAATATTTCAAGTACTTTGGGATTTTTTTTTAAATTTCCATCATAAATTCTTCCCCTCCACATGCAAAGTCTTTGCTAAATTACACTACTGTGAAGCAAAAAAGTTTAAGATATTTTCTGTGACACAACATGATAGTAAACAAATATTGTTGTCTTTCATAGACCAAAAAATGCTACTTTCTACTATCGAAGTCATTTGTTTCTAGTGGTTTGTAGCCAATAACTAAATTAATGTCCACAAACCATTCAAACTTTTTTCAACAGGTACTGTTTGCCTGCTTCGCAGATTGTAAAGAAAATGCCTTACCATTCCACTCCACGGGTGGAATGTGTGGTTACACTGTACAAATACCACAAACAGGAACAAACAGATGAAGAGGAAATCCAAAAAAATCCAGAGGAAATCTTACCAATAGAAGATTTTCATTTGAAAACAGCCTCTGTCAATTTTTTGCAACCAGTCAATGAAGAAAGAAGCAGATATACGACCAGATATATTTATATATGCTCTGAACAGCTTTAGACGAGGAGTTTCAGATACCAGCCTGCCAAGGGAGCTGTCTTCACATCAGAATTCCTCCCTAGTGATAATTAGCACAGCTAATCAAAAAGTAAAATCCAACTCCACAAACAAACCTCTAACAGGAAGTTATTAAGAAGAAAGGGCACAGATGAAAACCAAGAACTAATAAACAAGGAGACATTTGTGGAGAAACAGCAAGTGAAAAGTCTAGCACTGGTTTTAAAGCACAATGTCTCCAAAGCCTTCAGTGGGGTAAGTAATTTTTATACTAGGGATGAATTTAGCACTCTTAGATAAAATTTTTAAGACTAATAATAGTTTCATAAAATAAATTAACAATAGTTTAAGCCCCTCTCCTTCAGAAAACAGTTAGTCAAGTGTCAACTAACTAAAACAAAAACACATTTCCCACATTAATTTATAGCATTTATGACTAGAAGATGCTATGAGATCATCCAATCTTCCTGTCCAAAAGATTTGGACCATTTTTATAATCGTGTTTCCAGTTATTCAAGGGCTTCAGTAATTCAGTAATTTTTCTTAAATACTAACCCATGCTCTAGCAGACATCACCATCAGATTTCTAGATGAGATCATACTATTACTTTTTTTAAGGACACAATAACTCTTTCGTTCCCATTCTTAAACCTTCTTGCATGATTGCTATTAAATAGCACTGCGCTCCAAGCAGGAATTTTCAGGCCACGATCCAAAGATCTTTGTTCTGAGTGGTTATGGTGATATAGTGCCCCAAAAGATGTATGAGTAATTCAAATACACTGTTCCAATGCATATTAACTTTGGCTCCCTTCCTTAAAAATTCATAGTTTTCTACTAAGGATCAGTATAAATTCTACGGTTAGAACTACAATTGCTATTCTGTTAATATGCCACTTTCCCAGATTATTGTCATGCTGAATACCAGAAGCAGTATAAAACTTTGAATATTTGCTTTTTAACATAGTAAAATGCTTATGACAACAGAATCTTATTTACATATTTTTATTTTATAGTAAATTAACATTAATTTGTTATAAAACTTTTTTTTTTTTTTGTAATTACTTCTGATTGTTTTCTGGGACAGAAGGAAGAAATGATGAATAACTTTTATATTACTAGCATCTGCCACTGGAATTACCCAAAATTGAAAAAAAAAAAAAAAAAAGAAAAAGAAAAATGACCTAGGCACAGATTCATCTATAAAGTTCAATAAATGCTCATGTGTTTCTCCTGCTTTTGGACAGTACACCCACAGCAGAAGTATAGTATTGCCAAATCTGAAAAGTTGATTCTTCTACGGAGAAAATAAAGGATAAGGTAGATTGAGCTGCATTTAGAAGATACCTTCAAGAGCTAAAGCAACAGACTTGGAACCTCATAACATAACTTCACTCTACTGCCAAGCAGCATTCTGAGTATCTGCTCAAATATATTCTTCCTTCTACTCAATACTCAAAATCAGAAGCGCTGTGTGTGGCTCTGTGATCCCCTACAAGAAAGACCTACTGGAGCAAGTCCAGGGAAGGGCAATAAGGATGATTAAGGCTGTTTAGACTGAAGAAGGTAAGACTTGGGAAATTTTATCAATGTTTAGAAATATCTGATGGGAAGATGTAAAGCTGAAGCCAGAGTCTTCTCAGTGGTGCCCAGTGAGTGACAGGACAGGAAGCAATGGACACAAATCGAAGCACAGGAAATTCCACCTCATCACACAGAAATGCTTCTTCACTGTGATGGGAGGTGAGCAGTGGAATGGATTATTCAGAGAGGTTGTAGAGTCTCCATCCTTGGAGGGATTCCAAACCTGACTGCAGGTGATTCCTGACCCTGCTTGAGCAGGGAGGTTGGACCAGATCATCTCCAATGGTCTCTGCCAACCTTAACTACTGTGTATTCATGTGATATATCAAAAAGTTAATCAAAATTGGTCTTAAGGGTATAATAATTCTGCCTCTCTCTCTTTCTACTCCTTTTTTCCCTCTCTCCCTACCACATCCCTATAGTTATGTTTCTGCTTCCTGAAAAAAAATGAAAGAATCCCACGGATTTATTTTTAGTTGGACAGAGTTCCTACTTGGGCTAGCGTTCTCTTGTACAGTAGCAATTTCCTTGTGGACTATAATGGTATAATTCTCCTAATATTAAAGAAAGGGATGCAAAAAGCACCTCCCAAGAGGGATCACATGGCTACCTACAGTAAAAGGGTGGATTCAGCATTTCAGAGGCTTCTTCAGCTCTAGCTGGAGTAATATTATTGCAATATTATCACTATTATATATATGAGCACACATACATAAGCTACAACATCGCCACTGATCATCTCTAAGCCTTTATTATTAAAAAAATGTGTAGTGAGATGTAACGATTACAAATAATCTATTTCCTCATGCTAAACTGGCCCGTGTAATACCATCTCAACCAGAAACTGAGGGGTAGAAAAAGTGAAAAAAATTTAAAAGCAACATTTAAAGGCCTGACTCCTGTAGGACATTTAATATATGAGGAAAAAAAGTAAATAATGCTTGGAAAAAAATACATATATATACATATGAAAGAATCATAGAATCATAGAATCATAGAATGCCTAAGGTTGGAAGGGACCTCTAGAGGTCATCTAGTCCAACCCCC
>JAWLRI010000184.1:751834-768376 GCA_034781795.1 Crypturellus tataupa
AGTTTCTATTGTTAATTGCATACTATTATTCTACTTTTTTTTTTTCCTTTGCACTTCTTATGACATCTTTTCCTGGTGATGTAACTATGCTTTGCTTAATGATTGTGTTATTTCTATTTATTGAACAATGAAAAGGTTTATTTTGCTTGGTATTTCCTTGTTAGTGTACTAACACAGAAAACTCATTTATACATTAGTCATTCTATTGCCATTCCATCGTATTTAAAAGCATCACTCTTTTTAGTGGCTTCTTTTTTTCTGCAAAACATTAGAGTAGAACAAGACACTTTTTTGATCTGCATTATTTTGTCTTTTGTTCATTTTTAGCCAGAGTTTTGAATAGGTCTGCTGATAGTAGGAGCTGATCTACAAAACTTCACTTGATGTGGCTAAGGCAAATGTAACGTGTTCTGATTTTACTGAATATCTCAATGAAGTTCAACATCTCACATGAAAAATTTCTATTGCCTTACATTTAGTTGAACAATTCAGACAATTCCTCCTGGAAATAAGGATGTTTCACTGGTCACCCTGCTAACAACAGGAGATTCCCTGTCTGATGCCTTTGTTTAGCCTCCCTTCTTTTCAGTTTCACAAACCGTTTTCCTGAAGATTTGGGGTAGTATCAAATGCATTTAAGCTGTCAATGAAAAACTACTTTTTATTATTATTTTTACTATATAGAGCTGCAAAAGCTTCAATTTCATTTCAGTCATTAAAAGTATAAGATCAATATAGATAATTTGTAATTTCTTACTACGGTTATTTGAATGTGAGTCTTCACAGTCCCTCAAATCTCTATCGTTATTGCACTAACATTTTATGGACGTGTAAATGCTTAGCTTTGCTTTCAAGTCTCACTAACTTGAAAGGAACCTCTTCCGTTCCAAGCCATATGACAAAAATTTCATGTAACGTACTTCACCAGACATGTTTTGTGTCAGAGCAGATGCTAAGAAATACAGAGGAAGAGGTGTGGGAAAAGGCAGATGCACAAAAGGCAATGTACATGGGGCCATAGATGATGGCAACATACTCCTTTTGTTAAACAATTATCCAGAGTCACTCATCAGTGTAATTTGATCATTACTTTTAACTGGCTGCTTGCACAGATCTGTTAGTGAGCCTACCTGGGTTACCTGCAGTCAGATATTAATACTTTTGTTACAGAATCAATCATGAAGGTTAGAAGGGACCTCAAGAGATCATTGTGCAGAACATCCCTTTCTCCCAGAGCATAATGCTGTCCGTGTCACCTACTCGTACTGGATGTCCCTGCAGCCTCTTTTCTGAAGTCCCCAATGATAGGGATTCGTAGGCATGTTAGGCAAGCTATTACACTACTTAATTTTCTTTACAATTAGAAGATGCTTCCTCATGTTTAACTTGATTTTAGCCTCTGCAGTCTTAATACTAGGTGAAGTCCTTTGTTACCATCCAGAGTCTGTAGTACTAACAGAGTGCTAAGTTGGGAGAGGATGGATGCCTGGAAGCCTGGCATGCTTAGGCAGAGTGATTCCCAAAGAAGCAGGCACACAGGAGACAGTGCAGAGAGAGATGCTGTTGGGAGAAACACCCGTGCTGTCACGGTTACCATGGCCAGAAGGAGGGCTCAGACAACATGCGATTACAAACTGTAGCACAATCGTAGGCCACCTATCTTGAAGAAGGCAAGAATAAGAGTGATCTGGACTAAGAAGACACCCAGCACTCATCCCATCATCATCAAAGTTTTGGGCTTTCTCATGTTTGCTGAAAGATCTGGTAACCAAGAGTAAGGAAACACTATGTGCTCCTGTGTAAAGGAAAGCCTGGAACAGCTGCCATTTTCTGGAGAGACCAGGGTGGCTGCGGTTCCTGAGTCGATCAGAATGGGGAGTGACAGTAGAAGTGAGAGGAAAAGTCCTGGGAAGGGAAAGATAATGAAGAAATAAGGACAAAGAGTTTATAGAGCCATTGGTGGCAGATAGTGAGGTGATAGTGATATCCTGCATTAATTAGAAGACTTAAATATGTTGTGCTGAAATGGATGAGTTAGACAAGTCAAAGGTGTTTATATGAGCCACTGTACAAAACTGAATAGTTAAAGGCTAGTCTTTCAGACACAAAAATGACCTTCAATCAACACCCACACCGGAAAAAAATAAAATAAAAAAGAAGATTTAAACCATTCTTAGATACCAAAGAGAGAGCAAAGCCGGAAAAGTGGCTCGGTGAGATTTAACAACATCTCTTATTTTGTTTCCCTGTAACTGCAGTGGTAGTTGTTGGTTTTGTTTTGTTTCTTGTAAAAAGGGAAACTGCTTTTTTTGGCAGCCTTTTAGGTGGTATTAAAGATGGTAATAACCACTTTTTTGGATGAAGGAGAAGTTAAGAAGATGAGCCAGAGCTGCTTTTATTACTGTTGTGGTAAAAGCCTGAACCAGCGTGATGATAAATCAAGAAAAGCACACACAAAAGGGGAAAGGGATAAAACAGCCAACTTTAAAAATGTACCTTCTGTTTCTGCTTCTCGCTTTAATTTACGAGGCTATTGCTAGAGGAAATTGAGCACAGCACACGGTAACTCCAAGATCTGTCTAAGCTGCACCATCACTGAGCTGGTTCAAGGCATTGCTTTCCCCTGACGCCCTATTTTCGCCTTGCAGCAGTGCTACCGGAGAGTGACCTGCTGGCTGAAAGTTACTGAGCTGAAAGCATAGGAAGAGGAGTAGAAGCAAGAACTGTGGTGAGGAAGGAGGGGGCACTGCTGGAAGATGCCTCCAGGCGTGGGAGCCTGCCTTCCTGCAGAACTACTTGTGAGGCTGCAGGAAGAGCCACCCCCTCTCCCAATGGAGGGAAAGGTCCCTAGCATGAGGAAAGGAGACGCTGGGGGATCTACTTGTTTCCTACACAGATTGTGTTAAGATTTATCACAGGCCTTTGAAGGATACCTGGAGACCTTTCTAACTTTAGTCTTTTCTGGCTTGCTTTTCTGGTATTATTTACAGCGTGCTACCTTTTTTTTTTCAACATCAATGTTTCCTAGGTGCCTTTTCCCAGTCTGAGCTTTCCTCAGGGCATGTGCCTTTGAATTTTAGGTAATGTGAGCTCTTATTTATATATACAGTTATACAGTCATAGAAATACACAAATCTTCGAATAGTGCAGTTTATTATGCTGCTGATTTCCTTTTCTTTAAGGAAACATCACATTTTTATTTGATTTGGATACAGAGTAAACAAACATAACCATTCCTCACAATTTTCCTTACTTTGTGTGTGTGTGGGGGGAACGAATCTAATTTTATAAGGAAAAATATTGTGTCTTGTTAACCGGTTTCTCCTTCATTCATGTATTTTACTGATTTCTTTTGTGACTGAATGACTTCCCTACCTTTCTTCTGTCCCTACTGTTCAAAATAATTACTCTAGCTGGATTTCCATATGAGAGCCATATTTCTATTCAGCCAGCAGCAGATGTTCCCTTAACCTACATGTTATGATATATCCCACCATCATACAGTTTCCTTAATGCTTCTGTCTTTAATGTACAATTGTATGATGTACATACATCAGATTAACAGAATATCTTCTTTGAACAGATAGAGCTGGACTTTTCACTTTGGACAACATAAGTTTCTGCCCCTTGGGTGAAGGCTCTGGGGAGCAACCAAGTCCTTTACTCCCTGCTTGCAGGCAAAAGCAGGTGGTTTTGTATTAAAAGATTTGAAGAAAGCCGAAGAACTTTTTGGTTTTGTTTAAATTTTTCTCTTTGCTCTGACTGGAAATAAAAACTGTTCTAGTTACATAGACTTCATGTAACTTGAATTACAAAAACTGTTCTTCATTGGATAGAAATGTAAAAACAATGATCTTGTCTTTTGCTTTTTCAAAAGACAGAGGAAAACATTTTGGTTTTATTATGAATGCATTTAAATTTAAATTTAGGGATTTTTTCTAAAAGAAAATAAACACTTTCTTTGTGAAATACCAGTTTCACATTTCTTTTGTCAGTAATACTGTGGCTTGTAAAGGCCAGGCAAGCTATTGTACCTTGGACCTATAAGCTAAAAGGCTTTGAGAGCCCAGGAGGAATGAGATGGTGTCTGAATAAGGACTAAAGGCTGTTTTGTAATTGAATCTTCCATTACCTTGAAAGAAGCAATCTTGCCTATTTAGGCACATGAGTACATTTTATCACTTCTGAGCACTATCAAGCAGCGGGAATGCGGCCTGGAAGGAAATGGAAGGTGCGGCTGCAGAGGGACAGGAAACCTCAGCGCTGGGTGGGAACTGGCAGTTGATGAATTTGCTGCAGACAGACTGATGGCGCAGAAATGCAACCTAAGCAATTATTAAGTTTTGATGAGGGTATGAAGCAAGTCAGGAAAAAAAAGATATTAAAATAATGTAGGATGTACTCTGGTGCAAATGCATTTTCATGCTAATGCATCTCAACAGTTGTGAAACCCAGATCCTCAGGGAAGGCAGTAAATGTGGAAGACAAGACAAACAGAAGGCCTTCTGAAGCTCTGCAGTGAAAGACAAACAACTCCTTTATTCTCTTTCAAAACTTCATAATTGAATTGAATTCAGTTTTTGAACCTAAAATATTTTCTGAAAAGTTTCATATTGTTCTCCCCCTTCTTCGTGAGTATGTGCATTATAAAGATATTTTATTTTCTTCTTTTCTTAAAAATCCTTAAAATAAAAGAACAGTCTTTGCATGTTTATCTTTGGCCATCTCTTTTCTGGCTACTTTTACTTCCACCTTCTCTCATTTTGCATTTGTTATGTCCAACCACAAGGTTATTTCTGATTTCCCGCCCTCTCAGTTGCTGTGAGATCTTATGTAGTTGTTTGAATCCATGGGCCATCATTTCTATGAAAAAGGCATCATTCATGATCTCTTGTAAGCTCTTGAAATGACAAGGGGAAGAAAAATTATATTGTGTCCCAGTATTCAGCAAGTCGCAGATGTGTGTACCCCTGTCAAAGCAGTGTCTGGAGCAGCACGTACTCTGAAATATAGTACATGCATCAGGCTGAATCCCTGCATTTTTTTTTCTTCTTCATTTTTTTTAAAGGGATTTCAAGCAGATTATATAATTAATTTGTAATATATTTTCTTTTGTGTATGTCGGTTTGGTTCAGTAACAACTTCTACTATTCCCATTAGCACTGAGGGTATTTGTATTCTGTTTGCTCTCTAAGAAGACAAGTGAAATAAGGAAGAAGTGAGCCAGACTAAGATGGCAGTCTACCTTTTTGAGGGAAGAGGGCGGCTGTTAAGAGAAGACACTAAGGAAATGCCTGCTTATCAAAACAGAATTCCAACCTAGGTTTTTCCAGTTTTACAGAGACATAAGTGACAGATGTGATATTATGTAACTTATCATAAAGCAAGTAGCTGAAGGCATTCCTCATTTCAATTTAACATACACCCAAACCCCAAAATTTAGCCAGTTGCAGATACATTCCAGATAATCTTCTGTCTTTTTATTTTAGTTCAGTTTATTTTAGTACAGTTGCCCAAGTTTTCTGCCTTAATGTTGTTTCGCTGTTTTGACAAGAGTGATTCATCAGTTTGGGTGGAGTCTAAAGGGCTATTTCCAGTAGGAGAAGAAATTGAAGACATAGCGAGGTATTTTCTAACGTAATCCTCCAATGCTTTTGCAGAGGCTGAGTGTATTTCTCTGAGTATATGTGGATTCCAGTAAAAGGAACAATTTTTTCTAATGACAGTTCTAAACCTTATTCAGCATAGACTTACCCCAAAACTCTTGCTTTATTTTTCTTCATGGTCATGGTGATCTTGCTGCTTTTTCTCTGGTTGCATCTCTGTTTTGCCTCCACATTTGTCTGCATGTGCAGTGTTTCTCTGCACTTCTCTCACACGTACACATATGCGTGCCTATACACACACACACACTGCTCTGCATTCAAATCAATCCCATATGTCCACACGGCTTCCCACGCTCCAGGAGAGAGCATGGGACCCCATGGGACCCCACAAGCAGAGGTTTTTTGCCCAAGCCTCAGTGTGGTTCTATCCCTGGGAGACTGCCTTGCTGCTAAACTGCCCTCCCAAAACAGAGGGGTCCTTTGCAGTCCTTTCCTTGAATAGGCTGAGTGGAAGGTAATTATCATGGCCAGCAGTTTCAGCCAAGTGGTGCCATTGCCCCCAGATCAAGTGTATATTTACTGGGAACTTAACTACTGCAGAACTACAGAATATTTCTGTCATTCTGCAGATGACACAGTTTGGGGCTAATCAATAATGCCTGTTTTTGAAAAATAATATTTATTTTAAAAATCTACAATCTCTTATTTACTTTCATGGTCAATGTGTTAATGGGAATACTTTGAACTAATGTCTGCTTAGGAACCTGCAGCACTTGTCACAACAGAGTATTCTGAAACATCACTTTTAAGGAGACATGTAGAAAACTGAGTGAAAAGGGTTTGTTCTACTTCTGCACATGCCTTTTCTGTGATAGTTCTCTTCAGAGAGTTGCTCATATTTAATGAGATTTGTTAGTAAAAATTTCAGCATGACTTTTCTAGTTTTTCCTTTCTCATTATATGCATACTGAATTTGATCAGTGTTTTCCTTATTTTAGCCTGAAGCTTTTATCAGAGTCCAGGCACACACAGTCCAAAGACTGCTGGTGCCGTATTAGTTTTCAGAGACCCACAGATGGTTATGGCGTGTCCAGGCTGAAGTGCAGCGTTACCCTGAGGCTTGCTCAGGTAGTCCGGCTGTGGCACCCTCTATTCCCACTGTCTAAAGTTTCAGGAGTCCAATACTTCTTTGTTAAAATTTTGGATTCTCTTTCAGTTGCAATTTTAAACTAGGAAAGGGAATTCTGTAGATTCTCCTCTGCCGGCTCCCATATCTTCTAGGCCTAATTGTGACACATTTATATTTATAATTTTATTTATAGAATTTCCCTTTACCAGCACAAAGTATTTCTCTTTGTTGGGCTTACCTTCTCCTCTGAAATGGCTGACTCTGAAATGAAGAAAAATTCTCTCATCAGTGCAGAGTCTGACTGCAATTTGCCAGCTGGTTTAAAACTGCTGAGTCAAGCAGATGTTTGAATACTTGTATTTCAGAGGTGTAGTGATAAATATAAAATGCTTATTAATCTGTGGAGCAAATCTCACCTTTCATTCATGTAAAGCTTCATTTAATATAAACTGCTGTACCTGTCCCTATGTGGCAGTCCTTGGACACACATTCGCAGGCTTTCCACACACATTCCTAAGACGAGACCATGCTTGCTTTTGTGGGAAGTGCCAAAGGCTTTCGGATGCCTTCCTTGTCCCCATCTGCCAGTACCAGTAGCGTGAATGGAGCATGGAGTGTAAGCGGTACTAACAGAGGCAGGAAAACTACCGCTGAGCTACCGGAGATGTCTGCTTTCTGTTGCATGCTGCCCTTCAGGCCGGCATAGCTGGGCCCAGCAGTGCTGGAGCGTTAACCCTCCCCATGTTACAGGACAGGCCACGTAGCAGCAGCAGGAGATGAACAAAATAGGGCAAGGAAGAGAGGGGGAAGGATCAGGGTCTCAGATGATGTGGTTTCCAGCCTATTTATGGCCACATAAATACATAAATAGCTTTTTTTTTTTTTTTTTTCTTCTTAGAAAAATGTAATTTATAAAATGAGGTGGAAATGGCTTTTCCTGAACATTAAGAACTCTTTTCCAGAAATTTGGTGCTTTGGTAACATGGTTTGTGCCTTCTACACAAAACAAATTCTTCTCAGCACAGATCTTGGCAATTTCAGTGTGAGGTCTCCAGCAATCTGGTCTAAACACTTGTATGAGTTCTAATGCACCTTTATCATTTTGTGATCTCTTGCACATCCCACCAGGGCGTAGCCATAACACACCTTCGGACCAACAGATCCTTACATTATGAGTAAGGATGAAGACCAGATTGGCCACTATAACGGTCCTTTACTATGAATTTCTATACAATGAAAATAATTCCTATAAAAGGCGTCTTTTTTCCTAGAACAATCTAAATGCAGATGTTGCAGTGACAGAGAAATATAGTTTACTGAAGAATGAGACTCTGCCCTGTGGATTATTATCATTTGCTTTTCCATTAGTGCACTGAAAAAAGCAAGATATCAAATGCTGAAGGACGAAAGAGAACACAAGGGGGAAACAGGGTGTAACAGATATCTGGCTTTACAGTCATTGTATAAGGGAATGAAAGGGTGCAGCAACACGAAGAAAAATAACAAAGGAGCAATCCTGCCCAGCTGAAATAAGGTACTTTCTTATAGGAACTGAAAACTGGTTCTCGCATAGACAGTAGGAGATTCAGAATTGTTTCCAATATTTGCAAGTGCACAAGGATTATTTAGTTGTTGAGAAGTCTCCAAATGCCTCGTCCTGACAGGTGATAAAGATGTCTGGGGAAACTTTTTGTTTCCTAAAATAAAACCTTAGGCATCTAAGCTTTTGCTGGAAAATTTGAACATATCCTTCTGTTTTTAGCACACCTAATACAAAGAATTTCCTCCAAATTCTTCAGCCTTTCTACTGCATTTGGAAATGAATTGCCTATATTATCTGCTTAGTTCTTTCACTGCAAATTTTAAAGTTCCCAATCAGAATCAGTAACAGGCACCGTACCAAGTTATGTCTAAACAGTTCTGAATACAGACTAAAGTCCCAGTGCTGCAAGACAATTTTTACAGGCACTTATTTGTGCCAGCAGTAACATTCTTGCAGGACTGTGTCCTTAGACAAGAAGTAATATATCAAATACAATGAAAAAAGAACTCAGTGAAATATAAACAGTCATATCATACATTTGTTCTACTCAATATAGATAGCTGAAGATGTTCATGGAATCTAAAGGACTACATTTTTGGCTACAGCATGCTGAGTTGTTTTATGTATGAGCTGTAAGTAATTATATTGAAAACAAACTTTGCTTCAAGAACGTTTTTGGCTTCACTGTGCAAGAATACAAAGGGCCTTTGTTATGCTCTCAGCAGAGTTATTTATGTATTACAAGGAACTTAAGGACAGTTTTGTCTGATGGTATTCATCTACTAACTCACATTTAAATTTATGGCTTAAATTTGTGTTCACACAGATCATAATTATTAATATGATCAGCTAGACAAAGAATTCTGAAACTAGATGTAGGCTTGATCTGCAGATTCAGATCTGAGTTGGCAGTGTGGAGTAGGGGGTTCAGATCCAGGACTTTGAATCAGCCAGAATGGAAAATGCAGCACGAGCCTTTGCATAATTCACATCAATTATAATCATCTTTGGTCAAATTGAAAATGAGGCTCATGGTTTCTTACAAGGGAAAAAGGTCGTGGAGAGAAGAAGGAGCTAACTGGCTCTTGGGAGAAAAGGAATCCTGGGCAAAGCAGGTATGTGGCCATCTGCCAGAAACTCCTACTGCACACTGCCAGATAAGGAGAGTGAGCTTTCCTCTGGCTCACCCAAAACTGTAGTTACTTTAAAAGATTGGTTACAGAGATCCAGCTTTCCACATTCTTTTCCTGTCTAACCCATACGACTGAGGAAACATCTAACTTCAAATTTCTGCTCTACTGTAAACTTTGTTATGGCCATGGACAAGCTCTTTAAGGCCATATTCAGGCCACACGGTATCAGTCCAAACCTTTGATTTTGCAACCACTACAGCACCTCAGTTTAAGACTGAGCTAAGCAACTCCAAGCACTGGCTCTGCATAACAGAAGACTCTGCCTCCCTGTGCCATCAGTGGAGGAAGTATTTGTGGTAGCAAAGTAAGGCACCTGTGTGAATGTGTCTGAATGTAGCCCTTCTTTCTTTTGCTTTGGTTTCACATACACAGAATGGGTAGTCAGTAGTTACCTACCTCACTGTGTTCTTGTAAAATTAAACACTTCATAAGATTATGGAGCACTGAGAAATTGTAACTGAGGTTATATAAGTGTAATCCTATTATATAAGCTTTTGCAGATGAATTGCACTTTCACTACCACAAACTATTACATCCTTATTGTTTATTCATGCTATTAGTGGTTGCAGAGAGTAGATGTTATTCCAGATGAGAAACACCAGTCATATTTTCTTTACTGGGTGAAGAATTTTGTTTTGATCTAGCAAACTGCTTGCCAGTCACATTGGCTCTGTCTGTAGCTGCTGACACTGAATGTTTCTAGATATCAGGGCCAGTTCTGCAGAAGATTTCAGAATTTCTTCACTACAGCACTTCCCTCTGTGCTATTTCCAGCATCAGTTGTGATTTAGGGCTACAGTGTAACTTGAAGTTCATTGTCACCCTGTGAGAAATGACAGCAAACTTTAGAGGGAAGGAGGTACAGGTACTGGGTTCGGTAAATAAGCAAACCAACCAGATGCCATCATTAGTTCTCTATTTGCAGATTATTCTTTTGCATTAGACTGTTCTTGAAGATTTTGTTTATTTTTTAACCAAAAGCTCTGTTCCTAGCAGATCCTTGTTATTAATATGAGCATATTGTTCTGTTGTTTCTTTTAGAAACCACTGAGGGGCAGCAGGTTTTCACATGTAAAATATTACTGTCTTTAATGTGTCCTGACACATTAAATACTGAGTTGTGAGTATCAAATATTTTAATATTTTAATTCATGTATCAGCTTGTTGAAGATTTTGAGGATTGGAGCAAGAATGTTACTGTGCTGTTGTAAATTACTGTGATTTCTGCTTCTTGATATATATGTACCCCATAGACAGAAATAAATTGGAGAATGTCCTTCCTGCAGATGTGTCTGCAGAGCACTTTGTACAGCTGAAGAAGGCCTGTAGGATTGGATTCCTAAGTATCATACGCACAACACACAGCTAGGCACTACTTTTAGGAATGAGGCCAAGGTACTAGGACAGAAGAATGTGTAGAGTTTTGATTTATTAGCCTGCGACTTGCTAGCTGTATGAAAGATTTGGCTGTGTTGCCCAGGAATCTCTTTATGCCTTAGGTGACTAACTCTTTTTTTTTATCCAGACATCCTATTAAAGCAGATGTTGTCTTGGCCAGAGTATTAAACCAAGCTGTGAACAGTAAAGATGTACTTAATAGTAAACACAGTCCATCCTTCATTTTGTCTCTGCTGTGGTTAACTTTTCCTGTGTGGCCTGATTCTCTCTTCCTAGCTGCTCAGTTATGCTGCTGGGACATCTGCTGACCTGGACTTCTCGTGCAAAGAATTTTGGTCTGTTTAGCATTTCACACTCATCCTATGTGGTAAGCACAGCTGCTAATAACCAAGGGAGCAGATACAGACTCATGCTTTTCTGCTGATTATTGTTATTAGTGAGAATAGAATAGATAATCAGGGATGCAGAGGGCTTCTGCCTGGTTCATTCATGAAGTTTTAAAAACCAGAGGCCAGATCCCTTTTTTGAATGAACGATTTCCTGCATGTGTTTGGATGGGGAAGGAAGCTTATTTAAGGACACCATAGTTAGTGTTTGGACACACTAATCTCCTTTCTGTTCTCAGCTCAGAGGAAGAGGCCAATTTCTTGACATAGATTTTCATAGCACGTCAACCTGTGCTAAGATAACACTCTGGTAAAAAAACAGATGAAATTGTGAGCCTTAGTTACTAGGCTGCTACACCTTGGGCAGTTGGTAACAACTCTGTGCAACGTGAATACAGGACATGCACAGACTGGAATTTGCTCTGAACTCCCATCCAGACTTCTTTCCACAAGCTTAAATGACAAAACTGATGAACTATTTTAATTTTCTAGCCAAAGGTAACTGGTGTGCGAGCTGTTCTGGCCACGCTCTCACACCTTTGGAATGTTCTATATTCCCACATGTGGAAAGAAGATGGTGGCTAAGAGTCAGGCATATCATCCATATTCTACCCAAATGATTGCTCCATTTCCAGGAAACCACAGCTAATCCAGTTTCTGCCTTTTCATGCTGCCTTATCAGTGTGAATGGAATGGAGCAGATATGGCTGCAGGTCCAAAAACCAAATGCAAATCATCTTTCAGGCCAGTGGTGCAAATAGTAATTATCTTTAAAGAATCCTGTCTGTTCGACTAACAGAACCAGCAGAACCAGTCATACTAAACATAGGTGTAGCAGTATAAAAGTAGGAATAACAATGATTTGTCAGAGTCAGGAATTCTTACATGGATGAAACTGCCAAGGATGACAGCAGGAGGTTTGAAGTGTATAGCCTCAATTTGCTGTTCAGATACAGAGTCTTGACAGGACAGCAGGCAGAAACCTGGCAAATTCAAGCCCTGTGGAACAAAATGGATATATTTGATAGAGCACTGTTTGCCAAATCTACCCTTTTGTGTAACAGATGCAGGGTTGAATAGCACTTAGTATTACCACACAGTGTCTCTTTTCCTGTGGATTACTCACTGCATAGGATGAGCACACAAGGAAGCTTATTTAAGGACACCTGTTTAAATTTCTTATCTATTGAGATTTAAACTGTGGAAATTCTTCATTCTAATACATTTAGGACTTTAAGATGGTTGATGTGGTCAAGGAGAGGATGATGTTTAGATATATTTAAAGCTTAGATATATTTATTTTTAGATATATTTAAAGTTAAGTAACTTCTAATTTCCTTCCTTAACAATTCTTTGAAAGAAAATTTCCTCGCTAAGAAACAAACAAACAGAAGTGTGACTGAGTTTGTTGCTTTTCTAATGTCAGTGTAAAGAAAACTGAGAAGTCATTTGAGATTCCAATTTCCCTCATTTTTTAGTGCTGCAGTGAATCAGAAGGAGGCACTGTTTGCACATGTTTCTACCAGCCTATGTATTTAAAGTATAATTTCGTCATGTGGAAAACTAGTCTGAGCAAAAGTCATATTGTGAGAAGCAAGATTTTCAAAGCTTTTGCTTTGATTAGGACACATCTCTCATGTTCCATAAAGCTGTAGTGTGGTGATACTGCTAAGACATGCCATTTTACACAAAGGAATAAATAACATAATTGAAAGGAACATGCAAGGTTTTCTTCAAGGATTCTTCTAACATCATGCAGTAACTGTGTATAACATGTATAACCACAAAACCTGTGTCTATGTGAAAACTCTTTTACGTTTTACTAATTTTCTGATCCCTGAGCAAGGAAATACATTCATAAATTTACTTTCAGTGTGGATTTGGCAGTCTGGATGGCAATAATTCTGCATAGTTTCATGAAATACAAAGGATCACAGTCTGTACTGTAACGTGTTAATAATTTGCATCAGCAAACGCACTTTTAGGCTGATATAGTTCCATATAGTCTTATATTAAAGCATTAGTATAAGATATGTTTATAGATGTAGCTTTTGCTTATTGGAAATTCAGCTTTACATTACTCTTAATAGTGTTTGTAATCAATGTTTTCGCAGTGGTTACACATGCCTAGTATTTAAGAATGTTTAAAAACTGTAATATACTCTTGTTCTTTCTTGGTGGACCTACTCATTTTTGTTTGATTGAAAATAAAAGAATGATTATGAGACTTAGCTTAACATCCAAGCTAGCACTTCTTACCTCAGCTGCTAAAAAACAAAGACTAGACCACTGAACTGGACAGGTTAGGTCTCTTTCTAGCACTCTTGATTTGCAAGCAGATAAATTGCGAAGCAGAATTTGTTAATTCTTCACCATTTTTCTTCTCTTTGGTTTCAGTTTCCAGCTAGTTTCTTCATTGTTTTGAAGTGCTGACATGCAAATGTTTGCAAATGAGTGCTGTAAAACACTCTTGGAGCAATCATCAATATCAGGTAAAGCTTGTAGAGCATGTTTTGATCAATACATGTTTGTTATTACTTTGATAGTGATGAGGTAGGATCACAATTCTTCTCCCTGTTCCAAACATACTGAATTCTGCATCGCAATGCATTTCTTAGCAACTGCCTTCCACTCTGATTGCCTGAAACTCTGTTTCTCCAGTTTGCTTTCATTTCTGATTTTGGACTTTGCTAAACAAAGAAGCCCCAAGGTGGAGTTGACCAAAATATATTAAAATGCCATCTTCTGATCCCTAAGTTTGTGAGGTAATTGATTGGATCTGACTGTGTTCCAGAGGAGATATGTATACATATCATCCACTGTTGACCGAATTTAGTATTTTAAGTCCCTGAAATTGTATATACTGCAGGTTAGTATCTATGATGAAACTTACTATTTTAGATGATATCTATCAATAAAATGGAACATAAAAGAAACAATGGTAAGGAAGGATTTCTGAAATTAAGCAAAATGGTGAAAGAAAAATTATAATATTCTGCCCTTCCTATTTCAATAGAATCTATATTGAAAAATATTTTGTTTTAGCTTGTGTGGATTAGTCTATTTCCTAATAGACTATTTTCTATGTCTTCCTACATTTAACTTTAACATTTAACTTTCTCTAGACTGAATCATTCTACTAAAAAAACCCCTTTGTGGTATGTTTTATAATTCTTAGAAACAAGAATTCTTGTAATTTTCCTTGTATTTTAAGAATCTTTACATCTTTAAATGCAATCTTGAGATGAGTAAATGTTTCAAGTGACATATGCAAAAGCCAACTGGTTCATTTGAAATTTACAGTGGTTTACTGGAGGCATGTTATTCTTGTTGAGCTCTTATGTTTTAAGGTGTGCAGATATTACAATTACAATCCTATGGTATTACTTATTTATTCAGTTTTTAAAATTTCAGAATATTTTCTTAAGTATTCTATGCTCCAGAGTGGAAAATCTACTCTCTAGTGTATATGGAACCTTCAGTCCAAAACAGTGAGATTGTCATTTTTGTTTCCTGAAAGTTCTCTCTCCATTTTAGTCCTGCATATAGGAAATTTCTACACAATTTCATTCTTATTGTCCTTGCCTTTTGTTTGAGTTTCCATGATGTCTTTTTCAGTTTACTTTATTCTCTTGAAGTCGAGGAGATGACTATTGATAACTCTGAAGCATTACCATCATGTGCCTCAACAAATTCCTGAGGTCTGAGGGAGGTCCTACATAGTCCCCAAGTGAAAACAGACTAGGATTGGAAATCCAATGACAAAACATTTATAAATGGCTTTTTCTTTCTTTTTCACTGGTGAGTTAATGCCATTTTGCATGTATTTCGGTGTCTACCTAATTAATAATGCTTAGCTAAAGATCTGTAGTTAGAGTAGGTCAATTACTATGAGAATGCAAAGCTCCTTCTTTCTGGTAGGTTTTAAAATATTTGTTCAGACAAGGATTTTATTGACAAAGTTTGATTTGTAATCACATTCTGTCTACAGTTAGTTCCCCTCATTACATGTTAACTGATAAATTATCAGGATACTCATCCTCACTAATTCTCTCTTGTGAGGCATGAAATGCTCTGTAGATAAATCATCCTAACATTTAGGCAACTGCAGTGGATTAAAACTTCTGTTTCTGAAAGAGCTCCTTCAGCTGTTGTTCAGTGGTTGCTTCTTTCTGCTGCATCAGCTCTCTGGCTCCTTTGGTCACTCCCCATCCATCTGGCTTTGACAATGAAGGACAATAGGGCCTGCCTGAAGCCGGCTTCAGATTCTCCCAGTACTCCTTTCTTGCCCTAAGTAAAGAAAGATAACTTTAATGTTTGTTTCAGCATCTCACAAGATAATGTTGATTTGATTGCAGAGAGTTGTCTAACTTGCATAGGCTCATTTTATATTTTAATGAAGGAGGATGAATGAAAACATGCAATGAAATGCTACAGATTTAAAATGCATCTTGTTATCCTACAGGAGGAACACTGTAAGCCATTCACTATTAGGAACTGTTTTACACAAATCTGACTTTAATCTTCATTCAGACCAATTTTTCAATTAGAGGGGGTTAAGGATTTTTGGAGTTCTCCTATTGCTCCTTCTTCCATTTCACTGTTCCCAGATCAGATTTAATGCTTCAAAATGACTAACACAGAATGGTTTCAGTTGTATTTAGCTCTCCATATTGGTGAAGGCGGTCTGTAGGATGGACCAATATAAGGCCCTGCAAAGTCTACACCGGTGCACCTTGCAGTTCACACATACGTACCTTGCTCGGACCCAGGGCTTGGTATGCATGCTCAGACTGTTGCCCCAGCTACCATGTTTCTCTGAAGCTTCTGGCAGAAAACCTCTTTCCGGAGCCAGCTCTTCCGCTATTGCTCGGATGTGATATGGCTCAAATCCGCAGCAGCCCCCAATGTAACGAATTCCTAAGTCATAGGCTTGTCTTGCATATTTTTGAACATCCCACCTAGTGACAATTCTTGGCTCTAGACCTAAAAGAAATCCATAGCTTAAATTTCCATCCTGCTTCATTTCAGCAGATTTAAATTATATGTTGTGATATTTGAATAGAATTTGCAAATCTAGCTGTAGATGTAAATATTTGAACCATTTAACCACGTGTGAACCATGAAAGCTTCCTTAGGCTTGAAAAAGGAAAAATGCAGCATCTTGCATTTTTTTTTTTTTAAACATGCATTAGTAACTAAACAGTCCACATGAACAGTGTAGAGATTCTTCAAGGCTTCTCCATAATCCACCTTGTCGCAATCAGTCAGTTATGCTTCAGGATTC
>JAWLRI010000184.1:781001-803094 GCA_034781795.1 Crypturellus tataupa
TGAGCGCGAGGCCGAGCCGCCTCAGCGCGGCGCTGGGACGGGCGGGACGACGTGCTGAGGGGAAGTTAGCACCGTTGGCCGTGAAATGCGGCGCAACGGGTGCTGTTGAGGGTCCCGGGGCCCTGAAGGCCTCTCCATGCCGGGATCCGTGCGTTTCTGGATGCCTGAGATGCTCCCGCAAAGATCAGAGCCGGGCCAGCGCAGGGGGGTGACCTGCCCGGCCAAGCGGGTCTCCCCTGCTGCTGTGCTCCGTCCTGGACCCCGACGTGAACAGTTCCCATCTGCGGGAATGCTGGCGCTGCAGGCAAAGACACCCCGGGATGCGCACTAGGCTTCTGGATTTGGCAGAAAAGGTTTGGAAAGGTGTTGACAGTCACAGTGACGCAGTATCAAATTCATAATGTAAAAAAAAAAAAAAAAAAAGACCTTCCACCCTTGTGCTTGGTTTGTGTTTATCTGGTAAAACTCAATATAGGAGTTTGGACAAGGGTTTCACATCTCTGTTAAATAGCTTACTCTTAACTGGTAAAAATTAATGTGTAATCTCAAAAAGGAACACATGTAAGTATTGCATATCCCATACAGAAAGCCTGCGGTGGTCTAGGTTCCTGTTAGTTTTCTTTTTCGTTCATCCCCCCACAGTGAACGTGATGATGTGGACTCTTCCTCTATTCACAGCTAAAATTTCATACTGTTTTATGAGATCTACTTTCATAATAGATCTGTATAATAGTTTTGAGTTGTGAGCGGGGATAGGCAGAACACCAGTTAAACATTAGATACCTATTTGCCAGAGAGGCTGCAAAAACAAACAAGCAAAAAGCTGCATACCAGGATGGGGGGAAGTGATAATAATTAAACAAATGTTAAATTACTGTCCTGAGGGACAGATACTGTGTTTTCATGGGAATCTGTATTGCTGCATCAACACGAGGTCCCACCTTGTCTCACACATTTTTGATTTGGATGAGTTTCCAATGAGGCATGCTACTTGACTGCCCCTGGAGGGGCCATGGTACAGCAGGAGACCAGGCAAGGAGGAGCAGAAGAGGCAGCAGCACTGGTTTACACTGGTTTAAAGTGATTGTAGAACTGCAGTGTAGGATAGCAGCACATGCGAGACACTGAGGAAAAATGCTTTCTGTCGTGTTTGGATTTGGCAAAGCAGAATATGTCAAACAGAACGAACACAGCATTTAAAAATATATTTTTTTCTCCTTGTTTAAGATACGCTGCAACACAGGGTCATTTATTTAAATTGATGGTGTCACTTAGAGTCTCAAGCAAAGAACAAGGTAATATTGTAGCTTGATTTGTAAACAAACAAACGAAAGTGCAACTGTCTTGTTTGTTATTTTTTCCCCAGGAAAGAAAATCTCTCTTTGGGGAAAGATAGAGCAGACACAGTGATCATCGGTGGTGGTTGTGTTGGTGTGAGTCTAGCCTATCACTTGGCTAAAGCTGGCATGAAGAATGTTGTTCTACTGGAAAAATCTGAGCTCACTGCAGGATCTACATGGCATGCAGTAAGAAATGTTTTGTTAATCTCTCAGATTATCCTCAGTTTGTAATCTAATGGTGATAGAACTTTTCATGATCCTCATATTCCCTGGTTTTCCAGAGATTAATTATCCTGTTTTTTTCTCTATAGACGCAACCTTTAGCACTGAGCTCTGTGTAGTCTTGCTATGTGAATTTTGAAAAATTGGTTCAACTATCCATAATAATCTTTGCCCACTTTGTAAAACTTGTGATAAATGTATTTTGAAATTACTAGAAGGGAAGTGCTCAAATACAATGATAACAATGATATTATGAAACACTTGTTGCAGTTAACAGATCTTGTGCTTTTAAACTTTAGTTTAGTTTGAACTTTTTAGACTATAGTGTTTATTTCTAAAGTAGCCTCGTTTATTCCGCAGACTAAATCACTGGCCATGGTTGTATTGGCATGCCTAAAATAGAAGCGTGAAATTTGGCTTAATTCTGTGTGTAATTGCTTTTCATCTATATGCCATCCTGAAAGAGAGGTGATTAAGCAGCAGCATCAGTGTCCAGTTCTCAGAAAGTATTACTATCCCAGAAATTTAAACGAATATTACTAGCTCTCTAAGAGAGCTCTTTCTGTAAGAGCTCTCTTTTCTGTTCTTGAAGGAGCAAAATGAACAACCATGAACTGTTTTTCCAGGACTGAATGTCTGTACCCTAAAAGAAAGAACAGGAAAGACATATAGCTAATAGTGACAGCTGGGGACACCTTCTGTAGTTACACTGATCTAGTGGAGATAGTGGCGCACAACATGCATGTATGTAGCTATGTATTTGCTATGTCAATGTTGGCAGTGAGTAGTGTAATGAATTAAATCCAGCTTGGCCCAAAAATAACTGCTTTTTCCACTCACTTGAAGTGAGGCTTGAATGAAAATAGAAGAGAATTATCCTGGTATTTAGCCGTAAGAAAGAATGTAAAAGCAACAGCCTGCTCTCCCTAGCACTACTGTATTCATACAATGGAGCATTTATGCCATGCTTTTAAATGTAATATCTGAGTGCCTTTCAGAATCACATTAAGCGGACTCATACAGACTATGAGTCTTTTCTCATCCATTCTCATCCTCTTCCTGATCTGAAGTCTGAAGTGTTTCAGTACTTCAGTACAGATGTTTCATGCATTTCGAGCTTTATGAAAGAAAATGGTAAAAAAAAATCATAGCCAGAGATGTCTAGGTAGGTTTTATACTTCACTTTACTTTTCAACAAAACAAAACACATTTTATGGAGTTGGAAAAACAAAATTCAGTAATTATATTCCTTTTAGACAAAAACATAACACAGCTGATACAGTTTAGTGATACTGATACAGCACCATGCATTATAAATGTCAGATGAAATGTTTGAAGTAATGCTTTGATTGAGGCATACATGAGTGAGGCACAGACTGAAATCTATTTACCAAAAATATTTACAGAAAAAATGTGTGTCAGAAGATCTCCTTGTTTATTAAGAATTCATGGAGGAAGGGTTTGTTACAAAATGTTTCCTTTACTGTAGTTATTAGACTTTCTCATGCAGGTTCATCGGTCATAAAAGTAACCTTCCCTTCCACATTTTAGTGTGTGCTTCTTAGTCAAGTTAGTGATGGAGCACTGGGTGAGGAACTCTACGTAGTGGTGAATGTGGAGTGCGGTAGGGAAAGTGCCTGAAGAGGCAGTTGGGAGGGCTGCTCTACACTGCCTGCTCTAGCAGGACATTGTGTGACTAACATAGCAAGGCATCTAGTCATGACACAGGTTAGAAACGAGTAGCGGTTAGGTATATTATCACTCTTTGCTGCACTCAGTATCACAGTGCTGTGCTTGAAGATGAGAAAGTTGGTGATAAATCTGTTTCACATGATATGAAAGATAAAACTGTCACTGTCAGTACTTCTTTAATAAGCCAGTAGTTTACTTGCAGTGATATAATACTAGGTACAGATGAAAATTACAGTATGTTTTGAATGTGAAAAGTCACATAAGATATTGCCCACACCCAGAAAAGTTGAGAGTTGGCTTCAGATGTTGCTGTACTATACCAAGTTTTCCCTCTTTTATGGTCCAGCAAGTTCTGCTAGTGCTCAGGGTCATATTTCAGATGGATCATATTCCTGCTAATGTTTCTGCCAAAACTTTCTTCCCCTTCTCAGATTTGGCTGACTTTCATTTTATTTAAATGAAAACAGCACTGAAAGTGTGCACTTTTTTTATCCTAACAATAATGAGACACATAAATAACAGAGCAAATGCTGCTCATATTTGTACATATCTATCCATAATAAAGTAGAGGTTATTATATGTGTATAAATTAGGTTAGGACTCAGACTTTAAGACCTCCTGAAGTTGTTGTCTACTACAGGTGA
The DNA here is from genome assembly GCA_034781795.1 of Crypturellus tataupa. Taxonomy (NCBI): domain Eukaryota; kingdom Metazoa; phylum Chordata; class Aves; order Tinamiformes; family Tinamidae; genus Crypturellus; species Crypturellus tataupa. The sequence continues at coordinate 784,900 of JAWLRI010000184.1, forward strand.
GATCATTTGCAATCTTACTGAAGCCTTGAGAACTGAACAGAGCACATATAGCTCAGCAGATAGGTTTTCCCATAGTAATTCTTTGAAAAGGTGTTTTCTAAGAAAAAGTTTAGTTTATATTCTGTTATGTAATATTTTTCTGTGCAACAGTCAATTGATTTTACTGCTGATAGTTAATAAATCACATCACAATTCAAATAAAAACTTGTTAAGGCTTGGTCAAACTTGCAAGGACAGAGGATGTAGTGTTGTACTAACACCAATTCTCTTCCAAATTCCATTCAATAATTGAGTTTTTATAAAATGTGAAATGGGGTAGAACAAAACTGAGAGAATGAAAATTTCACTATATGAAAATTTCAACCTATGAAAGTGCTTTAAAATCTCATCATTTTATAGTATAGTAATCATTCCTAAAAAAATTATTTTACATCATGTTCACAAACTCCAAAAAACTGTTGTATAAAAAAGAGCAAAACTAAGAGCCTGTCTCTAAGAGGAAGTTGTAGAGATGGAGAGTGGTCCCTAACAGTGAGAGAAAGGCAGATGGTGTATTCCAAAAGGACAATCAAGGAAACTACAGGCCTCTTAGGCTGACTATTGTTCCTGAGAAAATCATAGAGCAAGCCTTGAATCACATTTGTGGGAACATGAGGAGATAATGATGATTGGGAACAGCCAATATAGATCTGCCAAGAGTAAATCGTGCCTTATAAGCCTGATGGCCTTTGTAAAGACAATATGATAAAAAGACTTGAATTTCAGATGAAGAAGGAGTAGTAGAGGTCATTTTCCTCATTTTTAGCTAGATTTTAGACACTACCTTCTAAAATATTCACATATATGAATTAAAACATTTTGGTCGGATGTGCAAACAGCTAGATGGTTAAAAAAATGTTTGGATGTTTTGGCCCTGATGGTAGCAGTTAATGGGTCACTTACAGGCAGGTAACAGGAGGAGTACTGGAGGGATCTGTCCTGGGACTCATCCTCTTTAGTATCTTTATCAATGATCTGGAGGAGGTAACAGAGTAAGCACTCATCAAGTTTGTAGATGACACCAAATTCAGAGAGCCTGTCAACCTGTATGAAGGGATGGCTGCCATGCTGACAGACTGGAGGGATAGACTGAGAGGAACCACAGAGAATTCGACACAGACAAATGGAAAGTCCCGTAGTTGGACAGTGGGGTTAGAACATCTCTCTCCTTGAAGGTTTTTAAGACAAGACTGGAGAAACCCTGGACAAATTGATTGCGTAACTGATTCTGCATTGAACCAGAGGCTGCACAGAAAGAAGGTGTTCATTTTGATACAATTCTATTCATTTTGATACAATTCCACCAGGCTTGAGTTTTCTCCTAGTTCTTTAATCAAACAGCATTCTTTATTGAAACCAAAAGACATTGTATGTGTTTAAAATTATTTTCTTCACTTAGAAATGTCAGAGTGAGTTGCTGGTTTAATTTTTTCAGTAAATGCTTCGGTTTTGTATTATACTGTAGCTAATTTGTAAATAATTTGTGGTTCATTTTGTTCAGAACTGCATTACCTGACATTAACTGCTAAAATAGAATTTTTTTGCATTGGAAGTGAGAAAAATTGACAGTTTTCTGGTATATGTAAATGAATTACCCAAAGTTTTTTGAAAATGGCTGAAGAAGTGTGAACAGTTCAGTAGTCAATGCATAATGTATTTCTTTATGCAGTTTATAGAGCAAAAACACATTTAAAGTTTATTAAAAAAAGGTCAAAAAAGTAAGCCTAAATTATGAAAGCTTCAGTGAAACAGCCCTGGGTTTTAGTCTGAAAAATTAGAACTAGCATGTTGACAACAACATAAATGTTGTTCCACATGTCAAAAGCAGTTTCAACCAAGTACCTCCAGCAGTTTCCAGTGTGATGCTGATATGATATGATATGATATGATATGATATGATATGATATGATATGACATGATATGACATGATATGACATGATATGATAATAAGAACGGGACAGGTTGGTAGCAACATATTCCTAGAAAATTAACTTAACCTGTGAATTTGTTCTTTAAGGACATTATGAATCCAAGGTGATGACTTTGTGTTTAATACAGCTCTCCATGGATTTTTTTGGTCTTCTGCAGGTTTGTTTAGTCACTTTTTGAACTCAGATTCATAATGAGGGGCACCGAATATAGTTTGGAACTGGAGACAAATGTATGAGTAAAATATAATCACAGTTAAAAAAATACAGCACTGATAGATGATTAACTTTACATAGTTTTCCATTGGCTTATTTTGATATCTCACCCATGTGATAATTATGGTGTTGTATATTAAGTCTAAGATACCAGAAAGATAAGATCCTCATAAAGTGAGGGAAAAAAAAAAACATTGATCCCTTTCCTGTGAAAGGAAGTTAAAGATCTTGGACAAAATATACACAAACTCTTCCAGCTCTCCCAACACTGATCCAAGTTAGTGCTTCTCAGATTCCTGGTCATGACCTCTATGAGCATCTCAAGAATCTAGCAGGAATCTACTGCTTTAATCCATCCAGTGGTTTAATCCACCACTGTTCAGATTGAGTGGCAACAGTTTTAAGAAGCAGCTGAAATTACTGGTGCTGAAGATACTCAGTAGTAGGTTTTTGTCTGTCTTTAGCTAATAGCAACAATTTAGTTTCTCCAGAGCAGAGAGGTCAACAAGCTGCTTTTAGTGCCTAATTTGTAAATATTAACTACGCTATTCTGGAAGAACCTACCTACTGAACCTAGGTTAGAAGAATACTGTCTTCTACTCTGTTGTTCTCACCACAGGAAAGTAATAATTTGTTTAGATGTGATCTTTGTGAAGGTTTGGTTTCTAGCCCATGCCCTTTTGCAAAAGCAAAAGGACTTGCTACAGGATTTCTAGTGAGTGCCTTTAGAGACCTTTAGAAACCAGGAACTGAGTTGTATGTCCTTCCAAAAGATTTGGAACAGACAACTGAGTAATTTAAAGGAGAAAGGAAGTCACAGGAGAGAACAAATGCAACAGTATCATAACTTGATAAAACAGATGGAAAAAGACAAGTGGAAAAAACATGTTTGCAAGGAACAAGAATGACATAAGTAAGGAATGAATTTTATTGTTGTAATGGATGGCTCCATTCATGAGTTACTTTTCTTTACAGTAACTTGACAGTTCCTTTTTGAATTACAGCTGGAAGGAGAGAAAGAAAATGGTCCATTTCTAATTACATCCTTAATGTTGTTTCTATTTTTTATTTGAGGCTGGTTTAACGACTTACTTTCATCCTGGAATAAACCTAAAGAAAATCCATTATTACAGTATCAAATTATATGAAAAGCTGGAAGAGGAAACTGGACAGGTAAAATCCTTAACTTTTGCAGTATTAATTCAGATCAATATTAATCCTACTAAAAGCCCTATAGAAACATTTGGGCTTGACAAGTTGTGTGTCCCTATGTTAATGATTATCATAAGACTATCCTTTTATTGATTTTTTTTCTCTTTGCATAAGTATGTTATAGCCTGGTGCTTATTCACTAAATATTTTAGAAGGTTTCCAAGATTCCTCCAATCTTTAAGAAAATGGTTTTCATCAAACATGTCAGAAACTCAGCAGCATGAAAGTGTGCAGCTCTCTCTAGGAGTTAAAATAGCATCAAGGATGTGGAATGAACAGATTGATTATTGTACATTCCTGCTTTAAACATGTCTGGTGGAAAGTACACATGATATGATGCTGACAGCAGTTGAAAAGATTGCTGCAATTCTTCATGTCTCTTCTCAGAGCTGTGCTTTTATTTAGTGACTTAAGGAATGGGTATGTTGAGAAATATCGGAGTCACTTTTTTATCTGTCACCATCCAACCATATAGTTTCCATTCACAAAACATATGCTTGCTTCAAGTTGCAGCAGAAACCGTAATAGAGCCTGCATGATGCTGACCTTGCCAGTCTATTAATTTGGTAATTGTCATAAAATGCCTTTTGCCTTGTTCTACCACTCACCTAAGACATTGCAGCAAATTATCATTGTGTATCTCCTACAAAATGTCTTATCTACTGTATTAATACACAGTGATGTAAGAGAAACATAAATTAAATTATATATCCCAGAAAGTGTCCAACTAGCTAAGATTTTCTTCATTATTAAGAAGAAAAAAAAAGGACGGAAGTATTTATCTTGAATCAGTAAAGATGCTTGATCAGTTAAATTTATTTTGCAATAGAAAACCTTGAAAGTGATGAACTTTAATGAAAATTGTTGTGTGTTTATTCTTAAATGCATCTGATATACATTTGAATATCTGTGAGCCATAATTTCAAGTATTAACAAATCATAGTTGAAAGCAAGAGTATCACGACATTCAATAGAGCTTTTTCACATTTTTTTCAAGATAGAGTGTGTTTGGGAAGTTATTTTGGTAGCATACATTTTTTTTTTTTTTCTCTGTGACTCTACATTTAAGTCCTATTTCTTAAAGGACACTTTTACTTCAGTCTCTTTTCAGTGATATTAGTGACAGAATTTCTATAGGCTTCCCAAATATGCATTTAAAATAAAGATCCTTGCAATCATATACTTTTGCTCTTTATTTCAGATTGTGGGGTTTCATCAGCCTGGCAGCATCAGGATTGCTTCAACCCCTACTAGGGTGGATGAATTCAAATACCAAATGACTCGTGCTGGTTGGCACCCAACAGAGCAGTACTTAATCACGCCTGAGAAAGTACAAGAGTTGTTTCCCTTATTGAATATGGATACGGTAAAGAAATTTTATGAAAAATAATGTCTGTTGCAATTAAATATTGGTCAACCAGATATGTAGATCTAGAGCCTGTTTCTTTGATACAATTTGCATAAAATATTCTTGTTTTGCAGTGGAAAAAAAGAGCGGACTTCCATGCATTTCAGTGTATATTCTATGCCATAATACTGAAACACCAGAACCTTGGCTTGTATGGGAGAGCTGGCAAATTTTACTTTCTTAGAAGCACTGTTTAGTCAGCTGACTTTAGGTTTTATAACATTATATAGTTTTAAAACTTGTTTTAATCTGAATTTCAGAACTATAGCAATTTTAAAATGAAATTAGTTGACTTCAGTATATTTTGTTTTATTTTGTGTGGTTTTACCTCCACTTAGGTTTTGGCTGGCCTGTATAACCCTGGTGATGGACATATTGATCCCTACTCTCTCACTATGGCCTTGGCTGCAGGAGCCAGAAAATATGGTGCTCAGTTAAATTACCCAGTCCAAGTGACTAATCTAAACTTTCGGTCAGATGGGACTTGGGAAGTTGAAACTCCACTTGGAATAATTCAAACGAAAAGAGTTGTGAACACTGCAGGTAGGTTTTAACATAAGCTCTCAAGACTTGCAAACTACTTTTTCAGCATCTATACTGAACTGTCTGGATTACAGAAATAGGTAATATATGTTTATGGATACTGATTTATTTGTGGTAAAATATAGTCTGCATATGTTACTGTAACAATATTGTGAAGAACTGTGAATTAATTATCCTTTATGAGACATGAACAATGCTTTCTGGTTAAGCAGTTAGAAGCTAGTCTGTCTTGTTAGATTTTAGAAACAGAGGAGACTTCTATTAGCCTACAGTAAACTGTGTAGAAGAGAGTTACTCCCTATGCAACTTGTCCTCTAAACTTGCAGGACCTCTTATAAGTGCTACATAGGAAGGAAAAAAAGGATGTACAAAGGAATTAGAAATGTCTTTGCTATTTTTCAGAGTCTGAGGATTGGCTGACAGTAAGATAACACTGCCTATTCCAGTATTACCTTTTCCTAAAGCTTGACTCTCTCCATATGTTCTTGAACCAGTTTTTATAACCCTTTGATTAGTACTTTAAGCATGTACTTGGCTTAACAATATAGTCTTTTCATGGAATAGAAGTTTCCTAATTCAAGGACACTTGTATTTATATATGTGATTTTATATTCATTGCTTTAAAGAAGTCAAATTGATGTTTCTGTTTCAAAGAGCTTTTGGGCAAGAATTTCTGTTTCTATTTTAATAAAGAAATCAATAGGTGTAAAAACCTGTTTGCAAACTAAACATTTCTTTTTATGCCACTTTGAGTTTGGTAAGAAGAATAACTAGGGCTGGTAGTTGGAATTATGAGTGAATTGGACTTGAGGGGAAATAGCCTTGGAGGAGAGAAGAGCTTGGGAAAGGTTCCTAGAGATGGATGGAGCACTGACCGCAAGTGGAAAATCTGAGAGTGAGAGGACTGGCTGGTTAAGGAAGCTCATCCTGGGGGTGTATTGTAGAGGAAGTAACATCAAAAAGATGGAGAGCAGAAAGGAATCTGAAATAATTAATTAAGGGAGCTAGAGCTTTTTTTAGGCAAAAGATTAGGAAAGATACTCGAGGGCTGACTCCAGGTAAAACTGGGTAAAATTAAAACTCTGTAAGTTGTCTGAAGAGTAAAAACTGGTGGAGGGAAAGATAGATGCAAGTAGATCAGAAGGAAGAGAAACCAGGTGAGACAGGAGGACAAGGAGGAAAACTGATTTCCACAGAGTGTGAGAGAAACTAACTGAAAAAGGTTGTGAAGACAAATTCAAGATGGGATGAGAAAGAGAGAAGCTTGGGATAGGGAAAAGGTTGGAGGGAATGTGATGAAGGATTGAAGTCAGAGGATAGGCAGAAGAACTTGTTCTTAGTAGATGACCTTCCTCTCAGGGTCTGGAGTGCAGGCAGGGAGCCTTATTAGATCACTTCTGCCTTTCAGAGCATCTGGGAAACCAGAGGGCCAAGGGTGCTTTCTCTTCTGCTCTTACAGCACCCATAGGTGATCACTTGCTTTTGCAGTTGGCTTCGCTAAAGTGGCGAAGTGGGATCTTTAAAATTGATCTCGAGACTTCAAACCTGCTAGGTACCCTGTCGTGATGTCAATGATCAGTCAGTCTGGGGATGATCAGGGATTACAGAATGGAAAGCAGCTCTTTTGACAATCAGACCTCTTATTTCGGCCTCAAAATTCTAGGCACTCATTGTTCTGGACTCTTGGGTTTGCAACATGTTAATGCAGTATTATAAATGAAATCTTTCCTTAGCATAGTTGTCTCTCTTTTGGTTATATATCAAGATGATATTAGGCAGAGTTTTCTAATAACTAGTTTTCAAATTTTATTTGCAAAATCAGCATGCACTCTTCTGAAATTTTCATAGTCTTTTTTTGATTTAATAACTTACCAAACCAGAGACATATTTAGTCAATTCTCATGTGTAGCCAGCTGCTCTGCCAAATGAACATTCAAAGCACATATTGCTTAACATTCTGGCTAATGATGTGAAATCAATACTGTGTAACCCATATCTTTATAAATATTCTGTCAACTAGCATTCATTCTTCTCAGCCTTGCCTCATTCCTCTACAGATCGTGACTGATATAATTCAGAGCTCATACTTTAGGCTCATGTTGCAGTCTGAGCATTAAAGAATACATCTGAGAGCTTTCTACATTCTCTCTTTCCCCCACCCCAACTGACATCTGCTGTGGAACTGGAACAAACTAGTTCCAACCAATTTTTAGCTATTCCTTATGTGAGATTTCCATCTTTGAAGAAAGCAGATCCCTAATAAATAATCTGTGACATGAACTAACTTGTACTGAGCCTGGTGAAGTGATTTGCCCCCTACTTATAATAGAATAATTGATTAAAATCTCCAAAAATGTTGAGATTTGGTTATATATGCAGTACGTATGCAGAAGTATATAAACACATAGGTGCATACCTACATACATACAATCTTCCTACTGTTTTATATATATGTAGTGATGGGAGACTTTCTCCTGAATTTTTTTAAGCAAGAGTTGGAATGCATAGTTCAACTGTGCATTCAGGATATACTCAAGATATGCTAAGTAATACCACCAGTAAATATTTCAGCATGAGATGTTTGCAATCTTCACAATATAATCATTACAAATGTCCCAGAGATATAGTTTTTACCTTCATTTATCTCTACTATGTGATAGAGCTTGACATCTGCTTCCAATTCGAATTTTATATCAGTGAATATTGCATTTTGTGTGATGCTTTTGCACATGGTTCAAAACAATTACACAACGAAATTGTATTATATTCCATTTAGCAAATCTCTGTTGTTTTTCTTGATGATTAAATAAGCAATTAGTTTAAGTGTGAACATTTCTTTTAGAACTACATTATTTGAGATTTTGTTTTGAGCATACTTAAAGGATTTGCCTTTAGTTTAACAGCAATTCAGCAACTCTGTTGATCGTTGTACGATTCCAGAAGCTTAGTTTTTAAAAAAGTTAATATTATTTTCAAAGAATCAAGGTTAAGACTAAAATCTAGTCCACTAGTTTTATTTTGTTTGAATATCTTTGCTGTCTGTATTTTCCCACTGGTACCGTATACTGGGTAAGCAAAATAATAAAATTATTAAAATTTATTAGAAACACATTCTTGGAGCATCATTCCTTTTCAAAATATCTCTTGGAAGTCCAAGCAATTTTGACCTAAATACAGAGTGTAATACTAAAGATGGAATGTTCTGCTACTTCACCCTGCCCTTTCCAACATTGATCATTAGCTGACCATACCTTAGAATAGCAATCTTTGTACATCATTTGGGAATGTCTAAATCAAAATAATTCCCTAAAATTGATTTCCTGACATGTCATTATATTTTATCACACATGTATCTTATCTTCACACACTTATAACATTCTCACATCATTTTTTCCTACATAACTGGAAAAAATTGAGCCTTGTAGGTTTTCAATATGATTACAGATCTGAAAGATTTGTGCTTATCCTACACAGTAGTTCCATGAGGAATTAGCTTTTTTTTTTTTTTTTTGCTCAAAGCAAACAATTACTACTGTGACGAAATATTCTTTGTTCTGTGCAAAAACAACAAAAAAAAAAAGTGGTTTCTAATGAGTTTCTCCAGATAGTGAGAAAAGTATTGAGGAGCAGATTCTCTACTGATTTTGTGGGAGGATTGCTCATTTATATTAGTCAAAGAACTCATCCTAATGATGCTGAGAAGTCCAAAGCACCCTTACATTACTGCAATATGTATAAGCAATAGTTCTAGTTATCTAGTCCCTGACTTGGGCTTGGTAGAAAGGGATACTGTGCATGGATATCTGGCAAACAAGAGTGAACACATTCCATTTTGTGGTATCTGCCAACACCAGGCACCTCTAGCCTCCTGTCAAATCCACATCTGTATTTGTCATGACTAATGAAACAAGCCTTCTCAAAGTACTAGAAATTCATCATCATTGCAACTTTTTGGTTATTCTCTGCATAAAGGTGAAAGTCTTAAAATCAGGTTTCAGTAGCCTTAAAGGATATGACTGTGACATGATTTCCTTGAGCTAATTTGATTAACTTAACGACTGCTCTGTTACTGAGTCTCCTCCAGGTCTCCTCAGAGAGGAGACTCTCCTAAGAGCTAAATTTTGACCAATTACTGGAAAACATGGAACTGGATATAGAGGTGGAAACATCTAGGTATGAAGCCAAGTGAGCAGTAAAAAAGAGGAAAAATTAATGTTGAGTCAAGTATCATGAATACCAGACCCAGGAGACTTGATGTTAGGTAGCAAATCTTACTGGAGACATTTTACATGAACCATTCAAGATTAACTGATTGCACAGCAATCAGGATGAACTGCCTCCTTTTACTGGGTGATCATCAGCACATAGTCCTTTATTTCAAAGACCCCACAACCTCTTCTTGTTCTTCCATTCTCCTTCCCCCAACACTGGTTCTCAACCCCACAGACTCGCCTAATAATGCTGCTTCATTGGATTTTCCCCCTGCCTTCCTGCTTCTATCTTCATTCCTGGATCAAAAGAGTCAGGAGAATGAGGTGGAGGGATATTCAAAACTTCTTCAAGTAGCTGCTTTCCCATTTCATTGTACCTGTCTGATTCCCTGCTCAGTAAGTTGCATTCCCACATCAGGCATGACGATGTGGACATCCAAATGGACCAAATGGACATGCCAGGTAGAGCCAGTGGGCACCGTTAACATGGACACAGGGACATCTCTGAGTGGATGCACTTTGGCATTTAGAAACAGCTAGTCTTGAGGAATCTTAACACACACTAAGGTCTTCTTTAAATTAACACCTAGTACTGTACGTGAAGGAAATGTGAATGGAAGTTGCTGCTTCCTTTTTCTGATCACATATGTATCAGAATTTCTAACTGAGTATCTGTGGAAGGGCAAGCTGACTACTCTCTTGGCTGCCCTCTTGGGTAAGTATACCAGCTCATTCGCTGGATAGTAAGAGACTAGATTAAGACATATAATGTGAGCTAATTTATTTGTACTAGAGGTGTGGTTGCAGATGTATTTAGTGAAATAGACCATGGGGTCTGTGGGAGTGTTAACTAAAATCCCTATGAGTTTTCTAGAAGCTTAATTCATATATTTTTCAGCTATATTTATGATCGGGGACTGGGACCAAGAAAGTGAAATTATGGAGGGTATCAAAAAATTATGCTGGATCATAGGAAAGATAAATTGAAAATTTAAAATATGGAGAAAGTGATATCTTCTTCACCTTCTGTAAAGCAGAAGGGTCCCTGATTTTTTTATTTTCCCTGAAATAAATATTTGAATATTTATACATTATTTATTGTCTTCTGTAGGCTTCTGGGCCCGTGAAATAGGCAAGATGATTGGTCTGCAGCACCCTCTCATACCAGTTCATCATCAGTATCTTGTAACATCAAGTATCCCTGAGGTGAAAGCCCTGAAAAAAGAACTGCCTGTGATTCGTGACTTAGAAGCATCGTATTATCTAAGGCAAGAAAGGGATGGACTTTTATTTGGTCCATATGAAAGCCAGGAGAAGATGAAGCTACAGGACTCATGGGTAACACATGGAGTCCCACCTGGTAATTAAAACTTTTTTCCTTTAAACTGATAAGCACTAGCATGCCATTTAATATGTATAAATCCCATCCTATCACACTGCCTTTCTTGAAGAAACATGGAAATAACTTGGAATGTGTAATTGCCGTTCAGAAACTACTTTTTTCAAAGAATAGTTACAACCTTTACTTAGGAGTAAATAGAAATAACACAGCAGCCTAAGAAGACTCTTTGAAATAGGCACAAATATATGTTTAAAATAAGGTCTAGCCCTACTCTCTGAACAGGTGATCGGGGTGTTGTGATTAGATTCACTCATTAAATCTAAGAGCTGTAGGCTTTTCCACTTGAGTAGGGCTTGTTCAAAGCTATAACTCTTTCCAGTATGCTGGCAGAGGCTTTGCATTTTTGCCTGCTCTCCAGAGGTAAGTGTATTGAACAGAAATACAGATGCAGTAGAACAATGTCTTAGACAAAGTGCTGAGATCAAAAATAAGTGCAAAGTGTTGTAGGTTAGTAGTTTTTTTCACAAAAACAAAACAAAATCAACTATGTGAAGCATCATATTGCTGCTTATTAAATGTATTGTATTATATCTAGACCCAGCTTTCTGTTCACTTCTGGGCAGAGTCAATGGTCATGAGATTTAAAAAATAAGTATTTCCTGACATAGAACAACCAGCCTTGCTGGACAGTGAATTGCTCTGTCATAGCTTCCTCCAGCTAGTGTCTCCACTAGTGTCAGGTCAACTCGCTGCTAGAAAGGGAGGTTTAGTAATGCTCAGAGCCTAAACATTGAAATATATCCAAGAATTCACTATACACCAAGGAAATCATAAGCCAACGCAGGCAGTATCTTTCCTTCCCTCCCCAGATTGTTGCCATCTTCATAAATGTAAGTAGTTTTTGTTAACAGGAAAATAAATTCTGTTTCACCATCTCCTCCCTACTTCACTCTTGAATCAGTGACCTTTGGGTTAAACAAATACTTATGAAAGGCAGTGTAAATACAGTGATAATAAACTTGATCCTGCAGGTAACTTGTGGTTTATGCACACCATTTTTCTCATTTAGGATGAGAAAGGTTTGAAAGTGTCCTATCAATTCCATATAACAGTGATACATACAGATTGCATAACTGTATTGAAAGTGTAAGTATTTTCAGTGCAATTACCAAATATATAATATGAGTCAAATATTTGTGCAGGTTTTGGAAAAGAGCTTTTTGAGTCTGATTTAAACAGAATAATGGAACATATTGAGGCGGCTATGGAAATGGTACCTGTTCTGAAACACGCAAACATCGTAAACACAATTGCGGGTCCTATCACCTATTCTCCAGACATTCTTCCCATGGTGGGACCACATCAGGGTGTCAGAAATTACTGGGTAGCTATTGGTTTTGGGTGAGTAAATTTATTGCTACAACTTTTGTCCATCATCTTGTTAAAATGGCAGTCTTTGCAAAAATCTGTGGTTTTGGGGGGTGTTTTTTGTACATACTGTATGTAAAATATTGTTGCAAGTAATCTTAATCACTGGGACCAAGCTCTTCCTTCTCTCTTACAGCTTCCTCATAATTCTCACTATTTTTCAGTTTATTTCCTTCTCCCTTTCTTCTGACAGTTGATGTTAGTGACACATCAGAGAGCAGCAAGAATGGAGTGGCAATGGTTCTGTGTGTGCAAGAAACTCTAAAAGTGCTTGGTTTTACAAAACAGTTTACAGTTTATGAATGACTTTGAATTACATTGTAAGTGCTTGGCATAGGCAGAAAATGGTGTCACTGAAGCTGGGGTGAGAATTAGTGGTACAAAGGAAACTAACCCACGATGCTGATTTTTGGGTGAAAAACTGAAGGCACACTAGGCAGGAGGCACTGCTGGCATGCTAGGACACAGAACGGATCTTACAGGTATTGCTCATTTTCTCCTGCTCATTTTAGTATTTTCTTTGAATGTCATTTGCATCATATACACCCTGAATCTATTGGAGTCAATGGTAAAACTCTTAGTGATTTCTGTTTAATTACCTTAGTTTGCTCATTGATTCAGGATAAACAGAAGTAAAATCCAATTCCAGGCACATGTTATTGAACATGTTCTGTTTACATTGTTCTTCCAATTGCCTAATTTGCAGTTCAAAATCCAGCTCAGCTTTTTCCATTTTTTTTAAGTCAAACCAAACAAACCCTCAGACTGTAAGATAAAGCAGTATCACTAACATGCTTTCCCCAAATTAAAAGACTTTGGGAATTTTGCAACAATTCATTGTGAAAGGTACTCACCTTTGCTACTTGGATTTAAAAAAAGAGAGAGAGAGAGAAGGAGAGAATTCCTGTATCTTTTAATAACATTTACAGAACTTCTAGTTACATAAGTGGTTTGCTTAATCCTAGTTCCCCGGAAAGATGGATTTGGTTTGTTAATTATGCTGCCACTCTTTGGGGCTTTTCTTCCACTGTTGGCCCTGTTGAGAGAACAGTTGTGTGTATGAATAACCAAAAACTAGTATTATACATTTACTTTTCATAAAACATCTTATTTCAGGAATCTGAGTAATCTCTAGAAGTTTAGACCAAGGTTGCAGTTATGTATGCAGTTATGCAGACAGTCTGTATTGGATTGTCCTGTCTGCTTTTCAGGGACTTTTGACTCCCTGTTCTGTGCCTCTGGGTCACTGCAGTGTTGTGACCAGTGTTGTAATTTTCTGTGTGCATTAGCAATCCTTATCTCCCAGGCAGCCAGCAGGGACATTGTGACAGAGGGCTTAGTGCTGTTAGTTCAGAGGATTTTTATAATCTAAAATTAGCAGCAGTTAGGCAGTGTAATGTGCAAAGAAGTTAATAAGTATCATTAACAGGGTTTGCAGCACTGGTTATTATTAAGGTTGCTCCGTACTTCCCATTTAAGACTGTTTTCAGTTGCCTGTAGCTTTGAAAATGTTGAGATGGCTAGAATTTTCTTCAGGAAATTTTAAGTCAAAGCAGTATAACCATTCCATAGAATGAGATTATTGGAAAGTGTGCTGTTTTGTCAGTGTTAGGTATTTGGGGTGTAATCTTTCACTTGAAAAGTTCTGAGATTGTCTGAGAAAGAATCTGACATTTGGCAGAAATATCTTTTCTCCAACAGATATGCCCATTTGCCATTCTTCACAAAATCTATCCTTGAAGCTAATATACAGACTTTTAAAAGCTTTCAGATCATAAGTACTTGATATAGGCTCACTAAATCTAGCACTAAAATTCCTGAATTCTCCCTACAGTGGAGCCAGAGACTGTAGAGGGCTTTTGAGTCCTCCACATTTGAAATGAGATAGAAAATATCTGAACCTGGGAGAGACATACTAGAAAAGAGACCAAGGAGGGTGGGGACTGTGATTGCTTATGAAAGAGAGATGGAATGAGAAATTTCAGGAGTGGAAATAAGAATAAGAATAGGGAAGGGACAATATGAAAGATGGACCATGGGAAAAAAAAGTACGGAGCCAGGTGCAGGCTATATCCACACCTGAGAGCTGCCTGCCAGGCTTCCTTGCCCTGCGCTTACCCTGCTGGGCTCAGCGGGCTTCAGCCCAAGCTAAAACTCTTTCCTGTTGCCTGGTCTGTTGCTGGTCACAGTCATACAGCTGTCTCTGGTCTCTGGCCTTGGGCTTCGGCAAATGGCACTGGGAGACTTGAGCTGGCTATAATTGCTTCTGGAGCTGTGCCTGGAAGCAAAGGGTTCACGCTCACAGGATTTAAGCCCGTGAACTGCCTAACTAACACCAGTGACTGCTAGTTCTTGTGCAGGATTTACAGGGTGGCACATTACAAGCACTAGTCTTTAGTGCGTCAATTGTGGTTATACAAACTTGCACTGAGAATCTGAAGATTTCTACTGAATAGGAGTGTATTTGGCAGAATGACTTCATGTGTCCAGCTGTTTTTTTGTGTGTATTACTTTTAGAAAATGAAAAGTTACCGATGTAAAAAGCACTATATGAAAGTAATCTCATAGAGATTATGAAATCAAGCATTCTAAAGTTAGGAAGTGCCTAACTTCCTAACTAAATTGCCTGTGTAATTTGAATTCCTTATGCATAAGCATTAGTATTAAATAACTACATTCTACTTATTCCATAAGATATTTGCCTATTTAGTTCAGTGCATAGATTTCAGAATGCAAAGCTGATGGTAGCAATTCAGATTTGTTGTAGCTTCACTATTCAGTGTAAGTCTATGTGATTTAATTACTGCATTCTAATCTGAGCTTAATTTCAGGATTGAGTTAGTATTTCATCAAGGACTTTTCTATCATGCTCATTGGAATATTTCACAAATAACAAATTTAGTTTGACAAGACCTTTAAGTGAAATAATATTTTGGCACCTTTTTAGGCACAAAGATACTTATAGAGATTTTAATTCACAGAGATACTAAAATCAAATGTTTTACATCATTATTAACAACTGATTGTCATCAAACCATTCAGTTTCAATGTCCGATTTGAGCTGCCTGTAGTTTGGCACTGCGCAGTACTGTTTGACCATATCTAGACTGAGTAGTGACATACTCATATTGCAACACACCAAAGAACCTTGTCTCTCAGTTGTCCAGTGCAGGGACCTGGCTGGAACTTGTCTGATAAAGGGCCTTTCCCCTATGAAAATGCAGACAGTAAGTGTTTTGAAAGTTTGAATTAAGATGCTTACTTACAAAATGACTCAAGTAAAAAACCTTAAATCTGTCATTTCCTGACTTCAGAATGCCTACCTTTATGTCTGATATTGTTCCTTTAATACAAGTTTCTTATAAGAAATCTCTACAGTCTGATCCTTTACACGCTCATTAGATAGAAACAGCACAGGTTGTTGCTACAGATTGCCAGCAGAGAACTCCTATGTGCATATTTTGTTAGCATAAATGTCATGGAAGCAGCCCTCTCCATAATTCTAGTAGAAGACAGAGAAGGGTATTCCAGGTGAGAAAAGGCAACTCTCCCTTACTTCTGACACCAGTGCAAAAAAGTTTCTTTGCTCTGTTGTCCTCTTCCTCCACCTTTCTGTGGAATGGTGTAAAAAATACTCCTGGTATTTCAAGTTTGAGGCTTTTCATTCTTTAAATTTGTCTTGCTAGGGTTGTTTCCTGATTTTTTGTTGTTGTTACTCTCATCAAAATGACACATTATAGCTGCTGGAATATCTGTCTGTTTTTCAAATCTCAGGACTGAAAAAGAAAAGGTGTTCCATTGCTAGAAAATGCTTTTTCCTGGACATCAGAAGTTTGAGTACTTCCTTCAGGATTAATTGTTGAGGACTCCTGCCATCTCTGGAAAGACTATTAAATTCTGAACTTCAGAGAAAAAATACCTTCCTATAACCTTATGCAGCAGAATTACTAACACATTCGCAAAAGAGTTTTGCCACTGGGAATGTGGTAATAGAATCAACAGTCAGTGAAGCAATCTTTGGGAAAAAAAAAAAGAATGAAAAAAATATATATCGTACTGACTGTGTTATTAATAAGTGCTAATATTGAGGGGTTTTTTTGTTTTTAAGATATGGCATTATACATGCTGGTGGCATAGGAAAGTACCTCAGTGACTGGATCCTTAATGGGGAGCCTCCATTTGACTTAATAGAATTAGATCCAAATCGCTATGGAAAGTGGACTACTACAGAATATACAGCAGCCAAAGCGAGAGAATCTTACGGATTTAATAATATCGGTAAGATCATTTCTGAAGTATATTTATATCCTGACAATGAGTTTAAATAGGGCTGACTCTAGACATCTGTGTTGTGTATATATATATAAGATATTCTGTCTTGGTGACAGACAGTAGACTTTTTTTTTTTTTTAATTATTATTTTTATATTTGGTAATACTAAAGAAGAAATATTTGGTGTAAGACAAAATGTTCAATGGGCTTTCATGCAGGATGGGAACAACCTCATTGGTTCTACAAACCTGGAGATGAGACTGGATACAAGTAAATGAAAGATTATGTCTTTTTATCTTTTTTTTTTCTGGGTAAAATGTAATGACAATAAAGACCAGCAAAGTTAAACTTAAGGGGAAGCATATGTGTATCATTCATTTCAGCTATTCCATTATTGATTTTAAGCAGATTTATTTTTTGCATTATAGAATTCATTTTTCTCTAATAGCGTAGGCAGTCTAAGACAGACATTGAGGTATCCTGTAAGTGTTGTGTATATGATGCATTAGGGAGCAGAGAAGAGGGACTGGAGAATAGTTTATTCTTTATGACCTGTGGTTTCTTATTTATTCCATATTTGATCAGCAGCACATATTTCACAGAATCACAGAATGATTGAGGTTGGAAGGGACCTTTAGAGATTATCTAGTCCAACTCCCCTGCTCTCAGTAATTCTTAGGAAAGGAGGAGACCTTTTCTCCTTTGCTTTTTCTCTATGTCTGCATACCTAATCACCTGCTTGCATTAGGGAGTGTTTTGCAGATACTAGAGATGGAGTCCCAAGCTGAAAGAGACTCACAGAGGAAAGAGGAGACACTTTGTGGTGTTCACAAAGTAAAGCTTTGATCCCTTAAATTCAAATAAATGATTCAGCAACAAAGCATGCTGTGATTGCATAATGAAAAGCTACTCCTTCTTCTAGTATTTGAGCAGTTCACAGCTTATTGTCCAAAATGGATGAAAAAATGTTGACTAATATCTTACTCTGTTGTTAAAGGCTTTAAGCATTAATCTCTGACTGAGGAAAATATACTAAACTATCTGCAGTTAGGGAATCCATCTGCTTTGAATGATTTTGCCAAATCTGACAACTACGGTTTGCTGAAAAGAGCACAAAATGGCCAAATTGTGTTTTACATGTATAAATGCTCTGTTTCAGACCCAGTTTTCGGCGCACAAACTGGTTTGACCCTGTGGGTCGTGAGTATAAACAGGTTATGGAGAAAGTCGGTGTGATTGACCTGTCACCATTTGGCAAGTTTAAAGTAAAAGGCTCTGATTCTGTTAAACTGCTGGATCATCTATTTGCAAATGTTGTTCCAAAGGTAAATGGGACAGTGATAACTGTTTTAATATAGGATTTAGACAAATCTATTTCAGAAATGGAAAATGAGGCATAGTATTGTTATAATACCTTTCAGATGTCAAACATTCCAGTTCCCTTGGAGAAATTCCTTTGTTAGAAGATATATTCTACTTAATTAGAAGCATGAACAGTTGAGTTTGCACATTAGAGCAGCTCCAGGCAGAAATACTCCTTGCAAAAATCCTTATCTGAAGAAGACCAAGGGAATCTCACCTGATTTTTTTTTACAA
>JAWLRI010000184.1:809542-827967 GCA_034781795.1 Crypturellus tataupa
ACCTGATTTTTTTTTACAATGGCACTAAAAGAGTTTGGGAGCTACCTGTCTAAAACTGTGTGGCAGCTTCAGGCAACAGGGGAGAATGGTGGACTGTGCCCTTGCCTGACTGTAGCAGCTTGATATACTCTTCCAGCATGCACAAGGGAACTGTTTTTCTAAGTGTGAGCCCTGCTTATTTTCCATGCCTCTCATACCAACCCTGTTGCAGAGTTTTATGTGTGAAGCAGGCAGGACTGCAAATATTCACGCTGCTCAGCTTCCAGGTTCCCACCGATCATTACTCCACAACTGTGACTGCTCAGAGCTCTCCTAAATCAGATGCCATCCTCAGGAAGAGCACACCATGACTACCCTCCTCAGCTTTCTTTTTCATGGTAGTGCTCCATGCCTCTCTATATCTCCCTGCTTTCCCCTATCACCCGTGTCTGTAACATCAGAGATGCACCTCAAGCCAGCTTGTTATTCATTTCTCTAGTGCTGGTGCCCTGGGGTTTGCTTGTTTCAGCCCAGAATTTCACTACATTTTTTGCTGTAGTTAATATTTTCATCTCCTCCAGTCGCTAGAGGGAGGAAGCACAGCAAGTAGATTGAGACTATAATCATATAGGTAGGTAAATCTGCTCTGAGGTCAGGCCCAAATGAATGTGAGTGCTGTGCACAGGAAGGATATTTTGGAGGCTTAGGAAAAGCATCAACCTGAATTCCTATGTTACATTTTGTTCTTTGTGTTAAATCTGTGATAGCAAGGTAGATTAAAAATTCCCTGCTTGTCTTCTCTGTAGCCTGGGGTAGAGGTGGGGTAGCTATGTCAGCAGCTGGCATGGATAACATTATATGTATGGGGGGAGGAAGCAACATTAAGTAGGAAATTATGAGAGTAAAGGTACAATTTCTATGAATTTTAATCAGTGTTGCCAAGAGGAAGAAAAAAAGACAAGCAGCAAAACAGAATAAACAGTTTATGAACCCTCTTAAGAAAATTCATCATTCACAACAGTTGATTCTTTAGGCACCCAAAGTCTGATTTTGTTACCTTTTATGTCTGCATCATAAAATAATTCTATGAATATACCCTTGTATCACAACCAGGTAGGGTGCAGCTGGCACCCTGATCATTTAACTATGTACCTGTAATATACTAGCATTTATATTAATATAATATGACCTTACAAATTTTAATGTCTGCAGTATTTTTACTTCTGCCATTCATTGTCTGGAATTTGGCACTGACTGGGTAACTGGCAGGATGAAACATAACATTAAATTCTGCTTCTGGAAGCAGATAAGCACAGCAGCTATGGCTCATTCACACTCTGACTTGTATGGATGATGAGCAAACATACATTTTATGAGCATAGCTGAGTAACTGTTGCTCGAAATTCTACCTCAAGAGCTCACATTCCTACACAGAATCCTGACTCTAATAAGCAAAGGTTGAGAGATACTACACAGGGCCACAAAATCATCAAGCAGCTCAGTATTTCTTTCTTTAAAGTAATAGAGTTTTATGTAGGGCAAAGTATGTTATCCTTTGGGGGTCTGAAAGCTTTATTTGCATGATTCAATAAGAATATTTATGCAAATATGAGAGACAGAATTTTGTATTTTGATGATTATTAAACTAAAAGTAATTGGATCATTTCACTTCAAAATGCTTTCTTTAGTCAACTGTGGATTAAGAAAGTCTCGTATAATAGGCAATTAATAAATAAGTTACAGAGATCTTGGTTCATGTAATTTCAAAAATATTTTTTTCTATGAAGAAATATTGAAATTTCTGCTGTAAAGTTTAAACCTGGCCAATTGGGTATCTGTCCTCTCCTATTCTGGCACAGCAGGACCAAAAAAAAATCTTTCAAGTAAAGTGAAACAGTTGAAGACTCAAGTACAAAATCATATTTCCATATATTTTCAAATATTTAAGAATTGAAAGATTTTATTTTGCACTTGTGATAATTCTGAATACTATTCTATAGGTTGGTTCTACAAATATAAGTCATATGTTAACACCAAGAGGAAGAGTTTATGCGGAACTAACAGTCTCTCAGCTGGATCCAGAGGAATTTATGCTTGTGACTGGCTCTGGGTCAGAACTCCATGATCTGAGGTAAGTTTAATTTTGATACAGTAAGAACACAATGCTGTACAGCTATGATAATATACATAATATATCTAGATAATATATGCTGTATAGCCATGATAAAAGGGGCCAAATTCTTAATTATTTCTATGAAAATTTCACTGTGTTTAAGTGAATTCTGTGTATGTAAACTTAACTGAAGTGACTCCTGAAGTAGAGTAGTTGTATATTGGAATGCCTTTGGTGTAAAAAGATGCCCAATTTACTGATAGTCATGTAACCTACTAATAACATAGTTCCTGTTTTGTTGGGACTTGTTTGTGTTTGGCATTGTATGGTGGTACAGAGCAGGGTTATTCCTTTCCAGTATTTTCTCTTACACAAAAAAGAAAATTGGCATTAAACTGAGGCACTGACTTAGCCAGTGCAGATGGATAGTTCAGTCTTCCTAATACTGTGAAAATACCTTCTGACCTTTTGAGCTCTGGGATCACAAAGTGAAATGGAAGAAAGGAAGGAGATAGAAACACTTGCAGAATGACTCCATTAATTTTTCTTTATAAGATTGCCCAATGTAAGTGAAATTTCTGGTTCTATTAGTGACTATACATCCATACTAAAAAAAAGATTTTTCATACGGAAGAGAAAATGTGCAATTTGCTGACAAATCAGTCCTTAAAATTAATCAAAATGTAAAAGACTGAGATTTGCTTCTCCAACATGTGGTGAATAATGTGCTGTTCTATAACAGTCTTATGGGAAGCAGTAGGAACACTGGCACATTAAAGCATCAAATGCAAGCAGAAAAGGCAGAAGCAGGCTGAATGCATCTACTTGAAAAGAATTTCAGGAGCTGTATTTGGTTTACCCTTTCATTTATTTTGAGTGTTTCCTGAAAAACAATACCTAGCTGATGTTTTTGATCACATCAAGGCTCAAAACCGAAACTCCATCTATACATTTATGTTAACACAGAAATTTATTTGAGATTTCTGATGTTTATTATGTTTATGTGCTGACCGTTTATTAATAGATACAAAAGCAAATCTGTGTTCAAGTCCTATGACCTCATTTCTTTCCCTCGTCTTAAAAATCCTGTTTTACCCATTTGAATCCCTTCCTTTCCTTGTTGTATTCCAGGTGCCTCTGTTATGGTCATAGTTTTCTCAACAGAAAATGCTATTTTACATCAACGATGCATATGACTATTTAATGTACTTCTGTCGGTTTTGAAAAGGTGCTGGGGCTGGGAATTGCTAAGAAGATTAATGCTAAAAAAATTCTTCTTTTCCAATGCCTAACTAAATCTGTAACTTTCATGGAAATATTAAATCACTGTTGTCTTTTACATGCAGATGGATAGAAGAGGAGGTGGTCAGAGGTGATTACAAAGTTGTTATAGAAAATATGACAGATGAGATGGGAGTACTTGGTGTAGCGGGTCCCTATGCACGGCATGTCCTCCAGAAGTTGACAACTGAGGATCTGAGTGACAGTTCATTTAAATTTCTGCAAGCCAGGCATTTGAAACTTGCAGATATTGCTGTTATTGCTATTAGGATATCCTACACAGGTAAGACTCTTAAGGAATAATAAAAAAAAAAGAAACTAAAATTATATTGAGAAATAAATCTTATGATGTCTTCATAAGCAATAAGTTTGTCACATTTTATATATAAAAACATAAGAAAATCCAGTATACTGATTTTCAAGCGTGATCTGGTCAAAGTCTGCACTGTGTTTTCCAAGATCTTTTTCTCTAGAATACTCCACCATGTAAATATTTATTTTGCAGAACAAAAGGCCAGTTCTGATAACCTCTGTGGTATTTGCTGCAAAATCAACGTCAAGAATTGTTTTTGGATTATCATATATTAGTGTTTGTCAAGTGGCTTGAAAATGTAACACGGAAGTGCTAAGATTTTTTTTTCTCGGTTATTTCATTTATTTCTATGTTCATCTCTACTGCAGTGGACTAAATTAAGAGCAATCTGAAGCAAGCGAAGTTGTTGTAATTCATATTTCTTTTCCATTGTACTGAATGTGATAAAATACTGCCTCTATCCTTATTTACAGTCAGTTATGTTTGCTATTCTCTTGCCAATTTGTCATCTGTTTTTAATGCCCTTAAGCTTCATCTCTCACTGTGACTTCATTGCATGTCTTTTTCTTATCAATTATTCTTGATTTTCCCCTTATTTCGGATAATAGTTTAAATAATGGTATGACTGCTTAATATATATCCTCTAGTTGTGCTTGCAGGTAATCTGGCTTTCTATATGACAGCACCATTGAGCCCTGAATGTGTATTATTGTTTGTAATATTGATCCTTACTTTGTACTGGTGATAAAACTATATTAATTAGGATTATTTCAGCCTTGAGTTGATTATTCTATTAAACTTTTTCATATAACAGGTGAGCTGGGCTGGGAGCTCTATCACAGAAAAGAAAATTCTTTGGCTCTTTACACTGCTATCATGGAAGCTGGGCAAAAAGAGCAGATCGACAACTTTGGAACATATGCTCTGAATGCTTTAAGGTTGGAAAAGGGTTTCCGAGCCTGGGGGGCAGAGGTCAGGAAATATAATATTTTTATAACTCCTTCTGTTTATTTTCTTTATGATTATATATCTTTTAGCCAGAACTGACACAGATAATATTTGTCCCAGTTCTGACATGAAAATAAAATTTATTTTGAGCAGGGAAAACCACTATAACCAGGAACAGTGTCTTTTCTAGATAAAAATAGCTAATATACTTGATGCAATTCTAGTATCAATTCCTCTTGAGTATAATCAAAATCTGAGAGATTCCTGAGTTCCAGCATTTTGAAATCAAAGGTTTGGCTAATAGGTTCTGAAAATGCTTTATTTCTGTAATGACTGTGTTATAGGGGGCCAATTCTTGTTTCATAACATATCTGGAACTTTTTCATTTCCCATTAACTTGTATCTGCTGTATTTGCTCACTTGCAATAAGGAACTATTTAAGTGGCCTAAAAAACTTAAGGAATAGAAAATCAGAATAATTTCTGCTTACCTACTTTTTTCCCAACTCTCTGGAAAAGAAAGATCCTAGAAAGTGAAAATACTGACTTAGAAATCCTTTCACTTTGCCTACTGATAATTATTTTCATTCTAGCTCCATATGCTGTCTGACAAACCACTCCCCCCACTACCAAGGGGGTGGTAAGAGCAGGTAGTAAATATAATTGGCACTGTATATTTATTTCCCTCTCAGCCAAGGCATTCGGTTGCATTGCAATTAAGGTACCTCATTTATTTGAACTCTTGCAGGCTTGATACTACTTTGACAAAAAGTCTTGTTTCTAACTGAAATGTGTATTTATTTTGCATGTAGAAAATTAGACGCCTGATTTGTATATCTATGCCTTATATTAAGAATAATAGTAGGTGCTCTGCTGAAAACTGCATGTAGGCAGCTCATAGTTTTTTCAAATGGAAGTTGCAAAAATATAGTGTAGAAGACATTCAATCAAGAATAAGTAGAAGGGTGCACAGCAAAAAAAGAAACAAAACATGTGGTAATCCTTCATGTATTGATTTAGTATTTATTTTTTTCTCAGATGAACTGTGACACTAATCCTTTGGAAGCTGGGCTGGAATATTTTATAAAGTTAAATAAGGTATGTTTATGTTTGTAAGTATGTATACATTATTTTTAAAGCATTTTATTACCTGCAAGTTTATTTCTGTGTTTGGAAGGAGGAATGTTGTTATGAGTAAAATGGGTATTTGCAAATGAGGACATCTTTCTTCGCTGGATACAAGAGTAACTGCTCTATTAAGTACAAGTTTATTGAAAAAAGTTTCATACTTTTCTATAATTCTTGCTGACAAAATTATACGTTAGATCAAGAAGCTGCAAATACTCAATTTAATATTGACTATGGGGAATTTAACTTATTAAAATTAACTCTTTGAATGAAATAGCTTTCTAGACAAATTTGGGTCCTATACTCTTTAAAACTTACAGTATGCGTATACAAGCTGAACTAGCCTATTAGTATTATTAAAAAAATGAAACCACTTTATCTGCTTATTCCTATGAAGGAAGTTGTCTGTAACTTCATTTTCCCCAGCTCCCACTCTAGTGTAGAAATTACTGAAAAAAATATTAGTTTGGAGGGACTGCGGACTGACAATTTGGATATGAGTCAAATGTAAGATAAATGATTATGTTGGTTAAAATAACTATTTAGTTGTTCATAATATTTTTAAATAGGCGCCCTCCTCAGTATTTCTTGCCTGACGTGAATTTCAGAGTTTGGGACTAGACATACTATCCTATCTATCCTATCTCCTTTTTTTTTTTCTTTACCACTTTCATTTTCTTAGAAAAATTTAGCAAAACAAACTCTGTTTATGGTCTAAGAGCTACAGAGATAGTTTGTCATTACCCTTTCCAGTCCAAAACAAAACCACAGGAAGAGTCCAAACTCCTGGTCAAAGAGAGGACCTTTCTGTGAAACCTGGGGAAATCTTTTCCCATGCAACTCTAGTGCCATCTCTTGCTGCCAATTAGCCTCAGACTGCAGTTGCCTGCACGGTGGATGTAACATTCGGGATATTAGAATAAAAAAAAAAGTCCTAGACATATCAAGTTAGATGCCCTAGATTAGAGAATACTTCTGACTTCTGAATTCTCTTCTTATTTATACTCACTTTATATTTGAAAGGGTAATAAGTCAGATGATAAATGACAAGATTTTTTTTGGCATGTCCTGCTGAAGCACAATAAGCAAATAAGCAACATATATTAAGCTTTAGGAAGGAGAGAATTATGGACAGATGCCAAACCTAAAATGGTGTTTTTACCAATGTGAACAAGTTCTCTGGGAGAAACAGGATTGAGTCCAGGAAGATGCCTTTTCTTTCTGTCTTCAGCACCTATCTATATGCAGCAAAAATCTTCAATCTATGCAGAACAGACAGATCCCAGAGGATCCTAGTGGATCACAAAGTTCCCAAGTGCAGTGGAGTCCTGGCTGGCCTAGTCACAGAAAATTGTCCATGCAGAGGGAATAGTCTGATATAACAGGATATAGGATATATAGCCTCATATAACAGGAGTAAACAGTTTTGTTTACTCTTTAAGAGCTTTTGTAGATTGAAGAGAATGCAGTGAAAAATGTTACTGTTACTATTTTTTCTTTCCAGTTTTTGATTTGGCTGTTTATGTTTTCTTTTTTGTTAGTATAAGCAGAGAAAGCTGTTATTTGCCAAGACCCCCCTGCAGAATATACGAAGGCACTAATGTGACTGAAGCACTTGTTTCTGTGCTGTTCTGCATGTTCTTCTGCAAGGTTAAGATGCAAAGGTGGAATAGCTTTCTAGAGCAGAATATCTGCTCCAGATATATATGTTGTGCACCTATGAGCAAAGAATAAAACACCACTGTAGATACAGGATGCCAGCTTAAAACACTGACCAGTTAACTAACATGAAAAAGGAAATAATCTGTTTATTTATAGATTCGTAGAAGTGGGCAGTTGTAACTGTATATTGGCACTGCAGAGCTACCAAGTCATGCTGGAAGCAGTCTAAACACTAGCATGAAGCACCATGTGAGTTTGTTTACTCTACTTCTTGGCAGCTTATGATTACACAAATACATGCTTTTAGTTTTGATGTCCGTTTGGCAAGGCATGGGACCTCACCCTTTCTTCGTGGATCTCGTGTCTGAAAACAAGCAGAATGCTCTTATCTGTGCTTCTACTATGAAAGAAAGTTTTTAGTGTTGTTGTTGTTTTAAGAAAAGGAAAAAGCAAACAGAATATGAATGGTAAGTAGCAGTTTACTTTAGCTTGAGTTAAATCTGTTTGACTTCTCAGTCTGTAATTTCTGGCAGGGATTACTTCCTTTAAGTGTGTGTCCCCAGCTGTGGAAGGTGTTAGTTTCTTTATAGACTAAGAAAGAATATATGCTGCAACCTGGTACACGGATAGTGCTTCTTACAACTGAAAGAGCCTGCAAATTGAGCAAAATGACTTCCCTTCAGAATAATTAAATCTTGAGTGATATGTCATAGACAATGTAAGCACTTTATAAATAAAGTGAATGAACAACCAAATACCAATGAAAGTAGCAAAGTCAAAAAGTACTTTAATTTCCCCAAGAGGCCATTCAAAGAGCTGGTAAATAAATATAAAGAAAAGTCAACTCCCAATAAACTTCATATACAAAAACATCAGGTTTTAGAGTATCTGTCATTTTCAGGAACACAAGGGCTAATCATACTCTTAGTGATGAATGAGAGACTCTTAAAAGCTTAAGTTGAAATGTCTCTTTGTGATCTAGTCAGTTATAACAAGACAATAATCAAGCTGTTTCTTCTTCATCGTTATCATGGCAATTTTCTTTTCTTCAGTGATACCAAAGAGAGAGCCTTGTTCTAGGTTTTCTCTGACCTCTGCCTGATGTTCCCTTTTCCTCTGGCTGTTGGCGTTAGTTGAGCAGGGGGGACTGTGATTAACCAAAGTGGAGGGAGAGCAGCAGTGTTAATTTTTTACTGGAGAGTGTTCATTGTCTTCCTACCATCTACAAAAAAAAAATTGTTTGTTTTAGGCATGGGATTTATTTTAATATGTGTGTTCTTTTGTTTATAAAATTGGTCTAATTGTTCTTTTTTTAGACAGTTCCCCCAGTAATATTTTAATCTCTTAAATAAGAACTCTGTAACTAAATATCTACCAGATTCTTAATGATCTTAATGGCGGTAAGTTCACACAATATCTATAAAGAAGAGAAAATTGCAATTCTGCTTGATTCACATCCCCGAATGTCATTTGATTTCTACCACACATATGAATTTTCTCTGGTTAAAGTGGTTGTTGCTGTAGCATATAACCCCTGAATGCCTTTTTTTAAAAAAGGTTCTACTTTGAAATTAACTGATTTTTCAGATATAATTATAGAAATGGTAACCAATTTCCAGATATTAATTCTTAAACCCCTTATTCTATGCTAGAATATGTCTATGTTTACCTTGCTGCCCATGTAAAGGTCATGTGTAACATTATAAGGACCTACCAGTCCTGGATATCGTCCCTTGAGTAATCTAGTCTAGAGATTCACTATCCTTGTGTTAGAAAGATGTTTTTTGTCTTGTATCCTTGACATTTTTTGCTACGCTTTAAAATTATTACTGCTTATTATGTTCACTATTGACATAGAGAAAGTTTTTTCCTACCTTTCAGAAGCTCTTTATGTTATCAGAAAATGATAGCATGTGCTTTTTCATTCCTCTCAAGTGTTTGATTAGTAGCTGATACAGTATTCTTAAAACAGCCTGTTTTTTTCTGGAGCATAATGGGCCCAAGAAAACTCATGTTACAGAAAAATTCTCCGTAATAGTCTGAACAGCTACCAGAGTAGAACTCTTTTAGAATGATTTTCCATATTAATCCAATAGTGCCCATAGTCATCCAGAGCGTACAACTATAAAATTCTCTGTAAAACTGTTTTGAAAGGTATTTTATGCTAGAATGCCATCTCCTGGGCACTCTCTGCAACAACAACTCTCCTTTGAAAATGGGATGAGGTAGGGAATGAAAATCCCTTTAGGAGTCTCTTCTGCTGCACTCTTCCAGGCTCGGGGCTGAATGGTTGGCTAATATTTGGCATTTGTTGCCATTAAGAGAAGATAGTGTTATCAGAGTCATGTATTTATTTGTTTCTTTTTATTTACAGAACTGAGGGATTTTTGTTCTCTATTGCCAGCCTCTTTCTTGATTATACATCAGACCAAAATCTCTCATTGCTTTTTTCTTATGGCCAGAATTATTGCATATGCACCAGAATTTCTGTTTACTGCCTCTATTGTCTCTTCCATTGCTATTTTCCCTGCCTGTTTCTCAGTATTTCTCTCTCATCTCCACCAGCAATGTGCAGTACCTGCCTGCGTTTAGCTGGCTAGAAATGCCCTTTAGGATCCAGATCCCAGCTCTCCCTCTGACTTCGGCATCAGATTTCTGGGGTGGCTTTCACTCTTGCACCTATTATCTAGACAAGCACTTAATTAACTCCCTAATTCATCAGGATTAGAAGTTGAATGCCATACTTAGCAGCTTCATGCAGACAGATGGCTATGTGTAAATCAAAGGGATAGTCCTCGAGCTTGGCCTGACCTCCAGGATAACTGTACATAACTTGTTACTAACAAACTCAGGTGAACTAAGCCTGCACTACCCCTTTTTGTGGTACCTCCTCTTTCCAGCTGTTTCCTTCCTGTCCCCCTCAGTCCTGTCAGCCGGGCTGTTTGTGTTACAGCATTCAGAAGCAATGTGCTCTGGTTTATTAAAGCATAAAACAGTATATCCTTTTAGAGAAGGATTTTTTTCCATTACTCATGGATGCAGTTTTGAAAAAGAATACCCCATAAGCCTGAATTTGCACAACTGAGGAGAGCAGAGCACACTTTCCATACAGGAGTCTTAGCACGAGAGAGTTTCACTCAGTTGTGCCATTAGGCCTGAGGGTTTCTCTGGAGTAACTCTGGAATCTAGGAGCAAGGATTGAGCGAGAAAACAAGCACTTATTTATTTCAAAATATTGTATAGATCTTGTCTTCAGTGTGTTGTAATGCAATGGCCATAGCAGACTGTGGCAGTTCTTGGTACTGCTTTCCTCAGTTGGGTGGCTTTTTGTACTTAATTTGGCTGTATGCCAGCAGCCAAATGTAGCATACCAAGTAAATTACAGCACTTCATTATTATGAGAGATTTGCATATCTTTGTTGACAGCTATTTACTGAATGGATATAGCACTTTTCTTCCTATAATTTATTCTTCCTGCTGCACAAGCTTTTCTTTCTTTTTAAAAAAAAATAAGTCTCTAGAAAATTTCTAGCCCTTTGCTTCCCTCAAGCAACAAGAGATTTGGGGGAGGGTTTAGAATTAAGATCTGTATAATGTTTGATGTTGAAAGGTAAGCATATTTAAAATTAAAAAAAAAGGACTTACCTTGCACTTCCCAGCATATGGTAACTGACACGAAGTAAAAGTCTGCCAAGAAAAAAGGCATGGCAAACAAGACAAATGCCCAGATTTCACAAATTTTAATTGATTTTCTTCTAATATATTCTTTATAATCTCCATCTTAGATAACACCAAGTAAAAAGCACAACCCATCATTTTTTTTTTTTACCTAGTGAGCTGCATTCATTATATGAAGCCAAGCAGTTTATGTTGTCCTTTTTTTGCTCTTAAAAATATTTTTACTTACTATATACATATGCCTTGAATTAGCGCTTTGGAAGCCCATGCAAAGAAATGGACAAAGAAAATGTGTGAGGGGGGGTGTTTTATTTGTTTGCTTGTTTGTTTTAATGTTTCCATGTATTTTTTTTCTGTTGATTCCAAATATTATTTCTTTCTCTTGGTGAATTCTAGTGTACTGTTTAAATGGGATATTAGCTTAGATTTAACTTAGTGTGACAAGCAAAAAACAAACAGAGGCAAAACCCATACTGACCAATTTTCTTGAACAGGAAGGCAACGTTACCAAGAGTAATCAGACTGAGTTGCAATGAGAGGAAGAGAAAGAGAGGCGAAACTGGAAAACTGTATGTTTGTTTATATATTTTTGCAGAGCTTGAGATTCCTAGCCTGCCTCTTGGTTATTTTTCTGCTGCAGGAATTTTTTTAACATTCAGGTTGCTATTTCCATTGGAAATAAAAAAGAACAACCCCAACATATGTCACCCCTAAAATGCATTTCTAGTCAGCAAGAGAACTATGAAGTGGTTTATTTTAGGAAGCCTAAAGATTGTTCCAAATGAATTTAAAAAAATCATTTCATATTTGTAATAAATAGGCAAGGAATGATCCAGGAATAATAGATTTTTAAAACTGCAACCTGCTTGCTTTAATAGTTTGTGTAGGCACAGCTAAGAGATAATTAACAAATGGAAGTCAAAATTATTTTTGTTGTCTACCTCAAGGTTTTAGTAATTAGGATATGAACAAGAGTTAACTGTCACCTACACAGTTAATCTTGAAGTGATCCATTAAAGCAGTACACATCTGTTACCAGGTCATACTCAAGGTTCCAATTATGTGCATTAACCTTTATGGAAACTCTTTTTCCATTTCTAAGTGAGGGATTTACAGAGATGCAAAATAACTTACAGTCTTAGGGGAAAAAATTACTGTGAAAAACAGTAATTTTATAGATGGTTGATTTTTACCTTTGTCTACATCCATTTACCTACAGGTATCTGAATACTCCCGGGAAAAAAAAAAGTGCTGTCAGAAACTAGTTCTGAGAGAGTCCTGTATGTTGCCACTCTGATTCCTGAGAGACCCAGATATAAACTCACAGGCATTTTACAGCCATTTCAGATGCCTGACTGTATCAACAACATCTGCATAAGGTTGGCAAATTTAGCACAAGACACAAAGAAGAGCTGCAGTTGGAGGCCAATCAAAATGCCCTAGGTCAATGCCCAGCTTGGCATTGACTTTAGGTACTGCAGTCACCTCCCTTGAGACTGAATATCAGATGCAACATTTGCAGATGTAGGAAAGAGACATTTTGGCTAAATTTACTCCATGGATCTCTCTGTGTTACTGAAAGCATTTCAGTTTGGATGTTGTACTGTGGTATACTGTCTTGATTCTTAGTCGTACGAGTCTTTATAAGTGTTTCTGTGTAATAGAAATGTGATTCTGTGAAAAGCAATGTCTTCTAATTAAAATTTTATAATTAGTATATGCAAAACACAAACCAAATCATATAGTCAGAGTCTTCTATTAACAAAACACTGGTAGGGTTTAAGAAAAATATGTTAGACTTGTAATGAATGGGAAGGAAGATTGCTCACAACACCCTTGTGAACGTTTTGATGAAGCAAGCAGAAAACTTTGTGGTACCATTGAAATACCCGCTTGCTGCAGCTTCTCCAGTAGTTCCCTTTTTCCCTTGGGTAGAAGGAATTGCTATGTCTGACATATTATCTAACATGTACCTGTGGCCTTTTAAGAAGACCTGAAAAAAAAATACATTTCCTTTCTCTCTCGGTTTAAGCAAGTTGTTTTTTGGGGGAGATTTTGACTTCTATCAGAACAAACATTAAACAATCTGCTTTGCAACTTACTAGCCTTGTGAGTGACAGGGTTCAAGCTCACAGTTACAAATAGGCAAAATAACCTACTGTCTCTCAGTGGAATTCTTCCATCTCTCAGTAGAATGAGGTCATATTGTGATGATAAGGTCATATTGTCACACAGAGTAAATTTTGTCTTCCATGCCTTTTAGGGTTACTGAGTTTTACAGATGTCTCCCCAGTACTTCTTGCACATTTATGTGGTCTACTTCTCAAATTGTGAAGATCTGCTTCTAGCTCTTTAGGGAAGTATTCTACAATCATCAGATAAAATAGGCAATACAGGACAAGTGAGCATGTATCTTAAAGCAAGTATATAGAACAAACTGCTGTGCATCCTGACTCGGAGACTTCAAAGTGAAATGGTAACACATTACAATAACACTTACTGATTGCATCAGACAAGATGAGTGGCCACTGAAGGAGGCCAGGACTTTAGAACTGTATGTTGGAGTTTCTTATTTTTAATAGAGACTGGAATGAATCATGATCTTCTGGCTCATGACCCCAGCTGGACAAGTATGGCTGTAACATACATATCTCACCATATATGTATTTCTACTGCATTTGGAATTTTGGATATTAAAGGACTGAGATCTAGACAAGTTAATGTGCTGAAAAAATCAGCAAATATAGTAGTCAAGATATAAAATCTGTCAAAGATTTGATTTAACCTGTATTTCACATAGAGCGTATAAGCAATAGAAAAACAAATGAAGACAAATCTAAATTCTTGCATATCTAACCTTTTTCCAAAAGCTGAGTAGCCATTTATTGTCATTATCTTTTTTCTTTTAGCCAGCAAACTTTATAGGAAAAGAAGCACTGAAGCAGATTAAAGAAAAGGGATTGAAACGACGGCTGGCCTATCTCACCCTGGAAACAGATAATGTTGATCCAGAGGGAAATGAAAGTGTATGGCATAATGGCAAGGTAAAGGCTATTAAGTTACCAGAAACTAAAGTTAATTCTCCATGAACAGAACCTAACTTTGTGTTTGAAATGTGAAGATATTACTTTTGTTTTCCTGGCACAGAAAAAAATTAGGCTATGATATTATTTTCTGATCTTCAAGCAGGAAGGAAAGATTAAGTGTATGTATCTACAGATAAAATGTGAAATACTATCTAATTAGAGCAACTAGAGATGGAACAGACTACAATATTAGCTCATCTATTCTTTTCTTCATACAGGTTCATCATTTTCCTAGCATCACTTTGATTGCTTGCTTAAAAGAAAGAAAAAAAAATAAAAACAAAGTTTAACCTTCTGCATTGCACTGCAGATTAGATATCAAAATAGTCATTAGGAGTTAAAATATTGTATATATAAATGTGTGTGTGTGTGTGTGAATGAATAGTATTCAATTGTTTCAATTGAAATTGAACACAGTAAGTATAGACTAGGGTTTTCAAGAGTTAGGGTGATTTCACTCATGGTGAAGAAATTTATTAACTGCATGACACACTCCAAATTTAACTGATATGTGAAGTTTATAAACAGAAATGAGTATCTAAGATGTATAGCTTTTTAAAGATACGTTTGCTTCTTTTATCAGGTTGTTGGCAATACCACATCTGGCTGTTTCAGCTACAGTGCTCAACAGAGTCTGGCTTTTGCATATGTTCCCACAGAACTCAGCGAAGTTGGACAGAATTTGGAAGTTGAACTTTTAGGAAAAAAGTATTCAGCAACTATTGTACAAGAGCCACTGGTGCTGACTGAACCAACAAGAAGCCGCCTTCAGAGAAAGGGTAGAAATCCCAAAGCATAAGCAGAGGTGGTGGAGACAGGAAATTTGTTAACAGAAATATATCCATTTACACCATGAAATTAAGAAAATGAAACTACTCAGCTTCATTAATCACTAAATTCATGATCTTCATTGTCACATTAGTGAGGGATTTTGTGGTATCACCCATTTGCTTCCTTGTATATGGCCTATTCACGTCAGATATCTGAGCAAAGTCAATGAAGGGCTGTGCATTGCTCTTTCTCTGGTGAGAGCAGAAAGTAGTTGGGAATGAGTAGATCCTCCTTTCTGCTTGCCCAGACACAGTCCAGGGAATCAGAGCCATGCCTGAGGGGAAAATTACTCTTGGTATTGGCCAGTAGCAAATTCTTTCTCCCTGGGACATAGTTCTTCCCTTGCCTGTCTTTGTAGCCAAATACTTTATCATTGCCCCTTGATGTCACAAGCTTATCATTAGATTTCACTAGCTCTGCACAGAAATTTTCTCTAAAGTACAGAAATAAATTTTAACATTTGTTAAGGGAAACTGAACTGCCAACATTACTTCCCAATGCGTTATCCCTGCAGAAATTCTGGCAGAAGATCAAAATTAGTTCTTTCTGAATAAATATTTAGATGAGGTCCATTCTTCACAGTCATTATTTTGTACGGATCTTCTAGTTAGTGCATTAAATGTAATATTTTACAACACATATGATGTTGCTATTCAATTTCTGGATAGAGATAAAAAGTACTGTAAAATGGAGGACTGATTTAATGGTCTAAATCTGGAGATCTAGACCTTAAAGAACTGTTCCTCCTTTTCCTGTTAGTTTTTCCTGTTAGTTATAAACTGAACAGCAGTAAGAACCGTATGTTGTTACACAGAAATATTGACACAACACATTGAGGAGAAGAGAAACCTCAGGTAGTTTTAAGCAAGCGGGGCTGAGTATTAGAAGTGTTTGAGCTGTGTGATAGTCATGTATCTGGTTGGACTTCGAGTTCACTCACCTTCTTTTTTACTATTCTGTTACACAAGCCAGCTTATCCTTAATTTATTAGGATAGCTAAACATTGGAAAACATTGCACAGTTTGCTGCTTCTAAGGGGAAGAAGAAACATGACAAATCATTCCCACAGACAGGTTCAGACATACAGTTATATACAGACATATAGTTATAAATTTAAAAATGTAAATGTGAAGAAGTTGGTGGGGGGAACACTTGGCAAACTTTTTTTTTTTTGTGGTTTCCTGATGCTATTTCTTCTCATGGCATGTTGTGATATAGTGTTGCAAACCTTACAGTGTCAAGATGCAGCTAGAGGAAGTGAAGAAAAGCAAGAATGCTTAAGCAGTATGTACATGTTTTAAGAGGGCTTCCAACCAAACAAACCAAAATTAAATGGTGGGAAGGGAAACAGGGACATTTCTGCAATAAATAATTAATAAAATTAATAAAAATTAATTAATAAAAACTTGAAGAAAATACAACAGCAGCAACATCCAGATTGCAGCTGTGCAAATAAGCTATATTTGCTGTGTATGTTTTAGATGTCTTGATTTAGTGTTATGACTCTAATAACTCAGGCAAGCAGGTTATCTTACTCTGTTGAGCAGGATAAATAGCAAATAACTCTTGACAGTGTTCTAAAAGGGGATATGAGTTCAGAAACACTTGAACACAGTGATAATTTTGAAACCATTCCAGGCAAATAGGTATAATTAATTTGATCATAAAATTTATATCCAATATTTCTGTTTTCATCAGTACTGTGTAGAGTTTCAAGGTAATTATTTTGAATGAACAAGAATTGTTTCCATGGGAATATGCTAACATTTGAATAGAATTTTACATATAATGAGGACATGGAAGGAGTTGTTGAAATACATAATTCAGAGACAATTGTGACTGGTGACTGATCAGAACTAAAAATAAGGTAAGATGGAAGTTTCCAGTCTTTTGAACAGTATGAATCACATCTCAACAAAGAAAATCTAACTCATAGTCAAATATCACATAGCTTGACAGTAACAGAATTCACTTCAGGGAAAAGTAATTTTAGTAGGTATTGTTGCTTCTGACTCCAATATCAGTGTCCTATCTGACTCCTCAAGGGATTATAAATCAGTGATCTGATTTACACTAAATTATCATAATAAAGCTGTGTATTTATGACAATCAGGATAAATTAATTACCTCTTGCAAGAATATTCCTCCTGTACCTTCCTAATCTGAAGGTAACACAATTTGTAAGTAAAGAGCTGGTAACTTCATAGGCTTATCCAGGAGGGTGCATTCATAGCAGAAGGAGTTCTTTCCACAGACACTTGTCAGCCCAAAGAACAGCAAACAGGAATCTGGCATATTTAATCTTTGCCTTTATTTACTGATAAGTAATAATTTTAATGTTTCTTTTTTTCACCAGCTACCAAACGACTATATAAATTTGTGAATGTACATCCACACTACTTCAACTAAGTGTTAAACATATTAATAAACATTTAAATGGACACCAAAATTCATATGTATTCCTTGGATGAATGCAAACAAGTGCAACTGATAGTTATTTTTTGTCATTTCGCAGCACTCACTCTTAGGTTTTACGTCAAGATTATAATTAGGTTAGTGGCTTTTATGATACTGCCTTAGAAGGTTAGAAGGTTACATGGTCTGAAGAAACAGCCCTGTTGGCATCACTGTTGCTTCAGCTTTGGGTTGCTTCAGTTCCTTCCTACTCCCCAACAGCCCCAAGCAATATTTTACTGCCAGAGCTACATCAAGCTGCTCCTCCAGCTAAACAAAATTATATTCTAGCATCCTCAGCAAATAAAGTGACCCATGATTTGGCAGATGAGGATGGGCAGGGAAGGACCAGAGCAGCCACGATGCTGGTAGGAGTGTGAGGAGAGGGGCCGAGCACTTTATACTGCAGAAGGACCTGCCATCCCCGGCACCTCTGCAGCCTCCTCAGTGGCCACCCGTCTTTCCAGGGCTGTAGCACAGTGGGGAGCAGCAAGACCATCAGCTTTCCTTGCAGGTTCCAGTGTTGGCTGCCCCATCTCGCTCAGGCATCAAATAAACTCTGTATAATCTGTATGGACTGCCACAGTCTCGGTGCAAAGTGTGTTGATTTGCATGGAAGCAAGATTGTCTTGAAACAAAAGCTACCAGGTAGGTCTGTGGTTCTGTTGGGAAAAACTCTACAGTCTCCAAGGAGTGTGGGAGTGAAAGGAAGATTAAAAAAACAGGAGAACTCCAGCATCACTGCGTTGAATGTTCTGGTATCACAGACAACAATTTTAGAAACACTTTTATTAATAATAATTATTCTTTTATTAAACGAATCAGTTTAAGCCGCGCCACGCTGATGCGGCCGCACCACGAACCCGCCCCCTCGGAGGGCTGGGAAGCGCGAGGCCTCGGTCACGCGCGCGCGCGCCCGCGTGAGGTAAAAGCGGCCTCGCCGCGAGCGGAGG
>JAWLRI010000184.1:830685-845047 GCA_034781795.1 Crypturellus tataupa
GCCCCCCTCCGGGGGAACCCCCTGTGTGACGTCACAAGACCCGCCCCCTGGACGCAGGGACCCCCACCCCCCCGCAAAGCCCCGCCTCGCCAGGGAACCCTCTCTGACGTCACCACCTCCCAGGCCACGCCCACGGAGAGGCGGGGCTAGGTCCAGCAGGGGGCGTGGCCTCCCCTCCCGCCCCCACCCCGCGGTGGGCGGGGCCTCACCGTGCGGGGGGGCGGGGCCGCTCTCGCTCACGCTCCGCTCCCGCGGCTCCTTGGCCCCCCCGGGCGCCGCGCGCGCCACCCTGGCTCGGCCTTCCCGGGCGGGCGGGCGTGAGCGGCCCCCCCGGAGGGCGCCGCAGCTTTGGGGTCTTCCCGCCGCCAAAGCAAAAATCTAGCTGCAAAAAAATGCAAAATGCGCGGCCCGCCGCTGCGCGGAGTGGCATCCCCCGTGCCTTCCAGTACGGGCTTGCACCTCACAATGGCTCCCAACTTCTCCTGCGCTTAATTCTTCGCCTTTCTTTGGTCTTTCTAGTACTATACTCGGCACCGGACACAATGTGCTAACACCTACTTGATGAACCATTTCCTTGCTGTCTACTATTAATTGTATATTTATAATATGGCCTCTTTCATCTCAAAGAATCACTTGGAGTAAGGCTCTTCATATTTATGAAGATGAGGTGTATGTATGTGCAAATAAACCATCTTCACTTTTGTTTGCTAGCTTAAAAGTCGACTAAGTGTGGGTCTGTTTCAAGGCCCTTTGGAAAAGCATAGAGGTGCCTGCGCTTCAGGTCACGTTGGGCACGGTGGTGTCTTTGAAAAAACATCTCCCATACCATCCTCTTCTGTCGGGCTGTTAGCTGGATGGACATATAATGTTTATTCAGCTTATTTTCCAGTGCAGTATATGAATACATCCTAACCCATACATCCTCCTTTATATGGTACCACAGGCATGCGCCTCTGGTGGGGTGCAGATTGCCCGCACCTTGGTCTGGTATGTAATACCCTCAGTTTTCAGCTGTGCAGCTGTAAGGATCAGCCTTCATCACGCTGCTGAACTTCATTATTCTCTTGCTTCCCCTGTCTTTGTTTTAAAAGAACTTAGGCAAAAATGAGGAAGGAAGAAGTAAAGCAAGAACAGAAAGAGGGAACTGATAAAGAATTGGGTATATTTTCCATCTCTATCAGAAAGTCCTACGTGTATGTGTGTTAATCATAGAGATTTATTAAGGAAGCTGTTCAGAATGAAAATAAATGCTTTCCTGAACTGTTGGCTGTGTTGTTTGCTCGTATTCTCTCAGAAAGGCCATTCCAGATGATATCCTTTGGTGGCAGCTTTGGCCTGTTCCTAGAAACCTCAGGAGTCCGTAATAAAGATTAGGGAGATATAGCTGATTCTTCAGCTCTCTTAAAATTTTTATATATGTGACTTACTTTTCTTCATTTTGACTGTTTCTAGAATAAAATTTGTACTCTTGTATAGAAATATTTCATTATTAACAGGAGGTTCTGCAGTGATCTTAAAAGTGGAAATGTTCATAGATCA
The DNA here is from genome assembly GCA_034781795.1 of Crypturellus tataupa. Lineage (NCBI taxonomy): Eukaryota > Metazoa > Chordata > Aves > Tinamiformes > Tinamidae > Crypturellus > Crypturellus tataupa. The sequence goes on from JAWLRI010000184.1 coordinate 832,225, forward strand.
GCCTTGATTTAACTGGTATGCATCTGACTTGATAAAGTAGTCATTCAGTGTTGACCTTTTTACAAATGCAAAAAAAAAAAAAAAGTAATTTTATATAAAATTGAGGATATGCTGTGCAAGAAATAACTATGTAGCAGGTGTGCACAAGTTTGTTGTTTGTTTTACCACTGATTAATATTTGCTTTGAGATTTAAGAAAGTAATGTAAATCTGGTTCTCTCCAGAGGTGGAATTTTGATAAGCATTTTGTTCTAAATGAACAAAGAGCAAAGGTATTGATTTATTAAAATTATAGATTTTTATCTCATTCTCTCCTTATTTTTGCCTTCTAGAGGCACTGGAAGAAGTTACAGTGCTTTGTTAGCTTGTGTTTTTTACTATATTAAAATACAGTAAAAAAAAATTAGAAACTTGTTAACTTTGTGAGTGCCTACTTACCCACTCAGTTAAGATCAGGGCTCATTTGATTTAAAAGTGGATTCACAGCAATGCTAAATGATACTTTTAAAGTTAATTATGTTGTTTTCTAGATTGAAGTGGTTAGTTACAAAATCAGCTGTCTTGTGGTCCATGGGACCCCAGAAGTTTTCTGCTTTGAAAAAGGCTGATTACTGGAAATATTTAGTAAATAAATAAGATATTTGTAGCCTGAATGTCTACTTCCTGTCCTAGGCTTAGGATAATTGCCTTTTTTTGAGAGAGAGAGAGATAGAGAAGTTGACAAGTTGATGGTCGACAGTAGCTGCAGTATCATATCAGTAATACAAAAAATATTTCAGGTAATGCCTGTTGTGTGATGTTTTTGTAAAGATATGTAATAAGTCACTTTTTAAGACTGGAAAATTATGTGGAGCTATTACAGGTCAGATTTAGGCTGTATCTAAAACTTGCTTTATCCCTGGTATTCAAATACTTATTCTAAAATTGCTTATGCTCCCTTTAAGTATGCATATACACATATGTATTTATGGATGTATTTATCGTGTCTCCTTAGAGCAGTGATACAAACACTTGCTTTCCTGGCCTTCAGCACCTTTTTCCCGATGACCATCCTCACATGCAGACAAAAGTTCTTCACCTGCAGGACTCTCTTTCGGCCTGTCCCCAGCGCCTTGAAATTTGTCATTCCACATTCAGATGTTGCACTTAGCCTGCAAACAAACTAATGGTAGTTGCCACCTGCCAGATTTTTAGATGAAAACAGGAAAGACAGTTTTTATTTACACCTAACTTGTGCCTGGAAAGATCTTCTTGTTACTTTGTTATCTTCCTCTCCTCCTGCTCATCACTCTTGGCCTCTGTAACTGATCTGTGGTGCATCCCTGAAAACAGCATCTTCTAGAGCTGGCTTCTTCCTGCCCTCAGTTACAATGTTTCATACCTAAAAGCGTACCTTGTGTAAAGTGTTATATTAAGTTGTAACTAGTATCTGCCCTTTTTCTCTCTTCATCTAGATCCACACAGGTTTACAACACCAAATAATTTGGCCTTGCCAACCCGGATGCCTGCCCCTGGATGAGAAGCTACTCCCAGAGCTCCTTAAAGAGGCAGGATATGTCACCCACATGGTGGGGAAGTGGCATTTGGGGATGTACAGAAAGGAATGCCTTCCAACCCGGAGAGGGTTTGATACTTTCTTTGGTAATGTTACTATGTTAATAATACAAATAGATTTGTTTCTTTTAAGAGTAGTAGATTTGCTCTTAGTGTATCCTCAAATCAATACTTGAGCATGCCTGTTTATGAGGTATAACTTTTCTTTTTTTTTTTAAAGATAATGCCTTAAATGCATGTCAAAGCCTTAAGATTTATTGAAGAAAATGTCATATTTACTGAATTTAGCAAAGATGTTTAGGAAATTCAGGGTGCATCATCAATATGTTTTGTAGAGGCACCTTTAAAAAAACTTTTGCATTAGATCGCACGGTAGACATTCATTTTTCAGTAAATAATGAAATACATTTGATAAGCTGATCTTTTTAACAGAGAAGCTTTAAAAAACCCCTTTACCATAGCACTTCATATCATGATATGCTCATGCTTTGGTAATAGAGCATGATTTATTTTGAGTTACTTTCCCAGACTCCATGGCAAAGACGGTGATCTAAGAAACTATAAAACAGCATCCAAAAAGCACCTTACAAGAATTTCAAGTTGGGAAGCAGCTTGTACAAGAAACTTGTGACTATGTAGGATTTATTTTCTCTGTCTTAATGCTTCTGCCCCACCATTGCCTGGGGGGGTCTAATAGTTTTTTACAAGTATCACAGATGTTGGTCTGTAATCGGGTAAACAGTAAGACATCTCTTCCCACTTGATACTAAATATAAAGTCATTAATCCCAAATTGTTTTTTATTAGGATATTTTCCTTGAATGGAATATTTCAAAATCATTCAATCTTCAAAATAAGTTTGTGAAATTTTTTGTTTCTGATCAGTGAAAAGCAAAGGTGTTCAAAGCTTGATAGAATGGGCTTTGGTAGAGCAGTTCTTTTCCAGAATTTTTGTCTACTCTATTTGTTTGGGAGATCTTTAAATAATATCTCTTTTCACCAGCTGGTGTCAGCAGCAGATCAGAAATTGCTTTGCAGCTGACATGAAAATTGCTGGGTACTTTAATGTTGTTGAATAAAGGCAAACAAAGTTTCTAATAGAGAGAAATCTTTTTTGAAAGGCAAATATACAAAATCATACAAGCTAAAAATCATAATAGTACCCAGGCCAACTAGGCCATTGCCCTTGCTGTGATTGTGTTATTTCATGATAATGTCTGATATAAAGTTAATAACACAGTCAATAACTATCAAAATGTTTTGTATTTTTTAAAATTACTGTTTGTATTAGCAACGAAAAGCCCAAGATGTGTTGAACATTGAACTAATGAGTCTTGTTCAGGGATCATCCAATCCTAGAGGAGTGTTTTGCTTAAAATCATCATATTTTTGAAATTTATTTCTGACCTTGTTTTTCCTAATGTACCTGTTGGCTTGTCACCTTTCCTGTTTTAGGCTATCTTCTGGGGAGTGAGGATTACTACTCTCATGACCGCTGTGTGCTCATCAAATCGAAGAATGTAACACGTTGTGCTGTGGATTTCCGAGATGGAGAAGAAGTTGTGACTGGATTTAAAAATGTATACTCCACTAATTTGTTCACAGATAGAGCTATAGATCTGATAGCCAATCATAAGACTGAGAAGGTACAGTCAGCAGCTATCACTTTATTTGATAACTTTAACACTAAAGGATATTTAAAGTAATATTAATGTTGAGTCTTATGCTCATGCTGTGAATTAAGGCTTTTCCACAGGACATAAGACAACTAAATGTGAGAACTACTACTCACGAAACTTTCATTACCTCTTTACAGAATCACAGAATGCTTAAGGCTGGAAGGGACCTCTACAGGTCATCTAGTCCAGACTCTTGTCTGAATCCGTTTTATCCTACATAACCCTGGTTTGCTACCCTTCTTCGTTTGTTTTTTATTGGCACGAGTTGTGGTGAATGAGTTTATAGAACCTATTTAGCATGTTTTCCGAAAGACTCGGTCTCCAAAAAGGGGGAAGAAAGTTTAGTGGGTAAAGAGTCACAAAAACTTAGCTGTGATTATAAAAATGCATCTGATGTTTTTCACAGGTGTGCATACATTATTTATCAGTGTTTGAGTAGTTTTTACTTGAGGGTTAGGAGACAATAATCTAAAAGAAATGAAAATATTGTTCCTATACATTTTGATGAATGACAGATGTTTTTGCTCTAGTAACTTTTGCCTTTAATGCTTTACATTCAACTAATTTATATTCTGTCCCTTTCTTTCCAGCCTCTTTTTCTCTACCTTGCTTTTCAATCTGTCCATGAGCCTCTTGAGGTCCCCGAGGAATACATGAAACCATATTCCCATATTAAGGATGAAAAGAGGCGCCGTTATTCAGGAATGGTGGCACTTATGGATGAAGCTATAGGAAACCTTACTGATGCTCTGGAAAAATACAATCTTTGGAATAACACAGTTCTTATTTTCTCTACTGGTAAGTGTAAATATTTTTCTATGATACGATGTCCAACCAACTGAATGCAGAAAACTCTCACCCCTCTGTGTTTCTCAGTGTATTTTGTAACTACAAAAGTCTGATGAAAATGAATGAGGACTTTATTCCATATGCAGCAGATTTTCTCCTTCTCACTCCTGTGGCTGTCTTGAGGATAAGTCAGGATGAGTGTCTGTGGGTATGGAAGATAGTCCTATCAGCGTAAAAGCAGCATTGTAAAAGCTTTGAGAACAGTGGTGAACTTGGGGACATCTTACTTGTCGGTGTAGTCATTGCGAATCTGCCAGGAATGAACCTTTACTGAAACATATCTGCCAAACTGGTTTGTACTGAGCTATAGGGAGCTGTCTGATCAGCCTATAAATGAGAGAGAAACTACAATGAAACAAGGATTTTGAAACAAAAGTTTTTTTCTTTTTTTTTTTTTTTTTTGGTTACTTACAGGTAACATGTAATTTTTAATCTTGCTCTAGTTACTTCCCTGGCACCATACCTCCAGGAAGCAAAAAGCTATTAATAACAAGTTTAATGTTTGATGACACAGCCTATGTTGCCAAATTATTACTTAAGTGGTGTATATATTAGTGCAGTGGAAACCTAATTCACTTTCTAGATTATAAGGATAAAGCAGATAATGTATTATAAAACACTCTCCTTTGTTTCCTCGTTCGGAAAGAAAGAGAACCTTTTCAGAATACAGCTACTTGGCTAGAATTCAGGAAAACATTATTTTCGTTTGGGAGTGCAAAATATCGTTCCAAAGCTGACAATTGTTCTTTTGTCCTGACTTTAACAATAAAGGTGTCAAAATGGCAAATTCATTCTCTAGGAACACTTTATGAAAGAAAGAAGTGGAAAAAAAAGGAATTGGTGAAAATGTAATGATGTACTTCAAATGTAATTATGTACTGCATTGTATATCCTTTGGAATCCAATTTTAAATCCAAACCTGTTTGCTTTGTGGTATGTTAGTGTTCAAGTTCTGACTCTGATGAATTTTGATAACTGGTCTATGAAAGTGCCTGCTTTTGTTTATGATGTTCTCATATTTGGAACTGAAAGTAAGCAAAGCCATATGGAATATCATAGCAATTTCATATTTCATATGGAAAATTTTCAGTCTTTGCTGATGTGGTCCTAGTATAGTTATTTCAGTAACATTTGTTTAATACATTATGGAGTAGAACTAAAGACATCTGAGTTGGAAGCACAAATTATCACTCAATTAAAAAGAAAAGTTTATTTTTTGTTTATAAGACATTTGTTCTTTCAAACTGCTGCAGTATACCCTAATTTTAACAGTAGTTATCTATATAATTAGTTTAAAAAATTGTTTAAAGTACAATCAGGAGCATCCAGTGTCTGTCCTATCTAATGAGACTTATGTTAAGGAATTAATTAACATTTTAAACTGCCAGGATTGGTATTTATTATGACTGAAATGCAAGGAAATTCGGTATAGATTAGACAGATGATAAGGAGGTGATTCATTTTATTTCCAGCCTTCTCACTTCACTTCACACAAGTATTCTCTACAGGCATAAAACATTGTATGCATTAAAGATTTGGTTTCCAGAAAACAAATGTTGAAACCATTAAGTATTTGAAGGAGGAGGAAAAGAAAAAAAAAGTGTAATAATTATTCAGCTTTTGTATATCAGTTTCATAGCTTTTTCAGATGGTGTATATCTTAAAATCAGCATTAGAAATCAGGTTGAAAAGAAATATAAATTAGGTTGAAAAGCAACACAAGAGAATCTACATTTGGGGAAAATGGTGCTCTGTGAGATCCTTCTGCAAGCTGTTTGCACAGTTTCCAAGTCCTTTGTAACTGAGAGTGTTGATGTACCCTGCTAGTTAGAATAGGAGCCATGAAGTTACAGAACTGCATTACCTAAAGTAATGAGTGTGTAAATTAGGTCTACACTTTTTCTTGAAATGACTTAAGTTTTCTTTTTCCTTTTTTTTTTAATATAAAATCCACACTCCTGTATGTTCTAAACCTAGGTCTCTCCAACCTTCTTGGTATATATTATAGAAATGTAATGAAAATATGCCTTCTTTTCTGTGTCTCGGTTGTCTTATACCTTGCCTTCTGCTGCTTTCTTCATGCCAAGGACAGATTTTTTTTTTTTTTTAATTCATTCACATTTTTCCCCAGTCATCTTCTGGCTGCACCTTCCCTACCAGCTCTACGTGTCCTAGCAGAAGTTGCAGACCCTACTCTTGTTTGACATTACAAAAGAGGCAAATTTTCCTCTCATATTGGGGACTCTCTTCGGTATAACTGTTCCCATGTTGTGGAGTTTAGAGTTAGTAAGATAATTCAAGAACTTCAGTTCTCTGTTGCAGTCTTTATTTAAAGAAGTTTATATAATATTCAGTTTTATTGAACAGACTCTTATTTCCCCAGCACAGTATAGACTCAGAATCATAAAATCTGTTTCTATTTTTTTTTATCGACCTATATATAGTTTGGCAACTTGGGTGTTGGAAAGTTGCACAGGAAAGAGAGCTGAAGACTCTATGCTTGCAAAATGAAGTTTTGCTAAATTCTTTACTGTTCCTTGTCTGTTCTGGCCAATGTTCACCCTCGAATGTTTGTTTCTCATTGTTTCAGAATTCATTTTAAAAAAAAAAAGTAAATTGCTCTGGCTGTTCCAACAAGTAAAACTGCAACACACATACAGTATTCTTGTATGATTCCACCACTATTAACTACTGTCCACCACATATTTTTAGTGGATGCTCATTGAAATGTACTAGAATTTGACTAATTTTGTGTATGTTATGGCCTAACCACGCTTCCCTTGAAAACATGCCAGTTGGCAAAGGGAACTACTGCAGGTTTAAAAAAGATGTTGTGAAATGTGTATAAAATATGTATAAATGTGTAAGGGAATTCCAAGTCCTAATCGACCTAGTGGTCTAATGGAAATATTGGGCCAAGAATGAAGTAACTTGATCACTAGTAAAGTCTGACTCCATCTTTATATCATGTAAATCAATTTCTGGTATCTGTCTGTATTTTGTGCAGGTATGTAAGCTTTCCTTCTGGGTCAATAAGACAAAAAGATTAGATAGTTCGAAGATATTTGCTATCTCGTTTGTGTATTGGGCATTAGCTTGAAATTTATTGACTGATACAATAGAAAATAGAATCTGCCTTTATAGAGCAGCTTGTTTACTTCATATACAAGTGTTTCTGCACTAATGAAGTTAGAGGTGACCACAAAGCCATGGTCTCTGAGGTGAGACAGGCAAGATGGATGCTGCTATATCTGTGTTATCCAAGGTATTTGGATATGGATATTTGTCCATTTGAAAGCAAAAGAAATGAGATGTAGGGTTTATTTTTTCCTTTCGGAAAGTGTATGGCAATATAGCTACAACTTTCTTGAGGAGGACTCCCATTTAAAATAACCAGAGAACAAAATAAGCATTGAAGTAGTACAAATTTAGCTTTGCATTACTTATATTGACTTAGAGCCAAACCTTGTTTCAAATCTGGACCTATGGTTTGAAGCAAGAAGTGGGGATTTGCTGTATAAGATGTGTTTATAGTTGTTGTAACATACTGCAAGTAATATGGATGGAAACTTGCCAACATTAGAGCAAAAGACTGACATGACTTCAATTCTGTGTTAAAACTAGTATCCTGTGTTTCACTTAACATGCACTTTTTTAATATACTTAAAAGTTTGTCATTTTGACTGGATCTATGATTTTCTTTTTCCTTACCATTCTTTCTTTCAGTATTTTTGTTAATCCTTAGATGTGGAGTAGAGCTGTAGTATCTATTAATTGCCGTAAGGGGGCTTTGAAAGGTAAAATATAGAATTTTTCTCTTCAAACCTTGGTTTACATTGTTAAGAGAAAACCACATAAATCCTGTCCATAATGGAGCATGTGACAGAACTGACTGTTTTCATTCCAAAAGATGGTGTTTTTTCACATTAAGGCTATGATTAACAAGAGCATGATTTGTCAAGGACATAATCACTGTTTCAATCACTGTTTCTCTCACTCACGCCTAGATATTTTCTGAAAGTTTATATTATCCTTTTCCTAAAAAAGAATTCTCAGTCTCTTTCAGTCCAGCATACTGCAGCTCTTGTTTGATAAAATACGTTTTTTTCTTTTCTTGTTTCCAGCTTCTATGTTTTGGTAGGAAATGGGAATCTGGTTTACAGGATGCCCTACAGTGCTCTTCACTGGTGCCTTGAGGCCTGTCTTTATCACAATGCATTTGTTCTTGAATAAACTTCTACTTTTTCCCTTTTACTGCCAGAAACTTCAGAGAGACTTTTAAGTCCATGTTATTTGAGCTAACAGAAGGACAGATTGGTTCTAGCAATTAGTATCTGATTTTCTTAGAAGAGCTAATTTGAAGGGTATGCTGTCAGGCACAATTTATAGTAAACCTGCTCAATTATAGATTTGAAGAGCTGCTTTAATGAAATTCTGAAAGGCTCAGTGCATTCGTTATCAGCAAGGAGAGTGCATGAGCATCTACTACCTCTTAAAGGAGAGAGGAGCACAGGTGTCTCAGCTGAAAACACCTTCTCTCAAGCAATTTGTTTCATTTTGTAAACTTCAAATATTTCTTTTCTATCTTCTAACCAGTAAGCTATATATCTGATTTTTCTATATCCATTTCAGGACTCTGGTTCAGTGCCCTGATACAGGGAGAAGTCAAAAGTTTTCTTAATTATTTCTTATTTAACTTGCTTGCTAAAGGCATATGAAAAGTTTATCAGATTATTCTTTTTTTCTTTAAAGTTAAAATTTCCCTCTGTCTTCCTTTTTTATTTAGTGATGGTGAATGGGAGCATAGACCTCAAACAGCAGGGTTTGTAACTAGTGAGACCTGTTTAATTATTGAGACTACTCACAATGAAAGCAGTCACCTGAAAAGGTCTGCACTAGGGTTGCCTCTACCAGTAAAGCTGCATTGGAAAGGAGAAAAAAGGAGGAAAAAAGATTGAATAGGATAAAAAAGTAACACAGTTGTTGTAGAGCTGGATCTTTATCTAGTGGAATTTTGTATGCATCAAATGTGTTTTTCCATGAGATCAGATTTTTTTTCCTACTTTAGAAAAGTCAAAATAATAGTCCCAGTGATGCACAAAAACTTCCAAATTGATTTATCTACACACAACTGCACAATAACCTGATGCAGTAAAAGTATTATGTTTCCATGATGCAAAAGAGGAGCCTTTTGCTGTGTATAAAGCATAGCAAAATTCCATGACAAAACTATATAGGAGGTGCGGGTTTTCTGGTTATTGTGCTTTCAGTAGTTCTTCTATCACACAAACAAAATCCATATTAAGCATTGAAAATACAATACTGCATAAGCTCTATAAAGGCATATATTTTTATGTGGCTTTTGTCTTGCTTATATTGAGCCATCAAGCTTACTTTTTATGCTGAATATGCAACTTCATACTGAACAGATGTTTTTTCATCAACTCATCTCAGGCAAGTAATTTTGGTGCGTATCATTGGAAATGTATGTTTCCTGCTAGCCATCAGGGGGAGCGGGCTGACGTTTCTACCACATTTGTGAAACAATTGGAAAATGAAGCAACAAATGGATCTTTCAAATGCAGCATGGGGAAGAACTTGAGTTCAAATTAAGGGCAAAGTTACTCTCTAATTCATGCTGTGAGTAGCTTATCCGCAGCAAGGATCTCTGCTGTGTATTCTGTACTTTTTTATGAAACCTCAATGGGAGTTCCGTGCTTGGAACATGTACAAAATAAGCATTATTCATGCTGTGAAGATCAGAGGGGAGAAATTTTCCTCAAATGGGATCCTTTACCACTATTATCAACAGGGCTTTCTGTTTAGCTCTGAGGCACAATCATGAGCTTAAATCACACAAAGAGAAGGCTCTAAAGTCTTGTTCTGTGACCTAGACTTTTGGCAAGAATGTTGGAGGTCAGAAATGAGATGCATTTACAAAGCTGTACATTGAAACTGTCTAGTGCTTGTTCATATTGTGTCTGGCACTCATCAGTGCTATTTAATTCTCTTTCATAAATGCTAAGTTCACCCACAAAATTAAAAAGTTTTAAAAAACCTGAACTGCATGCTTGTGTTGTTGATATTGGCAGCTGTTTTTAGTGTTCTGCCCGAACTTTGTGTATCAGGATCCTGCATGTAGATTGACATCATCTCATTTTTAAATAAATACATATTGAATGATATTCACTGGTCTATCTGCTAAATAGGATTTTTTTTTTTACAAGTTATATTAATGTTGCTTGTATCCTTTGTTTTTGTTAACATGAAACTGGGGAGGTATTCAATAGCTAACAGCATAAAAAGCAAAATCGTGTAAAGCACAGCCTTTTGCATTACAGAAAAGAGGTGTCAGTGCCCTGTGTTGCCTGCTGCTGTTGGCTTTCCTTTAGAAACAAGGAAAAGCTGGGGTTTTGATTTTTCTTTTCCTCCCCTTTCTCTCTAGGATTCTCTTCTCCCTGTTCTGTATCTTTTTCTAAGATTGTTTTCATGTTGCTTGAGGTTTCTTTTACTTTATTCAAGTTGAGATTCTCAGAAATTTGCTTTATGGAAATACTGCAGCTAAAGCAAGTCTCTTGTTGGCATACTATGTTTTCAGTAATACTGAGACACTGACATTACTAAACTTGCTCCTTAAATGATTTAAGTAACATTTGAAATCATTTCACAGTTACTTGTAATAAACTTCTGAGTTCTACTTTAGGGTAGATGGTTCCTCTTGCTGACCTCCATGTGGATCTGATTAGATACAAGTCCTGCAGAGAAATGCAGTATATGTAACATGGAGCAAAAGTTTACACCATAAAACTATGGGTGAATTTGCTTTGTTGTCTTATTCCTGCTCTTTTTCTCAAGGAATGGTAAAAAATACTTAGCTGCAACAGCTGGACTCTTCCTTTATGTGCAATTACATAATTGGTCTGTGTAGGGTGTTATTCTTCATTTCTTAGGTCATTTTATTTTGTTTTAACTGATGTAGTGCTACTGACTGCCTGATATTAAAGGCAGCAAAACCTGAAACGCTTTAAATCTTGCTCTAATGTCAATTTAAAGCAAAACAGTTTTTCAAACATAGGGGCACAAAAAAGGCTGATGGCTGGTGCTCCAGAGGAAGGGAGCTGACCTGCTGCTGCCGTGTGACCCGGTTGGTGGTCTCTGGCCCTGCTGGCCACCCTTCCCCTTCTTGGCAGCAGCAGTAGTTCATCTCTGCAGTGACTGCCCCTTTTTTGCTACTTTCAGTGAAGAGGGAACTTTAGTGATGGATATATTCAGGGGAAGGAGGCAAAGTGGACCTGCACCTCAAGGCCCTAGTTGGATGATCCCTTCCTGCAAGATCTGTTTTTCCCAATGTCCTTGGATTTCAGTATAAAAATACTAACATTATGTTTAGCAGGTTGGGCTGTATATGGCCCAATTATTTCTGAAAGGAATGTTGCCAAATTTGTGTCATAATGCAATAGCAGGGAATTTGTAACAGGTTATTGGGATAACAAAATGCTCTAGCTTACTTTGCATCAAGTCTAAGTGAATATTTAAAGTGAAGAGGAGTCAACATCATAGCTAAAAACAATTTTACTTTTCCTATTAGAAAGAAGGGACTATGTTGCTTGTGACTTTTGTACAAGTTTCATGTAGCTGTTCAGGGGATATTTGAGGTTTCCAACTGTGTACATTCTCTGAATGCTGTGCAGTATAAAAGATTTGCTAAATGCCTTCTGAAAATTAAAATTAGTCCAGTTAATTGACGGGCTTATTTTCTTGATGTGAAACACAAAAAGAAATTGGTCATGCGTTCTCATTGATTTTAGATGCTATGAGACTCAGGATTAGAAGGAAAATACTTTTCTGTTGTTGCTGTTTGCAATTTATTTCAGTCTATCAATGTCTTCTAGTTTTCATTTTTACAAATGTAAACAGGTAATTGTAACAGGTAAACGTGTGGGTTTTTTTTTTTTTTTGGTAGTTGGTACATTCAAGCTTTTCTTGAAAGTCCAGAAACAAGAAAAGGAGAAATATCGCCCTGCAATGTGTAGTTAGTTTTTAAGCTTTCATCATATAAGATTCCATTTTATTTGTTTGTTTATTTATTCATAGAACCTTGCTGGTTTTGGAAACTCTGGTCTTTGACTCGGTTTCCATAGCTCTTTGCTTTAGAGAAGGGCTACACCTCTGCTGCTTGTTTGAGCTCATTTTTTTTGCCTAGTGGAAATACATCAGTAACTTGAGGAGCAGAGGGTAGGAATTTGCTTTTTCTCTATTTGCTAAGACCTATTGCTGGCTCTGGATTTCTATTAGTTTACTTGATGCCTACCTAAGTGCTCAAATATTAAAATATCTTTCATTTTCTGTAGGAGAATATCTCCTGGCATAATGCCACAAGTGGTGGAAGAAGCTTAGAGAAGCTTAAGAATCATAGAATGTTTAAGTTTGGAAGGGAACTCTAGAGGTCATCCAGTCCAATCCCCCCTACACGCAGGGTAACTTTAGGCTAAGAAAGCTGTTTTTCCCTACACGTGTTCTATTGAACACCTTTAAGTATTTCTTCCTTGTTCTGTAAATTGTTTCAGACTACTGTCATGAACAAACATTTACAAAAATATCAGATACTGTTAAAGGTATTGAGTTTTGACCTTATACTTAGAATCATAGAATCACAGAATGCCTATCGGTTGGAAGGGACCTCTAGAGGTCATCTAGTCCAACCCCCCTGCACACGCAGGGCCACCTAGGGCACATGGCACAG
>JAWLRI010000184.1:845147-860871 GCA_034781795.1 Crypturellus tataupa
TATCAGGTTAGTTGAGCATGATTTCCCCGTTGTGAATCCATGCTGACTAGTCTGGAGCACCTTCTTGTCCTCCATGTGCCTGGAGATAACAACCAGCATGAGCCGTTCCATCACTTTTCTGGGGACGGAGGTAAGGCTGACTGGCCTGTAGTTGCCTAGATCCTCCTCCTTGACTTTTTTGAAGACTGGTGTGACGCTGGCCTCCTTCCAGTCCTCTGGCACCTCTCCTGTTCTCCAGGATCTTTCGAAAATGATGGAGAGTGACTTGGCTACGACGTCCGCCAGCTCCCGCAGCACTCTGGGGTGCATCCCATGATGGCCCATGGATCTGTGGGTATCGAGTTTCCTTAGGTGCTCTCTGACCCAATCTTCTTCTACCCTGGGCAAGTCTTCCTCTCTCCCGGGTTTTCTCTTCTCTCTAGGGCCTGGGGCTCTGAAAGGCAGCCTATGGTAAATACCGAAGCAAAGAAGGCATTCAGCAACTCTGCTTTTTCTGTGTTATTCATAATCATATCATTCAAGAACTTACATTTTTAAGAACCTTCATTTCTCGTATAGCCAAATTTTTGAACTTTGGATGTGTCAGGAAAGGGGGAAGAAGAAAAAAGAGTGCTTTTAAAATCGCTAGGAATCAGTTAATGTAGACATGCTAAATATGTCTGTTAAATCTGTTAAATTTTATCTTTTAATTTTCACTGTCATTGTGTTTTCTCAGCAGAGCTTAATTTAATATTTTGAGATATCATGTAAAATTTATGGTAGAAATAATGCTTAAATCCATTTAATGAAATACTGACATAAAGAATTATAAATCATAGTTTAATGTGCAATGTGAATAGATGGAAATTTGAGTTTTTATATGTACACATATTTTTAAGTTTCATTTGTAATTGATTAATGTTGTTTGGAAGCTCACAGAAAGTTTTCATATTTATCTTAAAAACATGGCTTTTCCAAGAGTTACCATATGGATACTGGACAGCACTTGCTTTCATGAATGATTCCAGAAAGGTGAGGTGAAGATGGCACAAACTTGACTTTCCTAAGTCAATACTGTCTGGTCTGGCTTAAGAATTTGAAAGAAGCTGCAGATGTTGCAAAATGGCCTCAGTTGAATAAATAGTATCTGAATGAATCCTTGCTGAGTTGTTCTGAAGCTGCTTGCTGTTTTGCCACTTATTTTCATATCTGTGTGTTCATATAAACTATAGATCAGGTGAGGATCTCTGCTCCATATGCTAACATTATTCCAGAGTCAGAGTGTGAGCTCCAGGTAGATGCATGAGTGAAGACTGCCGTCTAAAGAAAGAACGAAGAATCCACATAAAAGCTCAAGATGACTGACATTTTTATTCTTTTCTCTCTCACTTTAGATCTCTTCGTATTGTTCTTATGCACAAGAGACAATAGATCTGCATTGGTGAAGGATTTCCCTTTTAACATAAGTTAAAGATGTAAGATTTTTCGATGCCTAGTAATTCATACTTTTTAGAGATTTTTGAGTTCTCTGTAACATGCAGGAATGTTAGCTACTTCAAATTACAAGTATTTAATAGTAAGATATTGTCTCTGGTAAACATAGGTTGACTTTAAAATGAAATATAAACATATATCCTAGTTCTGTATGTTTTCTTCTTCCTCTGTGCGTGGATTTTTTGTTTGTTTGTTTGTTTATTTATTTTTTCTCTTGACCCTCTATATGTCTAAGAAAAATTTAGAAGGGATTTAAGCTTTTCATGCCTGAAGTCTAAATAGTTTTCTCTGGGAAGGGCTGCCAGGGTTCATAAGGCTGTTCGAGGGCCTCCCCCTATGATCAGTGTAAGGAATTGCATGTTTCTTTGAAGCGCTTGTAGCTGCTTCAACACACTTCTGCAAAAAATTTTCTAAGAACTTTCTGTACTAAGTGGTTTCATCTTTATGAAAATTCAGTTTAAGTACTTGTAAGACAGAAGACATTTGTTTCCAGTCACTGATATGCAAAATACAGGGAAATTTTGACTTTTGTAAGAGACATGTATAGACTGTATTCTGAAAGAGAAAGGGGCAAGATAAATCATCTTATTTATCTGACAGGATAAGGTAAGAATATTTTAATATATAAAGAACTGTCTAAATATGCAAATCTCCATTGTCTTATGTATCTGATAGTTCCTAAAAAAATAATTTTTTTAAAGTAGGGCAGTAGCAGGGGCAGGGCAGGGCAGTAGCTTTGCAGACCAAGAATAGTTTTGTCCGCATGAGAATCAATGCATAAGGGAAATGCAGACTAGGTTGTGGAGGAAAAGATGAGGAAAAGTGAGATTATTTCTGTGACTAAAGACTGAGGAAAGAAATCAAGCTGTATAAATAGCAAGAGATAAAATGTGCTGAGTGCAGAGGTAAAGGTAAGCTTTAATTTTATGAGATAGAAAGAAGACCCTGGAAGTACTTGTGAAGACATGATCAGATGAATACATTTGCAAGTGAAGAACAAGAAAAGGGACTAGGTTATGGTAGGAGATCTTGAGGGATGTTAAATGAATAGGTTGCTTCTTTAAAATGTTTGTAGGAAGCTGGAGGATGTGGGATTGGAAAATGCTGAGATGTGTAGGTTCAAGTAGCACAAACTGAAGATTTCACCATGATACCGAATCTAGATTTTTGATAGGATGTTGCCATACTAAATAGTGACCATGAACAGCAGGTGCAGAGAGGATCCTGTAGCACAGATAGGGAAGTCAGCTTGGACCATGAGAAAACACAGTCTGACACAAGAAAACAAAATCTCTTAGACTGAGGTATAGAGAGATGAGTGTCAAAAAACAACATTAGTCTTCCCAACTGTAGGTAGAAGTGGAGACTGAAATGGCAAGTGTGTCTGAGCTTACTAAGAGACAGAGGTAACCCCCACCGAAAGAGCCTTTGAATGTCAGTTCCCATGGAAAATGGTAAAGGAGAGAAATACTTGGAAGTGCAGTGCTGAAAGACCAGGGGAAGGCAACTAGAAAGACTCTATTGCTACAAAATATTTTGCAGGGAGTTGCACTGGTACTAGTTCCATCTATATCCTGTACAAACAGGAAGGATTTTTTTTGATGGAAGTTGTTGGAGCTGTAGAGGTTGGATGTTATGCTGGGAAAGATCTAAAATAGATAAGGCTAGAAGCAGAAAAGGTCCTATCTTCAAGACCAATAAAACTGAGCAGAGAGAAAATTTCAAAGTGATTATTCACTTATTATTAAGTCACAGCCGTGACTTTATTCATGGCTGTTAAGATTTGGCCACGAATGAGTGTATATCAGACCATGCAAATGTCTGGTATAAAGCTAGCTTGGAGAACTATTACTGCAGTGCATGTCATGGGCTTTTTTTGCTCTTTATACTAATATTTCATTTAATAGGCTGATTTTTCTCTTGCTTTCATAAGGATCCTTGTTTGTATTTTTAAAGTTCTTTACAGCCAAGTCTTATATCTCTGTACAGTAAAAGTCTGCTTTCTTTATACATTCCTCCTCATTTTCTATACTGCTTTTGCAAATCTCTGGGTGCTTTCATATGCCTCCTGTGACTAGAATATCTGTCTTCCGTGATACTGCATCTCCCTTTCTTCAGTTTTCTTCTCAAGAAGAAACACCCGCCCTTTTTGTCTGAACTTTGAGCCCTTCTACCTTGTGGAATGTTGCCTCTGCCTGTTCTTAGCTTTGACCTCTATTTGTATTTCCTCAAGTTAAAATATAGCCAGAGTTTTGTATACACTGAAGTGAGCTGACCCTAAGATGTGTAGTAAGATTGCAGAATTTGGTTGTGAAGAGGCAGAAATCTGCACTAATAATTACACTTATTTAAAAATAAGTAGCTTCAATTATATAGCGGGGGTGAGGGGGGAGCACAACTGTAGTGCATGCTGTTTGTTATTAACATTAGCCTAAACTATGTGATTGTATGTAATGCGCTATGTGAAAGATTCTTACTAATCACTGAAAATAATTGTATACGCATTGGAGCATTATGCTGCTTCTGATACCTTACAAAAAGATATTTTAACAAATAAATAATACAGTGGTTAAAATATCTTGCCATTGTGCTAATTTTCACAATGGTTTTATTAGGGTTAAATCATTTCTAAATCTGCTTTCTGTTTGTAGTACATCATTTTAATGTATTTTGCAATTGTATTAGCAAGAAGTGAATGTTAAGAATGACTTCCTAGGCAGACTCTCTTGTCAAGTCTGGCTTTTTACACTAGTACTGTTTGGTATTCCCTTTTCTCCTCCTGTGAGGTTGTACATAGTGACACAAATGACACAAAATCACACTTGAATGCATCACATATTGTGTTCAATAAATGTGTCACCGAGGCTTATTTCTATGCTTCCAGCTGACTGAAGAAGCAAAACTTTTGTTTAAAATTATTTGTTACAGTGTACCAACTACAAAGGATCCGCTTTGACTAGTCAACATTAGCTGTTAGCAAGCAGGAGATTCTGTTGATTAGGAAGTTAAAGCTGGTGAAAAGTACGTAAATGAAAACCTCAACCGTTCTGTGTGATTCCCTGAAGAAAAAAGAAAAATCCATGCCCTAAGGAAAATGTGGTGTAATCAGCGATGCTCTCCTGGCTGCTTATGAATGGGGACTAAAGGTTAGTCTTTCTGCCTGCAGGTGCTCAGCACTGCACCCGCTGAGGACTCCCAGCTGCGTTTGGAGGCTACCTGGTGCATTCTCTCCAACAGATCTTGGCTGTAGCCTGAACATTTTCAATAGAATATTCCAGATAATTTTGACAGCATAAGAGGAAGCACACCTAGAGTTGGTCTAGTCTGTTTTAGGGGCTGTTGACCTCATCTGGGATAGGTGAGGTTTTAATTAGCTTCACACTTGAAATTGATTTAAGAGCACCTCTTGTTGCAGCTTAGGGCAAATAAGGAGAGAGGCTTTGGGAAAACACAGACCTTGGCTAATTTAATGGGTCACTTAATCCATAATGCGGAGAGAGACTTGAAAATGGATTTGAAGTATTAGCAAGTCCTTTGCCAAATTGGGAGCGAGGGAAAGATGGGAATTCTGGACTCATGACCACAATCATGGTGCTCAAGGGAGGTTCCGAATTACATTCTTGTAGCTGGAGATGAATGTGCTCTCTGGCTCCAGCTGTGCCTGCCAAAGTGCTACTTGGCCCTTTATTGTCTTTCTCCACATAGGACGCCCCCACCTCTTTCCTCTTACCCTGCTCATTTGACTGAATGATCTTTACTAATGCAGTTTGGACTTAGGCCAGCTAATGAGTGATCATGTGAATATGTTGGTCATAAATATGAAAGATGTTGAATTCTGATGTGATGGTATCGGAGATGCTGAACAGAGGCAGGTAGGCTTGGAGTCCTGGCAAATTCCTTTTGCAAACATGACTAGAGATATTAAAGCTTGTCCACTTGGTGATGCTAATATCACTCCATTAGACAAGGAATTTCTGTAGAAATGAAGGCAAGAGCTCTTCTGAAAATTAAACTGTAGGTATGCTGGGAAAAAAGCTTGTCATCCAGGGTTAAAGCTCTGTAAACAATGAAATTGGGCAGAGGACTCTTATCAGTGCTTTGTGATTTCTTTAACTTACTTGTAGTATCAAAAATGTAATAGGAAGCTAATTAGACTCTGAAGGATGGAAATTCAAGAGTGATCATTACTCAGTTATCAAAGTCCTTTGAAGTCTGCAGTTGTTTTGCTGTAAATATGAACAGCCTCTTTGGAAACTAGTGAGAGTTGTATGTGTGTATTTGAGAACCGAATGTGGTGCGTAACGCCCGATAGCTGCCAGAGGAGATATTTCACAATGTCAGGATTCAGGAAATGTGATCAAAAGTGCCAGAAGGTTCAAGGATCCAGCCTTGGAGAAAAGCTGGATCTTGCTGAGAGGAAATAGCCAGTGACCTTGCTGAACTGCCATGGTTCAGACACAGGGAGAGAGTCAGACAAAGGGAACATTTGGAAGATGGCAGGTTTGGGTATGTAGCTGGGAAATAAACTGCAAATTCAGCATAAAGACCTTTTGTTCACTAAAAGTCTTGAATATAAGTACTCCTTATCACTCGCTTGAATGTAGTACTGGTGCGACAAAGAAGGGCAGAAGAATGTTTTGTCAGTTTTGCTCACTTGACTTTTCCCTGCAGTTGTACTTGACCATGTTATCTTAGCTATTCCTACCTGTTATCCAGCAAAGATGCTAAATAAGTAAATAAGTAGAAAATTACTTGGAAATATTCATTTGCCAAGTCTATGCTGTGACACTTCCTCATCTTAAAAACAACCCTTTGCTCAGAAACTCAGATTTAGGAAAACTGATTAAAAAAAGTTGCTTAGATCATTAAAGGAGAATAAAATTATTTGTATAAACTTCTATTTCTCTTATTTACCTGCACTTCGGTCCCACCATGTAAGCTTATCAAGTAGTTTCCTTCTTGGCTTGATTTTTGCCTATTGCCTTTAGCCAAAGTTGAAATAGCAGTTTGGAGAGGGCTAGACATATTGCTGAATATGCCTGTTCAAGGTTAAGGTCTTTTCCATCTAATTGGTGACTACTGAATAAAATTACCTGTTGCAGTTCAGTGTTATATCTAGGAAAATGAAATTACCTCTAGCAGACAGAATTGTTGCAACAGATCACAAAGAAGTTAATCTTTTTTATTTTATTCTTTTTCTTTGAAGTTTAAATCTAGTACTACAAATATTATTATTTATTCTTCTATTCTTGTTTTATTCTTGGTTTAGAGGACTGTCAGATAGAATTTCAATTGATTTTTGTAGTTTATGTGCGTGGCTTGAGAGTTAGGAAGAGGCACTTAAGAGAATTGCTCCCGCTTTTTTGAAGGTAGATAGTAACTAAAGAGTTTTAATTCATATTAATGTCTTTATGCTGACAGATGTGTATTTCTTTCTGCTAGTGAATTGAGTCAAGATATTCTGAGTATAGCTAAGGCCCCAAGTGAATTCAAAATTCGAGTCACTCCTCTCAGAAAAGCGATGTGAAAAACAGATGTAAATCTCTCCAGTTGCCTGAATCAAGGTATAGTTTACACTTGGTAAAACTAATGCATGTGGCTACACTTAATTTTAACAGGAAAAAAAAAAAGACATCTGGCCTACAGTGGATAAAGCAAAAAACTGTAGACGTGCCAGCGGAACTGCTTTATTGCTAGACAGGCAAAGAACAGCTGAAATGTTCCTGACAACGAATTACGGCCACGACTCTCCCATCGTTAGGTCTGAACTTCTTAATTCTCTGTTTTTATTGTTGCAGTTTCTGGGTTGTCAGGGAGTTTCAAGCCCGGGCTGCTTGCATTGGCTGACGGGGTTGTTTTTGGAGGGGCTGACAGCCGTCTGCCCGGCTGTCTGCATGGCCTTCCTCCACGGCGCTATTGTGCACACACAGCGCTCTCCTTAAAATCTTTCCCAGCTGTATCCTGATACGCTAAACCGCTCAAATTGGCTCCAGATTGTCCTGTTTATTTTGTGTAAGATAAGTGACAAAATACAATCATAGCCCTAAACTCCAAAGAAAGGGGCACAAAACATTATGATGGAAGACACATAATCTGGATGCAATCATGAGGCTTTAATGCATCTAGATTAGATCAGTTGTGTCTGATGTTTGCATATAATTCTAAGTTTTGGCAGCCTCATATCCCTGGAAGTGACTTTTTTTCTTTCTCCTTTAAGGAGAAAAAAAAAAACGTGTTAGGTTGAAGTAGTCTTTTCTTTCCCCCACCCCCAAAAGAGGAAACTGGAGTGAAGAGAAACAATGATCCTCCAAGGCTGGCAGCCTTCCCTACAGACCATGCACCTCTTATAGCTTTTGTTGCGACTGAAGTCAGGGAATCTTTTGTTGTTGTACTCGCATATGTTGCTATGATGAACAATAGAGGTAAAACTAGTTTTAGGCTGGCTCCTATCCTCACATGTGTTAGAATTTGATCATTGCTTACCTTACAGCTGCTTACCTTACAGCTGCAACTTAAATTACAAAGTCATTAGGGTTGAGATCAGATATTTTCCACCCATCTGGAAGTAAAGCCATGCTGGTGTCTTGGCTGATTGATGCTTATTCAGAGTATCTCTAAATACAGTAACAGTGGCCTCACTTCCTGCTTTTTTTTTTCTCCCTTAAAAGCTGCTATGAATATGCATTCTAATGAGATCCATAATGTTGTTTGGATAGACATATTCTAGGAGATCTCCAGAAGCAGATGAAGAAATCCAAATATATTCAAAATAAACTTCCGAGTGTTTTTACTGAATGAAAACACCTAGATGTTTGCAGCTGTTAGACAGTATCTGGCAGCTACAAATTTTGGTGCTTGAACCTAAATGTGAATTCAGACATTCTTCTGAGTTAAATTTACAGCAACCATTTGCTTTAAGAATTTGAGAGGGACTACCTTGTTCTCTTTTAGCAGAGAGAAACAGCCTTACTTTGACTCTCATTTTCACAAAGAAAGTAACCTATTAATCAAAGCAAGAAACTGGAACAAACGCCATGAAGCAATATTGACCATACTTACCCTTTGAGCATTTTGTGCAAGTATTTCATTCAATATTATATGCAGCCTATGTCAACAGCCATAGTAGTAGGAGTAGTAGGAGTGTTGAAGATAGGACTTTTTTTTTTTTTTCATCCTTTATTTCAAGGATCTTTTAATTCTGTTGTACTGAAATGTCCAAATCTCCATTATAAAATAACAGAGTTGGGTTTTCCCAGGTCTATACTTACTTTTAAAATACTGCCTGCCTTTAGACAAACCTTTCAAACTGAGTTTGGCATGGTTAACATATCAGACAGATGTGTGCTAGATCAGCTTACTGCAGGGGCCCATGAGGAGAAATTACAGGGCATGGGAGTGTTTTCTTGCAACTTCAGAAAACTTCAGTGATTTAAAAATATATGAGCTTGTGCAGAGGTGAAAAACAGGAAAAAAACCTGAGGCATGTGAATGTTGGATTTGAGAAATACTGTAGGTGCAGTGAGAAGAGTAGCAAATATTTGGTTATTGCTTTCTGCAACGGGGGACAAAACAGAGATCCAGGTGTTTGTAGCTGAAAGCCAGAACTATTAGGCTACAATTGCTGTTTACAGACTATAATAGTTGATTAAAGTTAATAAGTAGTAAAGTATAATACATAATAAATGATTAGTGAATTGATTTTTACCATCTAACTGTGTTTATATTATTCTAGATGCTTAAGCCTTAGTTTTCTTCTTGTTTTGCCCTTGTAGATGTATTATTTGAAATGTATCTACATCTACATTGAAATACAATGCAGAACATCTTGTTCTGGTGGACTGTTGTACCAAACCATTTCTTAGTTAAGGTTTATTGTTCCTAAAGGAAATGACCAATTACTTTACTTCCAGAATTATTACTGTAAATATTTTCCTTATTTTTGAGTTCTCCTTGTTCTACAAATGCCAAATAGAGCTGGAGCAATAATTAGGCTTACAATAATACATATTCAGGATTACAGTTCTGCCATTGTAACTGGAGTTATACAATCACAAATTAAAGCATCTGGTTTTGTCTTTTATGAGAGTGGAAGTCTTAGAACACATAGAAGTTGGTTCAGTATGTAAACCTTGCGTATTTTTATGAGGTGTTCTCACTTTAACAATATGCATACTAAATGTAGTCAGTAAATTATTTTCTTCCTCTTCTTCTTGTGTAGTGGCTTAGTAGTGTCTCTGTATTTGCAATAGGAGAATACAAAGACTGAAAAGAAATACTGGAGTTAATAGCAGTATTGAATACAAGCCTGGGTGGCAGAGAGGACCCTCTCTGTGGACACCTAGCACCATTTGCCATGCTGGGCAAAGGATCCCCAGGATGTAACCCAGTTGTGGCCATAGGAAGAATGCATCACCCTGAGCAGTCACAAGGGAGACAAAAGAGGGCGCTGTTTAAAAAATATATTGTCTGATTATAATTGAAGTAAAGTCTATTCACCTGGAAGAGTGAATTCGTCTGTTGAGTCCTAGATAAGAATTGGAGAGAAATTAGGGAGGAAAATCTTTGGAAAGTGTAGATAAGTTTCTAGTCTATAGAAATCCCAGCTGGAGCTTTTCCCACAATTAGAGGTATCTATATATGTGGACTTTCTTCATAGTATGAAATGCGCTATTACTCCTGTTGCAGAGAAATTCAACACGAAGAAAGTCAACTTCAGCAGTTGAATCTCCGCATGTTGCATTAGTTATTGTTCACAGAGTTGATATATTCTTATTTTTTATTATTGCACTGTGTCTTCAAAGTGGTTATAGCCATTAAGCTGTTTAGTGCTCACATGTATCCCACATTGACGCACGTATAGAGCACTCGCACCTGGCAACTCTTCAGAGAAGAGTTTGGGGGAAACAAAACTGCCTGTCTGTTTAGTTTTTTTACTGTTTCCTTTAAGAAGTCCTGTAAGACAGCCAAAGATGTCAATGAAATTTGTTGACAGTTTACAAATTACAGATTTAACAAACTAAATTCTTTCTTATGTATATGACAATGGATATTAATTGCCAAAGCAAATGTTCAGGGAGAGAAAATATTGACCGTAATTTGAAATGCGTATTCAAGATGCATAGTCTTTATTTTTCTTTTGTTGTTATATGTATAACAAATATATTTTATGTTGTTGTATATAACAAATATATTTTTCCTTATCCTGAAAGCTTAAAAAAAAAGAGAGAGAGGGAGAGTGAAAATGGAAATAGTACTATCTGAGAAGGTGTTTCCTTGAAGGAATATTTGGGTAGTTGATAAAAGAAAATTATAGGATTTTTGTTTGTTTGTTTATTTTCTTCAGACTCACTTTGCCTGAAAATGGAGGGCAGAATTCTAAGTACAAAAAATTACAAATTTGTGAATTCTTTAAAAAGTATTCAAGATGTTAGGCTACTGTGTATGAATATTTCTGAGGGAAAAATGGTTTGGTATTTTTTCTCTGAGAAGCTTTAGATCAGGCAATTTCTTCAGGATGTCTCTCCCACAGATACATTTGTATGGAAAAACTAGCTTAAAATGTGGTGGTGTTTTGAGTTTGAAGGCATTGTGTTTCACTTTGGGTTTTTTAGGCCTTCTAATTTTGCTAGTATCAGTTTGAATAACACTATTCAGTATGACAGTTTTTTGTGTGATTTTTTTGTTTGTTTTTTTGTTTGGGTTTTGAAATAATTTGCTACACAGATTGCTAGTCCTTGACTGCTGAAAGGGAGGACGATGCTTCTCTCAAGAGATGCTGAATGAGAATGATGTGAATGAGATGATAAAGAATGATAACCTTAAGGAGATGACTGTCTTTTATGTCTATGGATCCTTAACATTTTAAAACCCAGGTGGTCTTACAACCCAATTCTTGACCTTCAGAAATAGTTACTCTCTTTTTGAAACTATTTGGTTTGTCACTATGTGGTTGCCACAGATTTCCCTGGAATGCTATGAATGTGCTAGAGAAAACGATGAATGTGTACCTTTCTGGCAGAATGGTAGTTTTCTGTTTGTTTCTAAACAGTTGCAGGTTCTTTCCATACTCAAAGACAGAAATCTTTTTCTTTTTTTTTTTCTTTTCTTTTCTTTCTTTTCTTTAATTTTTTTTTTCTTTTTTTTGTGGTTTCTTTCAAGCTTTTAACTTTCTTTTGTAGAACAGAGATCACATCTCTTCTCTTATCAGTGCGGCACATCATTAGCGTCTATGATCCAATTGCTACCTTACAATTTTCTCCATAGTCAACATGTCTGATAGTTCAACAATGGGTTACTTTGATTAAAAACTACCTTTTAAAACAGCCAGGATGCTGTATTAAAATGCTTTTCAATATTTTTTCCTTGCTTTGACCAAGTCTTTTATGCTTTTGTAGGGCTTTGGTGGTTGTGATACAAACTCTGAAATACCTGATACAAACTGTTATGTTTCAGTCCTGCTATCCCTGGATCAGCAAAGATGTCCTTCCTCAGTGTTGTCTTTCATTTTGATAAATTTCAGCTGGTAGAAGAACATCCTATCAGAATGAAAAAGAACATCTTGGGTATCCCTTCCTTAAAATAGCACAGAATGATGGGAGTGATAAAAATAACAAGAGGAGAAGAAAGCTATCTAGACATTTGCTGAAGTAAGTTGAACCAAGCCAGCAGCAAAGGTCTTTAGAAATGCATGATACTTCCATTTAAGAAAATTAAACAAAACTAAATAAATTAATCAAATAATGCTTATACCAACTAACATCATTTATAGTCTAAATCTCTCCCCTTTCATCCTTTCTTTAGGGACAAGAGCTGCTTTGTTTTAGAATTCTTTTAATACACATAATACATTGTGGGTAGTACTGAAGTCTAAATTATATAGATATAATTATAAAAATGATTCTTCCAGATTCTCCCATATGGATTCTTCCAGATAGGAAAAAAATATGTTCACTACCTTTTCCAGACTATTTCACTGTTATTTTTAGTGAAAATCATACTTGATGATTTTTTCAGGAAAGAACAAATTGTCATGTCATGTTTGGGGCAGGGGAAGGGAGTCTTGTGTTTCCAGCTGAAGTAGCAAAACTCAGGCTTTAAAAAGAAGAAATGTTATAAATCAGGGCCACTTGTTGACATCCTTCTAAAAGCTCTAGAGACTGTCTGCTGAGATTATATATTAGCATGGTTAATGGAAAGAATCAGTTTCAAAAATAGATCAGCAATCATTGAGGAAAAGTTGTTTTGAAGTGGATGTAGGTTTGGATAAGAACACAGTGTAGAACATGAAGCAACAATGATCCCGTTTGTCTTTTACCTTAGTAGATGTTAGGTGTGTGTATGTTAAACCCCTGGGAATTTCCATATGGTCTTTGGAAACTGTTCCAGGTTCAAGGTATGAGGAATTAGTAAGGAATTACTTATTTGGGAGAATATTAGAATGTCTTTAATGCCACAGACCAAAAATCCATCTAGTCAAATATCCCCTCCCTCGTGGCAATGCCTGGTAGTAGATGCCTAGGAAAGAGTCTTACTTCTGACTGGTGTCTTTCTCCAGAGCATGTTGTAACCTCTAGTATTTTGTGGTTAAAGAAATTCCTGAGTCAGAGGTGATATCTTTTCTTTTAAGAACTGTCAATGATTTTTTTTTTTTTTCTCTTTGTGAATACATGCTGACTTTTAGCACCCATAGGACACTTCCTCACCTGTATTTTAGGTGACACACACGCATAAGTCACTTTGTTCCCTCTTGTCTAGGCACATCTTGGCAGGCTAGATACAGCAGGGCTTGTATTCTACGCACCTCTGTGGAGAGAAGTCATTAATAAAAACAGTTTGTGGAGCCCTTCTGTTAGCATTTGTTGTGTTTTAGCATAAGAGAAACTGTTTTTTTTTTTTTTTTTGGTCCTTATTATTTCTTATAGGGATTTTTATACTATAACAGAGTTTTTAAGGAGGAATTTTTTGGCTGTTGTTATGACTGAAGCCTCTCCCATGGGCACAGAATATCTAATACGAAAGGGGAAAACATACCGAGTGAAAGCAAGCATAAAGTATAGGTCTAGACCTATGAGACATATGAGAATCTCATATGAAAGCCTTCTCAGGGAGAAAAAATACTTGAATGTATCTTTGGTTTAGGAAGGACTGTGCTCAGAATTAGAAGCACTAAAGTAAATTAAATTACTCATGGCAAGATGGCAAAGTGAGTAATCAGCCCACTGTGATCAATTCAAACGAAACATTTGGCCTAGCTGGTGTAGTTTCCTATCTCCTGGAATGGAGCTTTCCTGGGAAAGGTGGACAGACAGTGAGCTCCAAGGAGTGAGCTTAGAGGCAGCATAACAGTGAATGTACCAGAATGCACTTGGAGATGATACCTTTGAACAGGCATTGAATCCAGTCTTATCTTGCTAGGCCTCCCATTTTTCAAGCCTCTCCCAAATTTATTTCTTAGGCAAAAACTAAGACTTGTTTATTCTTCTTCTCCCCCCTTCCCTTTTATTAATTACTAGATAGTTTGACATTTCATCAATACAGACGCCATTATGATCTTTCAATATTGTGCAACTTTCTCCTCTTTAACATATTATTTGATAATAATTGCTAACTTTCATACAAATAACTATATAATAATTAAGGCAAAGCAAAAGCAACTTAGATTTAACTTTGAAAAAAAAATACTTCCACTTCTATGTGAACTGTTATCAAAGTTTTAGGTTATTTGAATGATAAAATCTATCTGAACCCTACTGAAATATCAGCTCTGTTGGGATTATCTGGAAAGGAAACAAACCTTAGAAATCAAAGCAAAAATCATCATTTTCCCTCCTTCAAAAAATTTCTGATAATTTAGTCAGGAAAGAAAGCAAAAAGGATCACTTTAATGTGAGACTTTGAGGAGAAGGAATTTGCAAGTTCTAGCATTGTGCAAATGAGAAGTAAAAATGAGCGGGTTGAAGCTTGTTTCATATGCTGATGTTTTTGGTTTCATTTCAATGCCATATGTTATCAAAACACTGATATTGCACACAGTTTATTATAATAAACTGTAATCTGGGAAATACACATTCTTCCCTCTTTATGCCTCAACAAGACCCTCAAATGCTCTAATTTCCTTGCTACTTCATTGCTGATAATCTCATTCAGGGCTAAACAAAGTCTCATGCCAGTATTGCGTTGATATAGGAAGTCAGTGGCTTTCAATAGGAGGAAGATGTTTTAAATATTTACAATTTGATTACACATGTCCAAATTTTGTTCCACTATAGTGGAGATAAGACCCCACTTATTATAATGCCACTCAGGGTTAAAAGATACTGAAGGTCCCTGAGTATTCCTGACACATGCTATTTATGTTTATGCTAAGAGTCAAAACTGTTGTTTCTTTTGTCACTGGCAATTGAGTGTGAATTTTCACTTCTTAGTGCCCAGCATCACCCGGGCGTGAGAAATATTGGTGGCCTGTCTTTGGTTGCTACTTGCACTAGTTTGTCCTTTAGTGCATCTCTTGTGCACAGTAGACAGATGTTCACAGTAGCAGGTTATGCCTAATCAATGAAACAGAAGTGGGATCATTTGGGTTTTTGTTAGCTATAGGAAAGTTCTTCTGTAACATAATGGAAATGTATTTTCTGTTTCTTCGCTCGAGTTCCTAGTTTTTAATAAAAAACACTCAAAATATAAATAAGCGAAATAATATTTAATGTCAGTTCAATACCTACTATTGAAACTAGTATTAGACTCTAAATATTCTTTTGTTTAGGATTAGAAGAATTGTTATCAATAACTTTTCTGAGAGTATTGGAATAGGAATGGACAAGAACAAACCTATAGTGGTAGTGAAAATTACTTCAGTTAATCAAACCACATTTCTCATTAATTTTGTTAGTTTCAAGAATCTAAAATTTCTATAAAATGTTGAAGAATGTTCAGAAAGTATTGAAAAAAGTATGAGCTGTCTCTAATTCATGTAGATATTTCTGAGTTAATGTCATAACAGTTCATCTTTTTCTGTAACAATCTCCTATGCTGTTCTCACCAACCATAATAGATTTAGTGTATTTGCAGATTTTAACTTTAACTGGCCAAGAAGGCCAGTTGGGTGCATTAAGAGGAGTACCTCCAGCAGGTCAAGGGAGGTGATGCTGCCCCTCTACTCAGCCCTGGTGAGGCCTCATCTGGAGCACTGTGTCCAGTTCTGGGCCCCACAGTACAGGAGGGATGTGGAGCTGCTGGAGAGAGTCCAGCGCAG
>JAWLRI010000184.1:867283-877680 GCA_034781795.1 Crypturellus tataupa
GCCTCTTTTCAGTAGTGGCCAGTGACAGAACAAGAGGAAATGGCCACAAACTGAAGCATCAGAAGTTCCACAGGAACTTAAGGAAATTTTTTTTAACAGTGAAGGTGAGAGAGCCCTGGAACAGGCTGCCCAGAGAGGTTGTGGAGTCTCCTTCTCTGGAGATCTTCAAGATCTTATGGATGCAGCCCTGTGCCACATGCCACATGCTTTAGGTGACCCTAGGGGACGAGATGACTTCTAGAGATCCCTTCCAACCTTAGGCATTCTATGATTCTATAATTCATTTCATTCAGATTTTCATTTTTTGCTCGAGAATCTGTCAGGTTTTTGTGACATCATAAATCACATACTGCCTAAAATTGTTCCAGGCTGTGTGTGTCATCCGGCCACTGGAATAACAGCTTTGCCTTCTAAAGGATTTGAAAATAGAATGATTGAGGGGTTTGAGTACTAATGAAGGCATTGGCAGCAGCTCCTCATGTGGTTCTAGGGAAATAATTGGAACCAAGTATTTAAGATCTTTGATTCTGGAAGCTTTGGGTGTCTAAATGTGTTTAGAACCATCAGAGGTTGCTCATACCAGTATCATTCTAAATCATCAGCTTGTGGTAATGCTGGGCACCACCCAGAATTTTGAGGCTTTTGCAAGTATTAACTTATGTTTGTAGCATGCTCTGAATATGCAACATGTATGAACATCTAAATAATGACGTGCAAGTATTTGTGTACCATATTGTGATAACATTTTTAAATGAATGAGTAAATGTTGTTTATAGTCTTTTTTAGTTACTTTCTAACAAATAATTTAATTGCTCATGTTTCAGATAATGGAGGACAGACTTTGTCAGGTGGAAACAACTGGCCACTGAGAGGAAGAAAATGGACTCTTTGGGAAGGAGGTGTGAGAGGGGTAGGCTTTGTTGCCAGTCCTTTACTGAAGAGGAAAGGTGTAGAAAGTCATGAACTTATCCATATCTCTGACTGGCTGCCAACGCTGGTGCACCTGGCTGGAGGACATACCAATGGCACTAAGCCTCTGGATGGCTTTAATGTTTGGAAAACTATCAGGTAACTTGCATGCCTAATGACTGAGTCAGAATTCTAGCATGAAAAGAATTTAATGAGCCTAGAGAACAGAATTGGAATAGGAGGGAAAGTGTAAACATTCTTTTACCTAAACAAAGGCAAGGTATGAGTGCAGTTAACTTTGTTACTAAGGAAAAGTTGCCTAGGTTATAGACTGAGCCTGGTCACAGATTCAAAATCTCTACACAAGGTTAGCCTGAGTTTGAGTTTACCAGAATAGATACAACATTGCACAAACACTGCTGCTTCAAGAGTCCACGATCCAGAAGTACATTAGCTGATTTTGCACACCATAGAGTACAGCATAGTAAATTCAACGAACCCAGCCCTCCTTTCTACAGAGCCAAATTGGTATTTCTGCAGTATGTTTCTGGAATTGAGCATATGGGAAATCTGTGCAAATGTTAAACCAGCTGAGTGTGGATTCGGCTTTGAATCTGCAGGATTTGTTTAACTCAATACAGGTCCTGTCAGTGGCTCAAATATAACCATTTGGGTAGATCTGTATCCATGCTCTCGAAAGCCTGTGAGGTTGGAGGCAGTATGAGACCTGATCTGGGTCCTGCCAGGTTGTGATGCTGTGCTTGGTTTAGCAAACTGAAGCACTCAGGAATGCAGTGAGGAAATGCCTAGGTGCTGTACAGGAGGCAGCTCAGCTGCAGTGGAGTTGACAATGAGACCAAGCTGATGAATCTTGCTGGCCTCACTTAGAGGACTCTGTGTACATCTGTATTACCTGGGATATCCAAACCCTATGATCTCAGATAGTGTTTAGGTACTGCCTCGCTTTTCTTACTGCTGTCTCTTTCTGAGAAACTGTGTTGTAATGAACCATTCTAGCTGGAATGTCAGAGAGCTCGGGCCTCATGCCCAGGTGTGCTCTGTGGCTCTCTTCCAAATGGAAGAAGACACGGATGTATATAATTGAACCGGAGGCCATTAACTCATAGAAAGGAATGGAGTCTCCTGTCCAGCCAGAGATGGTAAAATGTTTTACATGTTAATGTTTTTTGGGAGAGCATCGCTTCTGCAGGATCCCAGCATACCATAGACTGACTTTTCCTCCAGCAGAATGCCTGTTTACCCCAGATTCAGTTTCAACCAGGAATTCTTTGTCATTAACTGATCTTCTCAGATCATATCACTTTAGTGCTAAAATTTGTATATGTAGTGAAAGATAGGTACATCTGAACATCCCCTGCATGCCCCTGGCACACAATTCCAACTCACATAAGGACAGAATATAACTTCTACTAGCACAGTTAGAGAATTGATGAGCTCAGATTTTTACTTTTAATAGTTCCAACCTGAAGGGTCTGTGTCTAGTTTGACTTTCTCAGAGGTAAAAAAACAAGTCAGTTTTTGTGAATTCTTAGATTGCTGCTTGGCTGACCTACACCAGAAATGTCAAATTTCATATGGTTTTCACTTACAATCAAGAGAAATGAGTGTGCCGAATTTCATTATCATAACTCAAAAGGTCACTTGAATAGGATGGCAGACAATAAAGGCACAATGCCCTTTTGGTGAGGTTTGATCGAAAGTTCAAATACATTTCATTTCTAGGACCAGGTGGCTCATAATGAGTGAAATAGAATATGCTAATATTCTACCTGATTTGGAAAGTGGTCATTAATAGACAGTTACCATGGGGTAATTATATTTCTTTTTAGCACAGCCTAATAAAAATAGATTCATATGTTCCTGTGATGGATTACTGTCATCCAAAACTTCTTACATATGTGGGTAAGCAATGGAGAAAAAATAATGGATATAAATTTAGAACATCCATTTAGATGTTCAAAAATATGTAGAATTCCCAGGAATATGAGATTCATTCCAGTATCTGCCTGATGTCTGACTGTAAACAACTGATCCATTTTCAGAGGCATGATGTATTTTGCATTATCTTTAATATAAATTCTGAAATCCTTAAACAAAATTAAGTTTTTATACTGATTTTAAGATGTTTGGTAGTCCAAATTATGAACTGTATTCACATGTCATAGATTATGTTCTTGAGATAAATAGAAGTGCCTATGTGTCTGCAACTGTACATTAAGAACCATAAGAAAGGTAATGTTTAGGAGCAAATCGCATGAAAACTCTCAACTTCAGAAGCAAGTCGTTTATTAGTCACAAAAAACCCATCTCTTTGCCTTCCTATCTTACCTAGCTAATAAGTGCAAATAACACCGTATAACTTCTGGTTATTCAGACTCCCCAGATTAAACCTATGGGACATGACAATGGGATTTTTATCCAGAGCTCTGACAGGGTTGCTACATGGGCTTCCCTCTGCTATTTGCAGCTTGCTGCTGCTCTTCTCAGCTATTTGGTCTCTTTGATGCAACTCTTTACTCCCAAAATATTTCTGCTCACCTGACTGAAACTTCAGTCTTAAATAAATCATAGTAGACTATACTCTTCTAATACCTTAGATTGTCATAAGTATAGCTACAATACATCTGGAAGCTCTAAAACCATGTACATATTAGAAATTATATTCAAAAATTCATTAATAGTATCAATTGGGAAATTTTGAAAAAAGAGCGTTGGAAATGCCAAGAATACTTAGTAAAAAATAATAGGAAAATTCTATCTGTGAAGCAATCTAGACAACATCAAGCTTCTGAGCAAGTGTCCTGAAAGGTTCTTGCATTTCTAAGAAATATCTGGTTTCTAGATGTTTGCTATTCCATTGCAATGAAGATGTGAGGCAAAGTAATTTTCCTTATGCAGAAATCTGCCCTGGTTGATACATTGTTTTGATATATTTTATATACTGAATATCTAGTATTTCCTTGCTCAGGGAAAAAAAGCTTTTATTTATTTATTTATTTATTTATTTTGCATTAAAAGTAAAATGAAAAGCCACAGTGCTGATTACTGTTAAGCATATGTAGCAGCATGATAGGGAGTGAGAGAATCGAGATAAAATGTAGTCAAAATAGTCATCTTCAAAGTTTGTCAGCTTTTGGTCAGAGTTTTATATTTTCTTAATGTCAGAAATACAAGAATTGATTGCATGAAGTAAGCAAAGCAAGATCAACTAATGTAATCATTTGGTACATTAAAAACATCTAGTTTATCTTACTTTGCTAAAAAATCAAATTTGAGGAATTAAATACTTGTTGGGGGGGGAAAGGTCTGACAGCTAACTTTGGTTTTAAAGGAAAGCTGAAGAACGAGATATCTAAATGTTATGCTCAGCTCTCTTTCTGAAGAAGGCTTATCTGAAGAATAATTATTTTAGGGAAATGTGTACGGATATGACCCAGAGAAATACAATATACGCAATGCATTACAAATGTTTTTGCCTACTGACTGAGGATGTTTTTGTGTGAGATGAACAAATTTACCCTTGAAAACCTTGGATTCCTTCCCAAGGACACTGGGACTTGTGACTACTGAAAAAAAAAAGACCATTGTGAAAGATCACATGTGTGTTCAAGTTCACTAAAGAATACAAGATCTTTTCTTACGTTTTAAAAACATTGCAAGAAAGAATATAGTGAAATTCTCATGGTAAACTATTTCGTAACTGAAATCAATTGACTGGTTGGGCAGAGAGGAACATTAAAAGGACAAGTGCAGGAAGGAATAACCCCAGGCACTGGGGCAGGTTAGGAGCTGACCTACTGGAAAGCATTGATTCTGCTAAACAAGGCCCGACCCTCTTAGTTAGGCATGTGACTAGTAAAGATACTGGGGCGGAGGGCGTGGGAAAGGATAACCTTTCACATGTTTTGGGGTGAAAATATTTATTTCTGTCTGTTTTTGCACACTAAATTCATAAATGCTGTAAGATGAAGAACTTCCTGTGTATTAACCAAACAACTGCATCATCTGAATATCTTTAGTATTTTAGGTAATCCTCCTTGGCAGTTTTATATTTAATCAAAATGTGTAGTATAAAGAAACTTTTTAGAAAGGTACTAAAAGAATATTGATTTTTATTACTTGTTATTGAAAGCTTTAAGCTACATATAAGTGTTGTTTAATTATAAAATACTTCCTCCAAAAATGCATATTAAAGTAACTTGACCTTTTTTTGGAGATTTCCTGAGTTTCTGGTAAGTTTTATATTACTTGGTTTTATATTTTTAATGTTAGGTAATTCAGGGGCCTGGATTATATTTTCTTTTTTTTTTTTTTCTTTTTTTTTTTTTTTTTTTGAAAATTAAAGTAATTTTGACATTGTTGTATGTATTTTAGTTTTTGTTTTTTTCCTGCATTACAGTTTGCAGGTGGGGTTTTTGAGGGGTAGTTGAGCCAGAGCACCTCACCAAATGCCTTCAGCGCTCCTGAGTTCTTGTGTGGGCTTCCAGAGGATATACCCAAAGACAAGTCTAGCATGCTAATTTATACTACTAAATCTTATTTTTAAAGTTGGGTGTTGCCAAAGTCTTTTGTGTAATTCTTGGTAAGCACAGACCCAAGTTTGTACTTTATAAACTTCCAGCAACTTCCAGCAACTATCTGTAAAGTCAGGGAAGAGTGTGGCCAAAGCTGTTGCTACTGGACATTGAAAGAGCATTCAGATTCAAGTTAATGGAAATTAGTTTATGTGTATGAACGTGTTTTGTATTAGAATGACAAAAATAAAATCTGCATAATCATAGTAAACTGTAAAAAGAAATTAATATTTTCTTGTGAAATCTCTCTCAGTGAAGGAAAAGCATCTCCCAGAATCGAACTGCTTCATAACATAGACCCCCTGTTTGTGGATTACTCCCCATGTGAGTATACTATTGTTTTTTGAAAACTTATTAAACATGTAGTTTGTCTTCCTAATGTTCCATGTGTTTTCCTTTAGAACAATATTTCATTCTAGGTGAAACAAAATAGAGTAAGGATGCTTTCTGCTTGGAAATAGCTTAGCTTAAAGATACAGGAACACCATTCCCCAGGCACCATAAATACATCCTAAATCACGATTGCCACAGAGTCCCCATTTCACAGAGCTCTGACTCTGAGATATAAATGAAGCACGTTAGGACATGAGGTTGTTGAGGAACTGCCATGAGCCTGAGGTGCACAGGGAGGACCACTGCCAAAATACTCAAACAAAAGACTTAGTAGGTAGCTCCTATTAAACTGCTTGCACTATCTACTCTTGATACATCTATATGACATGATTGTGTTATTGACCTTGCAAATGGAAAGCCTGAGTTTGTGTGAAGCAAAAAAATCCAGGCTTTGTGATTGTTTTTGTCCTGTAATCACAGAAATTGGATCTTTCACTTAAGCTGGAGCTTAAGTCTACCAATTGTATAGCTTTCTAAATGTGGTCCTGTTTTACGATTCAACATTATTTGTAGTCCTTAACAAACTAACTCTTCTAGCAGAGATTTTTTCATGCAGAACATTGGAACGTTTGTTTTCCAGTGTTTTTATAGCATTCCTGTGTTTCATTAAGTGTAGTAAAACCCAACAGAGGGAAACTAGTACAATGCAGACAATGGCTTGCAAGGTTGGTAGAAGTTGCTGTCAACTAATTTGATGGAAATGGATAAGGTGATCCTCTGCAATACATGCCTAGTTTTGTGGTGCTGCTCTGATAAAGAGCAGCATTGCATGTATCTAATGCTGGCTGGACAGCAGTGGTTGCAGATAATTCCTACATACTGATGGAATTAAGGCGTAGCCTCTCCAATTTCCCTTCAAAGAGTGCTCAGTGAGTTGTAGCATTCCTGTATAATGCTTGGCCCTGATGTGGTATTCTGAGACATATTTCAGAGACTGCCTATTTGCTTGTAGGTAGTGTCATGACTAAGCTCTGCTGAGGTGTTGGAATAGACGACATCCAAGTTTAAATACAAGGTGCATGAGAAAAGCAAGTGCTCAGGAGCCTAAGCTCAGGAAGTGCTTTCCCAGATGCATTTAAAAACTAGAGTCACAGTAAAAAAAAAAAAAAAAAAAAGAAAAGAAAGAAAAGGTAACTCTTTAATAGCATTTCCATATGCACTGTGCAGGATTTCTCTCTCCTCAGCAAAGACAACTTTGGCAACTTTCCTTTCTATCAACTTTACATTCCACCATAATAGCACGTACAGTCAAAATCAGGCAGTGCTCAACTGCATACATATGGTTCTTTGCTTTGATTTTATAATAGCATTCTCAAAGTATTTGAGAGTAAATAATTGTGTTACTGGTAGATTTGATAAGAATATTTTTGTCATGTGTAACAATGGTATAAAACTCTATTTCTTATATCAACCTTCTTTTAAATAACCTGAATCTTTTCTAGTACAACAGAGCATGTTAATTTATAATTCAGCGTTGGGAGAGAAGAATCCAGATTTCTTTATACTTGAATTATTATCAAAATGTGCTTAATTTCTTAAAAATCGATCAAAAGTTGGAATGATTTTGTGCTTTCCAGAGTGGACCATTTATTTAGGATGCTGTTTTTCATCAAGGTAGTCTTGCCTTGACTGTTTATTGTCTTCTTGTCCTGTTCTGAGATCAAAATGTTCATTCACCAATGGCTTTAAGTACATACATATAGGTTTTGTTCAGCTCCCTTTCACCTTCTGTGTTGATTACTAAGTCTTTTGGCCTCTCTATACCCATCCTGCATGTGAACTGTCCAAGTCCATTGAAAATTTCACTTAACCTAATGCTAGGTGGAATGTCCATATTGTATTTATATTTTCTTTTCTATCGAAATTGAAATAGAAAATAATGACTGGAGGATGTAGATTAACCAAACCTTTGAGTTTACAGAGTACTACAGAGCAGCAAATAGGAAATTGAATCTCAAGATTCTATTAAACATAACCAAAGAAAAGCCTTTCAGGAGTTTGGGGTTAAACTAGGAGAGCTGTGATTATATAATTAAGACACTGTATTGTGGTGATTGTAGAGATGATACCACATACAGAATTATCATTATACAGTGCATGTTCAATGTTCCTGTACTTATAAGTACTTTGGCAAATGATTCATATATTTGGTCAGTATACATTAATTTTATATAATGGATAAATTTATCTTCATGTCTGTCTGAATGTATATTTTTTAGCACATAAATCATGGGAAGTTGTGTTATTAATGGATTTTAGATGGAAATAGAAAAACTGAGCTACATTTTATTCAAAATTTTCATGCTAATAAGAGCGTTCTTTCAGGGAAGAATTTGAGCAAAAGACACTATCCTGAAAGTACTATCTTGATTACAGAATAAACTACGTCTTTTGCCACTCTGGTCTGTTAGAGTCTGCGAGCTTACTGCCCACAGGGTAACACACAATTTTTCAAGACCTGAAGGTGCTGGTTTCTAACCCCTGGGCATCAGTAGAGGTTATGCCAACAGATCGGATGCATTTTGTCATTTAAAAACTTTTCTTTAGGAGCTTGCGTCTGGTAGCAAGTAAAATACACAGCCATACACTAGTATTGTATCAAAGTACTGTACCTTATTCCTACAGTGAAAAATGAACAGTGTAAGAGGGAAAACAGTTTGACTGCGGTTCTGTGGTATAAGAAAATGCTGACAGAGCTTCTTTTACCATCCTGAGCATTTGCCATTTATCTCTGAGCTCAACTTTCTTCATCCAAATGGTGTATACCTTCCTTGCAGTGTCTCATACTGCAGTTTCTTATTTGTTCCCTTCCGATCAGTGCCAAAAAGGAGTTCCTGTCCTGAGCTGCAGACTCTTGCCATCTTGCTGCTCCCTGACCTAGGGCAGTGTCCTGGGGTAGTTCAGAGTTAAAAATAACCTTTCTTCTCCTGTGAGCTGACCTGCTTTGCAGTGTTAACCCACAGCACTCGTGGTGGTTTCACGGAGGAGGCAGAGTTGCCTTTGGACTGTGAGACTGGGGTGAAGACCATAAACGAAATGCTGGGAAGTGCCTACTGTGGTATCAGTAGAAAAGGCAGGCCCTTGGTGAACTATTGCTCCTTTCCACCATGTTTTTCTGCTTCCCCGGAGCTGGAAATTGCATGCAAAGATGTTTGTTCTGCCAGATTAGCCTGTCAAACTAGCCTAGAAAATAATAAATAAATAAAAATAAATTGGAAAGATTTCTATCAAATCAAATAGCAAAATCAATTTACCCCTTGACTGTATGACTTGGGGCCAGTGGATGGAGTGTATAGCTGATGGCAGACTGCTCGTGGCAGCTCCATCTGTTCAAGACACCAGGAAACCTCATCTGGAAGCAGATTTTTTTTGGCAGGGGCAGGGATAGTGTAGTAATTTAAGGTAGTACAAGTTGATAATGCTTACCAAAGAGCAAGTTCTGCCTCCCATATGTGCAAGTCCTGCTTCCCCTACGTGCTCAGCTCCACTGCCTGCTCCCTTGGATAGCCAAAGCCACTTACATAGTCAAGCTATAAAGTGGCTCAGGATATTGGTTCAGACTGTAATAGCCTCTTCTTTTTCTTGAATACATTCCCAGGGTCGGTTTCAGAATACAACTTTGCCAATCACAAGTTCTGACACAAAGGAAGGGGCTGGAAGGTATTTCTGGGGATAGGTGAGACTGGTTTGCTGATGGTTCTGAAATGACACTCTGAGGTTTCTGTCTCATCCCATGGGGTCCATCGATAGCATTTGGTCACTTCCTCCTCTCCCCTGTGCTGGTCACATCTTTTCAAGGCTTCTTTCACAGCTGTTCCAGCACTTGTCACATACATCCATGGTCTGCTTCAACTTGCTCACCTGGGATGAGGAATAGATGGGTGGCAGGTGGGTTGAATTCCATTATCGAAGGAGGTGCCAGAGTAAGACAGGGGTGAGCTGGAGTGTGCAGCTGGCAGTAGGGAGGCAGAGGCAGAGCCAGCCCTCCCAGTACTGGCTAGCTGCTTGTGAGGCCAGAGCCTGAGGGAGGAAATACGTGGTCCTGCTGTTCTCTCCTTGGCAGTATTTTTGTCTTTCTAGTTGTTTCTTCACAACGCTATTAATTTTTTTTTTCTCTCTCCCAAAATGATGAGTGCATGGCTGTGAAACTGCCTCAGAAGTAGATCTGATCTCCTCCAGATTTGTGTTTGAAACAATTGCATTTTCTATTAATTTTAGGGCTTGGTAGTAAATTAAGAAAATTAAAAACAGCAGAACTTGACACAAACTTGAGTGTCTTTTTATCTGCAAAGTGAATGTTACAAAAGATCAAATAAAATGCGTAAAATAGCTTAACAGTTGACAAAATAAAAATCTAACTTATACAGGTTGGAAGGATAAAAATAAAAACAGAAAATAGTGTTTTGTCATATTTTTGCAGGTTGTTTTGTCTTTTTTTTTTTTTTTTTTTTTGTAATAAAGCAAGTTGCTGGCTTGGCAGCTGCAAGGGTGATGTCAGCT
>JAWLRI010000184.1:885385-896510 GCA_034781795.1 Crypturellus tataupa
GCATGATAAAAATAAAAACAGAAAATAGTGTTTTGTGATATTTTTGCAGGTTGTTTTTTCTTTTTTTTTTTTTTTTTTTCTAATAAAGCAAGTTGCTGGCTTGGCAGCTGCAAGGGTGATGTCAGCTCTTCCATTGTGAAAGATCTGCTTTCTCTTAGACAGCCTCATGGCATCTCATCAAGCTTTGGTGATTCAGCTGAATTAAAACCCAACTGGATTTAAGTCTAGATTCCCATAACTGCTAAACTAAACATATTTCTGACCACACAGTCATTGCTGTATGGCCAGTGTTGAAGTAATATTGAAACTTTATATCCCACAGAGGCTTTTTCTTTTTTCTGTGAATCGGAACTTAATGATATGCTGAAAGAAAATGTATGCTTTAATTCAGGGTTGTTGATCAAAATCTCATATTCAGATTAAATGTTGACTGGGTGGGGTTGTTTGGGGCTGAAAAAACTTCTACCTTCATTTAAAATTCTAGACTTTACCTTGAACTAAAACTTCAAAAGCATAAGATTGCAGCCTACTAATTGTAGCCAATTTATTTTAAAGATATATTCATAAGTGCAGGCAGTCAGAAAGTCAAAGAAATTTTAAAAATGTTTTGTGATTTTTCTTTTACTTTTTTTTTTTCTCCAAGCTTGCACTGAACAAAAGCAATCTATCAGACTTTACATTGCTCTCCTTG
The DNA here is from genome assembly GCA_034781795.1 of Crypturellus tataupa. Lineage (NCBI taxonomy): Eukaryota > Metazoa > Chordata > Aves > Tinamiformes > Tinamidae > Crypturellus > Crypturellus tataupa. Next base: position 886,077 of record JAWLRI010000184.1, read on the forward strand.
GCATTTGGAAAAAGACATTACCTCATATACTGAGCTATTAATTGCCAAAATAAATGATTGCTTATAGGGTGCTAGATCCGCTCTGTGCAGAATGAACATATTATGTGATAGAGTGGAGAAACCATTTAATTTCTGGGACTGCTTTATCATTTATGGACATTATACTTGCATTAGAATAACTATAGCATTATATATAGCTATACACATACATACCAAAATGATTCGTCTTTATTAAGAAATGGACACGCTAGCCATGTTCAGGCACTATTACATATTGTGCCCAGGTGAAATAAGATTTCTTCCTTGATTTTATTACTGCTGATCTAGTGTTTCACAATTTTTAAAAGGTTAGAAAAATTCTTGGTGATGGAATTATCCTACAGCAGCAGAAGTTTATATGACATGGATGAGTGTGCGTTGTGGGCTTTGAATAGTATAACTATCCTGTCTGTCTATGGCGTGTTAGTACCTGGAATTGACTCCTGCAGAATCAAAATATGAAAAAAGCCACTAGTATAGCTAGCTGACTGAATGTGCAGAATGGATTGGGGAAAACTGGAATGGGAAAATGTATTAGTAAATAGATTACTTTTATTTAGAATAACCTTTTAAAAATGTATAATTGTATAAGAATGTAATAGTCTGGATAAACACTTTGTCTTGTTAAAGTTTTTGAAGAGTTTTTTGATGCTCTTAATAGTTCTGGATTTTACTGAGTAGCTTGAAATAAATATATATATATATAAATATATATATATATATATGTATAACTACTATATATATATCTACTATATACTATATATATATAACTACTATATATATATCTTGATTGTAAAACACAAAGTGGAAAATACTCTGAAACAACATCAAGAATGTTTGTATATGCTTACTATTGTTAACATTAATTTTAGGACACCCATTTTGAAAGGTAATAGTCCAAGCATGGTACTCTAATGGAGATCTTGATTTGAAATCAAATATCACCAAGAGGAGTGATAGTTAAGATTCCAGCTGTTGCCAATGTTCCACTAGCAGATTTAAGATCAATGAGATTCACTGTGCGAGGTTCTTTCTGTGGCATCATCAACAGAACAACAGAACAAGAAGAAGTTTTGGTGCCTCAGGCTTCATCTGTTTCTTCAAAATCAGCATTCTATTAATTTTTACAAATTTAAGGACATAGATATTTCTCAGGCATTTTTATTTCAATAAAGCAACAGCAAGTTTCACAGCTTTGTAGAAAGATCATTATTACCATAGAGCAGCAAAAGGTCACAAAATGTCTTTCCTCAGCGAAGTAGCAAAAACCTTATTTCTCCAGTAATTCATTGTCACAGTATTAGTTGGGGGAGCCTTTGACATTTCCGGAGTTTCCTTTTTGAGATGAAATAAATGCTCTATACATTAGAGTTCAGGGAAAAAAAATTAAAAGCATATGTGTGCAAAGACCTTGTTGGCCTATGGAGCCCCCAGACTTAGAAATGACTATAGCAGACTTGTTTGCATATTTTTCTAAAATGTTTTCATTTTTTTCTCCCCTGGAGAAAAAGTTAGCAGCCTGCTAATTAAGGCATCGCACCTACTTGTACCACTCAAAATTTCAATTTACAAATGAGGATGGGCAAAGTCAAGGTTATACAAATGCAACTGAAATGGGAAAATCAAAATTTGCAAAGGGTTTTTGACTTCTGCGTTATTATTTAGAACTGCCTTGGAATCATTTATTTATAAGTTTATTCTAAACACAAGGGAAAACACTAGCCTTTAAATGACTGAGAAGAAAGGCAAAAATTAATTTATTTTGCCTATGTAGATGTCTGGACATAAAAGTATTATTGTAGATGAAGTGAAATGCATCATGCTTCTTGGCAAAAAATATACATTTTCTCTCCAGCAGTGAGAGCAGTTGTCTGTCTTTTGAAACATCAAATATTAGTAGCAGCAGCCTAACTCTGATAAAGTTTTAGAAAAAAAAAACCTTCAAGATATTTTCATCTGAACGTTTTCTTTATTCTGAGTTTACTGAAAATTAAGCGTTAGCAACTGTTTCCAACTGCTATAGTGAACATACCCTCAATAATTTGTACAGCCTACAGTGGGCTTTCCATGTGACCTGAGAATTTTGTCCTTTATAGAAGAAACTATTGGGGGGTTTGAAAAATCCTGTCCAAAAAAAGTTCAGAAGCTGCAGGTGAGGAAATCTAATCCCAAGGACAAGTGACAGTGTGGCTCACAGAGTTTTGCCGAAGTAAAGTTATGGTTCAAGTCAGCTTAGTGTTTCCCTTTCTGACTATAAGAAATACTGTGTTTTGGTGCCTGCTGTCTGAGGACTGCCTTTCTTTTGTCGTAGCAATGTTACAGGGAAGATCAAATGATATGTTTAAATAAACAGTTTCAAAGTCTTGACTTTTAAGCTTATTGACATGCATTTTGCAGCAAAGTAAGTGACTCTGCAGTTCTACTTTCTCTATAATTCCATAAGCCTCAGGTTTTTGTAACATTCTCAGCAGACTGAGTGCTCTGACTGAACTTTTTCATAAGCTTTTGCTTGTGAGACTTGGTAAATGATCTGTCAAGTATTTTTTCTCTGTTTGATTTCATAATCATTTTAATATTTATTGGTATTTTGGGGGGGAAGAAGGGAGCAGAGAGGTGGTAGTAGGGGAAGGCAGTTTAAAACTTAGGTGCTGCCATAAATGATTCTTGTGAATGCAAATGTATAAGCCTATTGAACTATGTCTTTACTGAACTGAATTTATAAAGAGGAATTTGGCTTCATTTTGTGATTAAAAGAAATTGCTAGGACTTAATAGAAATCACTTGTTGGTTTCTACTGATACTCAAGAATCTAGTTCTGAGCTCAGGGGAGGTACCAGAAAGGGGGCTGCTGTGTTTTCTTCCAAGACTTAGCAGACTGCCGCTTTTTCAACTAAGCACTTGTAAGGGGCAGTGAACCTGACAAATTTTCTCTTTCTGCATCTGGTCAGATTTATAAGATGCTGAAGACTGTTTCCATGATAGTAATTTTATGTGTAGTTCTATAATATTGAAGGTAGTCTGTGCAGATTGTTACTTTAAAAAAACAAAACAAACACTTGCTGTAGTACAAAAATACATGCAGGCAGTTTGAAGATGTCATCAGTGTCTATTGATAGAAAAACAACTGCCTGTGATTTTGCAGTACTGGGGAGAAACTATTTTGATAAATTAGTGTCACATAAGTAAATGTTTCAGATCCTGATAATAGAGTGAGGTGATTTGCATTAGAACAGAAGCCATGGTGTGTAAAATCCTTGTTTTATTTCAATGGAAGCAATAGGTGAATGATATACTACACTTTTTATGAGAACATATAGAATCTTTTGAATGCAATAGGGATTTCTTGGATGATTAAATCAGTATGCTGATTTTAAAGCTGATAATAAGCATAGTAGAAAATACTATCTCTCCTTTTAGGCTTCATGGATAAATGTTTTTGGGTTTACCAGTCCCAGACTTCTGTCTAGGGATCTCCTCTGTGTCTTTTATAGACTGCTACTCAGATCAGATGAAGCAAGGAGAGATAAGCATTGGCTTGCTGTGAACATGTCATTAGTTACTGCCAGTTAGTTTTAAATTCTGGTGACAGTAGCCTCTGTGTATTTTTTTTCTCCTCCATGTTTGGTTAAAGTATTAAGTGGAATACTACTTGTAATATATAAAGAAGTTCATTCTTCTATAATAAAAAAAAAAAAAAAAAACTTTTTATTCACTTGGTATGTTTTAGAGAATCAACTCACCAGGATATTAAAAATGGAATGGAACATTTAATTTGGTCGTTGTCAGGTGATCCTGCCTTTTGAAACCTGTGTTCCTGGAGTGACCATCTTCACTGATTCCACAGCCTTTTTGCACGAGAGTGTATTGTTTTAAATGCAGTGACTTTTTTTGAATGTATGTGTGAGTGAAATGTTGCCTTATTTCCCAGCACTAAGAAAGGGTGTTGCTGCAAGCCCTGGGTTCTGCAGCTCAGTAATTTCTTATCTCCTGGCTATGGGATGAGACTCTGTTATGTCTGTGTTCCTTGCTCCTTCTGCAGATTTAATGCAATCCTGCGGTAGGTGCAACTGCCGCAGTCCAAGCTCTGTATTTATATCTCCTGCCTGCACTAGCAGATACATGTCTGAAAACATGAGTGGTCCCAATGTATGTATATAATCCTCCCGAGAATTCCTTGCAAACCAGCCAGACTTTTTCATAACGCTATACTAATAATAATTATTGCTTATATGGTGCCTGCCACATGTAGTTCTTCACTGTCAGCCTGTGTCTTTACTACCCTAAATCTCTTATCACCCACAGATTTTGTCATCTTCCTATTCAGTCCACTTTCCAGGTAACTTGGAACAGCTGAACAATATGGTTCCCACAAAATCCCTTAGAAATCCACTGATGACCTCTCCAACATGAAAAAATTTTTTTTTTCCTATTTTGTTAGTTGCTTTTCTTATCTCTTTGAGGATCCTTTATGCCACAGTAGCTTAGTGTCTTTGTCTAGATTCTTCTGGAAATCCAGCTGGGCTGTACCAATCGGATCTCTTTTTCCGGGCAGCATGTGGGTTTCTTCAGTGTCTCTGTTCTCTCTGTAAGGCAAGGGTTTGTCTTAGTAAGGTTTGTGCTGTTCAGAATGAGGTATTGCTTGAAAAGTTCTCTTCTCTTAACTAATTCATACTGAAATAGATGTAAACTTCTTAAATATAGAAACAGAATAACCAACTAAATGATAGGATGAGTTGCAAGTGACAATTTCTAGTGCAGTAGAAGTCTGGAGAACTACAGTGTTCATGTTTAGTTACCAGGAGAATGCCTGGGGCAGCCTCTTGTGCGGAATGCATTGCGCACTGCCAAGTGTCAAACTATTTAGCTGCCCAAGTGGCATAATATGCACATGTGTTCTCCTTACAGGAAATTGTACTGATGCTGTTCGGCTTCGTCTGGAAGCTCTTAATGGGACTTTGCGTTACTGACCTGCAAAGCAGTAGCACCTGCTTATTATGCATTTCAGATGTGCTTCTGGTTTACCTTGGAAAGAGGGAGAGCCAGCTAGAGAAACCAGCTCATTGTGGCTTTCTTAGTGCCAGCACTTCTGACTTTTCCATCAAGTAGGCTTCAATTAAGCTTGGAGCCATTTATATTTTCTCTGTCATGTGGATCAGTCTACTAGTATATTATCAAAGAGAGAAGTTTCACTATAGAGAATGCTGGTATTTTTCAAATATCCTTTAGGAAATATACTTAAAAAAAAAAAAAAAGGTAGATAACTGTTCATGTGCTAATGTTATTGCTTTGAAGAAATGGAGAGAAGGCTATTTTTATTGTGTAGGGACCTTCCCAAGGATACTAGGAAGATGCAGAAGCCTAGTCCATCTGACAGCTGGATTGTTCAGGGTAACTCTTTGGGTAGGGCTGTTTCCCAAATAAATAATGAATTAGTATTTTGTCTTTCTCCAAAATTGCTCTCCAATTCCCACTGTTCCTTTATTTAAGACCGTAGAATACAGAAATGTAACATGCTTCAAGCAATACGGTTTTGATTCCTCTTAACTTTTGTGGTCAGGAGCTCAGTTAAATGCTATATTAGAGCATAAACTGTGTGCTGTTTGATCTCTTACTCTGCAAGGAAACTTCTTAGCATGGATCATCTTAATCATAGACTGAAGAATATTTTGGTTTTAGATGGACTGTCTATTTATATCACCACATTTTAGGATTCTGCCAGTAACTTGAATTGGTCTCATCATTAGAGGGAGAAAGGAGAGCTGGGGGAGTAGTTTATGTATGCTTACTAAATCTAAATAAATATATAAAAAAGAGAATATATATGAGATTATATATTCCCCTGTGTCTATCTAGTTATATCTCAACTGAAACTTTGCGGTTTATCATCTTCCTTTCTATGGTTAAAAATTAGAGAAGTCTCAAACTTGACCAATCTAACTTGATTATATTTAATGTCTTTTTTTATATTTTAATATTTTAATATTTTAATCATAAACTGCTTTTGTGAGTAGTAGAAGTCAAACACCTCAATTTCTTTTAAAATTTGAACATACTATGAGTTTTCAGGTTATTAAGACTAAGTATGAGCTTGGAGTAAGATATACATTTTAAGTTACTTATGCAAGTATTTTTTTCTATACAGATATAAGATCTATTTAAAAACTATTTTGTAACCGACACCTGCCAAAAAATCCACTAAAATATTTAGATCAGATTATTTGTTGTAGTATTAAATATTTAAAAAGAAGCAGCTGAATGAAATTCCATTGCTTTTTGAGGTAATAAAAGTTGTATAATTTCCCAATAGAGTACTTCAGAAGAAATAAAGCAGCTGGTGATGCTCACAGGGCAGCTTCAGGAAAGAGACTTCTGTTTGAAAATAAGAAAATTGATGGAAATACTGTGGGATTTTTTAAGGTAAAAGAAAAGCTTCAGTATTTCATTGGTGATCACAGGACAGAATAAATGTTTAGCCTCTTTGCCTGAAATGCATCATAGTTTTGATACATGCCCAAACTCCATAAAGTGAGAATGTGGGCATGTGAAGACAGACTGGATTAGACAGATTCATAAAAGGCATCTGTCTGGTTACTGAATTAGTGCACAGGGCTATTGCTGCTGCCTGGTCAACCATGCTGAAAAAATAAGAAAATAAAACTGGAGCAATTGAAGGGAAAACTACTGAGATGCCAAGGGAGTGAATGTTTTATCTTAACAGAGGGAACAAAAAGAATGTGACTTGTTTAGTCTATGAAACTGAGAAAGGGAATTCTGTAAAATTCATGCAACAAAGGGAGAAGACTGTCCAATAATTCTGAATTTTATCTGCAATAACAGAAGCGAAAGAGTAGAGACAGACACAAACTTACCAGCAGGGCTGCAGGAAAGAAGAAAGTAAGATAAATGTTTAGGCGAGGAATATATTATTTTAAGACAGAAATTATATGATGGAACGGATTATATTGTTTAATCTGACAGTTATATATATATACACACATATGCTGTGTTAAGATCACTTCAGAGAGCATCAGTCTATTTTGTATGGCTGGTATATCTGATAAGAGCTGACCTGTGGAGCAATGTGCTTGGCTGAACAGTAGACAGTACATTACTGTAGCAGAACACAAGGTCTTCTTACAAGGGATAAAATAACATGAGGGACAGAGTTCTGTATATGTAGCTAAACATGAGGGTACTTGCCTTTTTCTCTTCAGTAAATTTTTCTCAAAGATAATATTCTATCAAACAGATTTAACTAAAAGCTCTGGTAAAAGTATTTGCTCGGTTTTAGGATTTGTTCGTTTTCATTACATGGAACAAGTAATTTTTTTTTTTTTTTTAGTTGGCTTATATTTTTAGTCTTATTATGAGACTGATATATGCCATTCCAACATTATTTTGGAAAGTATATCCAAAAATTCAATCTTTCATACTGTTTATTTGAAGCATTTTAATATATACTGTATGGCTTCATAGACGGTAGCTCAGCAATTGGAAGCATATTCTCCATGCTAAATCTTAAATTTGGAATTGTGAACTCATTATTTTTCTTTTATTCCACACCCTAATATTGTAATTTGGGGATTTAAAGCACATGTTTGTGTTTTCGTATCTGCTGACTGTCTGTCTTTGTGCTATTTAAGGAAATTAATGGTGAAATAATTTCCTAGTAACAAAGAGCATGACAGAATGATACATAATGTAATGATATTAATAAATGAGCAATATTAATCTTTTAAAAGTTATGTATCTGCTATAGACATCTCACACAACACTGTGCATTTATCTTCTACAAGAGCTACTTTGAGATTTTTATTAAGTTTTCTCTTTTTATAGTTTTTTTTTTTTTTTTTATCAGCTTCCATGCTTCATGATCTGAACTGAGCTGAGCCCTCCCCTCTCTGTAAATGCATATTCTAGACAAGTCCCCTTTCGTAGTCTTATGTATCTGGGAACATTATAGAAGTGTGATGTAAACAGGGAACTGGAGTATGCACAAGAAGTGCTTATCAAAATAAAAATGATTCAAAGTATGAAGACTAGTAAAAAATAAAAAACTTATCAAGATCTTCATAAAAAATAAAGAAATTGTATCCTAGGATTTTCTTTCCAAACTTTCTTTTGCTTTCTTCTGCATAATCTATCATTTGCTTCACTGTGACTTACAGAATTTACTCTTTTTTAGAAACCTCTAATACTGCTTGTAATACTGGATGTGTCTTATCATTGCATAACTCTTTTTTTTTACTTGGATTTTTTTAGTGGCAAAAGTCTGCTTGCTGAATCCTTTAGACTTTGAAATTGATTGAAAATTATTTCTTGAAAGATGCAAGAAAATAATCTCTACAGAGACATCTCTTGTGGGGGATTGGCTGGTACAGGGGGGTGCCCTTGGCCCGTCCTTGACTAGAGGACTGGAGCGAGATAACCAGGAAAAAGATAGCCGTGGTAAACAACGTAGAGAAAGGAACTGTTATCTTGTTCATTGCGGTCGGGGCTTAGCAACATGCTTATCTACCAATCAGCTAGGTACACATTAGAGTCTGAAGCGCTCGAGTGTATAAAAGGACAGCGCTAACGCGGAATAAACGGAGCTGGATATAACTCACATTGAGTCTTAGTCTGGTAATCCCGACCTGCCTCGAAGCTTCACCTCACTCGACGCAACAATCTCTACTTCGTGATGTCCTGTTTCTAGTCAGATTACAGAACTGCCTTTAGGTTTTCTTTTGGAAAATAGGGCTTAGCTGATACAGTTAACATAAAACTCTTAGATTTTATTTCTTAATATCAGATCTTGTTTATAGAAGCTGAGATGTGAGATGGTTGTTAATTTGGATGCTCCTGGAGTGTCTGTCTGAACCCCTCCTGTTTTCAGTAAAGACCCGGCCTCCTGATCTTCTTTGCTGCACACATGTTAATTTTTTTTTTCTGGGCTTTCTCCTAGAAAGAGCTACAAGATTCCTCTGAGAGGAAATTTGGGCATAGTTGACACTTACCGTTTGCCTCACGCTTAGCTTGGTATATTCACGGAACCTTAACACGCATCTTTGTACACATACACACACTTATATAAAACAAATGCTGCATCTGTCACACAAAGAATAGATGAATGATACTGATTTGTTTTCTAATAGAATTCTAAAAATGACTTCATGCTTATACTATGTTCCTAACTTACTTTGCTTTCCTTTAAGGTCTTGACATTGACAACAGAACATCTTTATCACAGAACAGTTATTTTACATGGGATGATACAGTTTTCAATATCTCCATGCATGCAGCAATTCAACATGGAAAATGGAAGTTACTAACTGGATATCCAGGTAATAAAGTAACTCCTTTACATCCAACATACCATATTCCACCACCACTCCCAGCCCGATTTCATTTTGTTTAATAAATGATAATCTCTTACATACTCTGCAGAGTTTTCAGGGTTTTGATCATGTGCAAGAATCAAGGGTAGGACACTTTTAAAATGCACACAGTGCATACAAAAATCTTGCAACATCAAATAAGTGTCTTTCACAGTTGTATAAAAACCATCAAGTAGAAAGTTGATGAAATTACTTGCTCTGAAACTAAATGAAATGAAATTCTGAATATGAAACCTGGAGCATATTGCCTTCCATTTTATCACCATTTTAAGGTGATTTCCTTTGTACAAACAGGAGTCTTGTAGAGGTAGCCCTGGTCTAGACAGACTTGGGTGCTGGGCGAGAGTTAAAGAATGCAGGAACAACCACTATCCAATGGCTTGACAACAACCCAGTGATTTCCTTGATTACAGTGCAGCTCTGCCTCTCCACATCACTGCTCTCTATCTGAGAATTAACCCTAGGTCTGTTCCTATTTCTGTAGGCTGCAGTCACTGGTTCATTCCCTCCACCGTTTTTGTTCAATGAGTCAATGATTCAGTCATCTGATTCACCAACAAAGACACTTTGGCTTTTTGATGTTGTTCATGATCCTGAGGAGAAAAATGAGCTGTCCGAAAGATATACTAACGTGGTGAAGAAATTGTTCTCACGACTTAAGTATTACTATAAACGTTCAGTGCCTGTGTTCTATCTTAATGATGATCTCCGCTGTCATCCAGAAGCAACTGGTGCCTGGAGTCCTTGGGTGTTGCGCGCTTATCTCTTGAATTCTCTTGTGCTTTGTTCAGGCGCCACTTGTTGCGTGCTTAGACTGAGACTCAAGACTGCTTGTCGCACTGCGCTCAGAAATCACTCTTACTTTCTCACTGCGGCGGTGGATCCGCTCGGCTGCTGTTTTCTCTGAGTCTCAAGGTAGCCGGCTGCTGTTTTTCTCTAAATCGTCCGAGTCTGGAAACCCGCCGAGCTGCTCTTCTTCTGAGCCGTGCTGTTATCTTCAAGTCTCAGGGTCGAC
>JAWLRI010000184.1:896610-909473 GCA_034781795.1 Crypturellus tataupa
CATCCCTCTTGTACTGGGGGGCCCAGAACTGGACACAGTGCTCCAGATGTGGCCTCACCAGGTCCGAGTAGAGGGGTAGAATCACCTCCCTCGACCTATGAGTCTCATATGTGCCATTCTGATGTTATTTTGAAAAGTAGATCTAAAAATTCCATCTTTCATACTGTTTATTTGAAGTATTTATTATATACTACACAATGTTATGTCTTCATAGATGATAGCTCGGCAATTGGAAGCATATTCTCCATGCTTAATCTTAAATTTGGAATTGTGAACTCAATTCTTTTATTCCACATCCAAATATTGTATTGCATTTAAAGCACATGGTTGTATTTCTTACCTCTTGACTTTGTTCCTTTGTGCTCTTTAAGGAAATTAATGGTAAAACAATTTCCCAGTAACAAAGAGCATGATAGAATGAATACATAATGTAATGATGTTGATAAATGAGCAATATTAATCTTTTAAAAGTTATGCATCTGCTACAGACATCTCACACAGACCTGTGTGCATTTATCTTCTACAAGAGCTACTTTGAGATTTTCATTAAATTTTCACTTTTTATAATGTTTTTATTGTTTATTCAGCTTCTGTGCTTCATGATCTGAGCTGAGCTGAGCCCTCCCCTCTCTGTAAATGCATATTCTAGACAAGTCCTCTTTCATAGTCTTATATGTCTGGGATCATTATGGAAGTGTGATGTAAACAGGGAATTTGAGTATGCACAAGAAGTGCTTAGGAAAAAAAATGATTCCAAGTATGAAGACCAGTAATAAAATAAAAACTTATCAAAATCTTCTTAAAAACTGAAGAAATTATATCCTAGGATTTTCTTCCCAAACTTTCTTTTGTTTTCTTCTGCGTAATCTATTACTTGCTTCATTGTGACTTACAGAGTTTACTCTTTTTTAGAAGCCTCTAGTACTGCTTCTAATATTGGATGTTTCTTATCATTACATAACTTTTTTTTTTTACCTTGTTTGTTTTAATGGCAAAAGTCTGCTTGCTGAATCCTTTAGACTTCGAAATTAATTGAAAGTTGCCTCTCAAAATATGCAAGAAAATAATTATTTTACCTCCTGATTTTCTGTTTCTAGTTGGATTACAGAACTGCTTTTAGGTATTCTTTTTGTATCAGCTGATACAGTTGATTTAAAAGTTTAAATTTTTATTTCTTAAAGTAAGATCTTATTTATAGAAGCTGAAATGTGAGATGGTTGTTAGTTTGTATGCTCCTGGAGCACCTGTGTGAACTCTTCCTGCTTTTAGTAAAGACCTGGCGTCCTACTCATCTTTGCTGCATGCACGTTAAACTTTTTATGAGCTTCCTTCTAGAAAGTTACAGGTTCCTCTGAGAGGAAATTTAGGCATAGTTGACACTTAACATTTGCTGCAGTATCTGGGCATGAGCTCTGTCATATTTGACTCTTTCTACCCAAACACATGAAGACATGCCTCACACTTAGTTTGGTATATTCAGGGAACCTTAACACACATCTTTGTACACACGTATATAAAACAAATGCTGCGTCTGTCACATAAAGAATTGATGAATGATACTGGTTTGTTTTCTAATAGAATTCTAAAAATGACTTCATGCTTATACTATGTTCCTAACTTAGTTTGCTTTCCTTTAAGGTCTTGGCCTTGACAACAGAACATCTTTATCGCAGAACAATTCTTTTCCATGGGATGATACAATTTTCAATATCTCCATGCATGCAGCAATTCGACATGGAAAATGGAAGTTACTAACAGGATATCCAGGTAATTAACTCCTTTTGATCCAATATATCAAATTCTGGTCCCCTCCACCCCCAACCCAATTTCATTTGTTTAGTAAATGATAATTTCGCTTATACTCTGCAGCATTTTCAGGGTTTTAATCATGTGCAAGAATCAAGAGGAGGACACCCTGATGATGATAAAATGGAAAGCAATATGCTCCAGGTTTCATATTCAGAATTTCATTTCACTTCATTTCAGAGCAAATAATTTAACGGACTTTGTTTTGATGGTTTTTATAGAACTGTGAAAGACACTGATATTATCATTTGGTGTTGCAAGGTTTTTGTATGCACTGTGTGCATTTTAAAAATCATTTTAAGGTGATTTCCTTTGTACAAACAGGAGTCCTGTAGAGGCAGCCCTGATTTAGACAGACTTGGGTGCTGGGCTAGAGTTAAAGAATGCGGGAACAACCACTAGCCAGTGGCTTGACAAGCAACCCAGTGATTTCCTTGATTACAGTGCAGCTCTGCCTCTCCACATCACTGCTCTCTATCTGAGAATTAACCCTTGGTCTATTCCTGTTTCTGTAGGCTGCAGTCACTGGTTCCCTCCACCATCTTTATTCAATGAGTCAATGATTCAGTCATCTGATGCACCAACAAAGAGACTTTGGCTTTTTGATGTTGTTCACGATCCTGAAGAGAAAAATGAGTTGTCCGAAAGATATCCTCATGTGGTGAAGAAACTACTCTCACGACTTCAATATTACTATGAACATTCAGTGCCTGTGTTCTTCCCTGATGATGATCCCCGCTGTGATCCGGAAGCAACTGGTGCCTGGGGTCCTTGGGCATAGTGCAGAGTATTGCTCCCTGCAGAACTCACCTGACTGGAATTTGATTTGTAGTCTCAGGGTCCAAGTCATGTGTTTCTTATCCTGTTTTTTACAGTAGTGTTAATTGTGAGCTCATTCCTTGAGTAATTGAGTCTTTCTTACCATCATAATATGGTGGGAATCTTACTTCAGTCCTCCCCACTGTCTCCTTCTCAACAATCATACATGAAATGCTTATAAATTAGAAATCTGTTGTTTGAATATTCCGTGTCAACAAGATGCCTTTAAAGCAGAATGTTGCTTCTGTCCCTGAAAGAAATTATTTCTGTTAAAAACCTGCTATGAGATATGGCAGCTGGATCATTCAGACTTCAGCTGTGGAAGAGACTGATGTTTCATTTCACACAGGCTCAGAAGAAAAGTTCTATCAGAAAATCTTAACTATCTGTAAAGAATAGAAGAAATACAGAAAATGGCATGATTTTTTACCTTTGGCATGTACTTCTATCCTGAGAAGCACTCAGAAATCTCTAGTAATAAAAATAAATAAACAAAAATCTTCCAATATGCAGCAACCTCCCTTATTCCTGTTCAAGGTTCACATTTGAAAGTGGGGTAGAGAGAAGTGTTTGGCTTGAGGACAGAGCTACCATGTAGAGGTACATTAAGACACTGGAGAAATAGTGAACAAAAACTTTCTAAAGTTCAGAATGCAGTGCTCTTTCCTTGGGATGGAGAGAGAACATTGATGTGGGGAAGAATCTGGGGTCCTGATGCACAATACATTGAACAAGAAAGACCATATGTCCTGGTAGTGAAGAAGACCAAGGACATACTGGTCTATATGAGCAAGAGTGTAGCCAGCACATTGAGAAAAGTGTTTATTCCCCTCTCTTCACTACTGGAGCACTGCATCACAGTTTGGGCTTCTTCATACAAGGAAAAGCATTGCTCTAATGTAGTATAGTCACAGATATGAGCACATTACAGATGAGGAGAGGCTGAAGAACTGATTTAATTTAGCCTGGAGAACAAAAAACAAAAGGGAGAATGCTGTCTTCAGTGAGGGACAATGTAGAGAAGATGAATCCACACTCAGAGGCACACAAAGAGAAGACAAGAGGCAACAGACACAAGTTGTAACACAGGGGCTTATAATCTAATCTAAGAAAAAAAAATCTCACCATGAGGGTTATCAAATACTGGGACAGGTAGTCCAGTGCAGCTGTGGTGTCCCCATGCTCTGAAATGTCCTGGATGATGCAATCTTAACTCTGAAGGTAGCTCTAATTTGCAGATTGGCCCTCTTTAGTAATGGGTGGGCAACAACCAGATGATCTCCAAAATGTCACCTCCAAAGGGCCTTTTCAGCCTATATTATTCATAGAATCTGTGATGAGCGAAGCCTTACTCTCTCTTAATGCCTGCCTTTCTGATGAGTGTCCTTTCTGTTGAGTTTTTTTTTAAATTATTATCATCACAGTAGCAACTGCTTTCATCTTGAAGTGAGCTCTGAATTATGGGAAACCAAGTCAAATGGCTCAGTTACCAAATTGATGTGAGAATATCAACCCACCAGCTCTCTTCATGTTGTAAGCCTCTGGATCCTGGGCAGAATTCCAGTACTGTTTTTTGATGTCCTTAGCCAAGTTCTCAGGCTGCAGAGCTCTAGCTGCTATCCTCTCCAGAAAGCAGGAACCTAACTGCATCTTTTCAGAATATGGGCCTGAGTCCTATGACTGGCACTGACTCTTTGCACACTCAGTTTTCCATTCAGTAGACATCTACTAATTGTTAGCAAACAGACCCATAAAGAGACAATCACCTTGACAAAAAACAAAAGTATTAACTACAAAAATAAAGCACAGGAAAGATGGAAATTCAGGCAACCAGAAACATCTATTAAAATAAGCAGAAATTCATGTATTCTCCTATAGCTTATTTAACTCTGACTTGCCTTTCCCACTTTGGATGTGTTCCTCTGTATGCTAGAAGGGGAGGCAAAGTTCTCCAAAAGCATGTTCATCTGTTTTTTCCCAGAGTCTCATGTTTTCCCCTCTCCTTTGTCACTTCTGTCTCTTTGTCCCAGTGTTTTTCCATTCTGTTTCTCTTGCAGTCTTCAGTATTGAAGGTGGGTAAAGAAGAAAGATGGACTGGGAGAGGATAATTTTCCTATGCTGGGTAAGTCTGTGGTTTAGGCTGACATGTCTTGGAAGCCTGTGTCAGACCGAGATTCAATCTCTCTCTGTCAGTGATGGAAAGCACATGGCTGCACAGCAGTAAAGGGCAAGCATGTGTGTTAAGTTCTCCAGATTGCCTTTCATATTTTAGCTGTGGCTCAGAGAAGAACTGAACCTCAGATATTTAAATTCTGTGTATTTAGTAGCACTCAGTGTAAACTCTAGTATTCACAGAGTCTTCTTCTATAGCTGGGAGTTCCACAGGCTGGCTACGCACCATATGAAGTCATCTCTGTTTATGCTGTTCTTCTGGGCAGTTTGAGTTTTCACTGATAAAATACCAAGGTGCAACAGAAGTTCCTACTACACCCTGTTTAGCAACTTTCGTATTAACTTTATATAACTTTCATATCCATATATCTTTATAATAAAAATATAATAAATAAAATATAATAAATCTATCTTTATAATAAAAATTGGAATTTGTATGTTCTGTCTGATACGCGGCCACCTCTTTCAATTTCAAAAACTGTTACCAACTTTTATTTCAATTTTGGCTTCACAGCACAACCGCATTTCACTCTCAAGATCCAAAAGATTCTCTGAGATAACTTTCTGAGAGTCTCTTTTATCTGCTGACCACAGGTAGGGATCAAAAATGTAAGCAACAGAATCTTTTTATTAGCTATTGCATTGCCTTGACAAATCTCCCATCTTTCTTCAGTAGCTCTAGAAAACCTTTATTGTATTTCCCTTTCCTAACTGATTAGGATATCTACTTTATACCAACATACTTATGCTAGTTTATAGCTTTTACCTTTTAATTCTGCATCTTTAATATTCGCATTCTGATTTTTTGTAACTTGTAAGTAACCAGATGTTGTTTGGAATACGTGAATTTGAAAGAACTAAGTGTCAGTGTATCTCATGAATTTACTTTTTTTTTCCTTCTTTAGCTGGACTTTCAAATGTCATTTTGAAATAAATCATCTAAGCAACAGAAATTTCATCTGTTTAGTTTTCTATTGCTCATCCATTTAGAATTTGCTGAATGCAAATTCTATCTTGCATGGATGGAGATTAGAGGCTGACAACCATTCCCCCAGTACATAAGGGAAACTAGGTCCAATAATTTACATTATTATTACTCTTGAGATGATTGGGATTTTTTGTGTGTGAATATTTATTTAGTACTTTGTCTACACTAGTGCATATGCAAAACTTAAAATCTAACTGCTCTGGATTGATACCACGTATGACATTTTATAAAAGCTATTACAGCATGTGGTTGCCACAATACCAAAAGTACAGACTTGGGAATGTGGGGCAGAGATGGGCCCCAGTCGCTCTGTATCATTCAGTGTTCTCTATTCACTTTGCATGAGGAAGAATGTTGGTTTACACACAAAAGTGAGAATTTTTGTCAGTAGTACTTACAGGTACTGTTATTTTATGCTGTTGCTTAATTTCATGGACTATATATATTCATATATATATTTATATATATAAACATCTCTTTGAAAAACCCAGGTAATTCATATTCTTCAGTTCTCCCCTCAATATCATCTTGGCTAAAGTTAGAAATGATCAAAGAATTTCTAATTTTAATTTCAAAATTAAATAGAGTTGTTGCACATCCTTTTTTTAATTTTCTCTCTGTCTTGCAATCTGTATTTTATTATCTTACTGATACAAGTCCCTCTACTAGCAAGAGACCATGGTATGTCATTATTTCCTGTTGTTTAGAATTCATCTTCTATTTCCCGTTTTTCCTAACAGAGAGAGGCTCTGTGTTAAAAATCATTATTTTCTCAGCTATAGAGTATGTAAGAGTATATAGTTATTTCTTTTAATTTCTTATTGTTTTCCCTGGGTGGTCCTCCTAAAATATTTTAATTGAAATGGGTTAGGAAAAAAAAAAGCTGACTGACATATTCAAGTTGGCATCAGTAGAGACTCAGAGACTTGTATACTATTTAGTCATTTCAGATTAGGAAGTACAGAATTCTTTATACATTTTGTGGTTACATGAATAGCATTCAAAAATGCAAGCATTTTGAACTCTCTAAATAAGACTTCATTTCATCCCTTTCCAAGTTTTAAGATTCAATCTTAATCTAGCAAAGTTCTGAGTATTTCAGATTTGAAAGTCTTTATTTTTGTGTTGTAAAAATAATTTAAACTTTAGAAAAGTAAAGAAATCATGCTTAGGAGGAATGCTTATACAGGATATACAGTCTCTTGTTTACAGATAGATGTACACAAGCAAGAAAAGAATTCTTTTATAAGCAAAGCACAAGATCTGAACCTTTTCTTAATCCAAGGTTCTATATTTGTTGTGTAAGTTCCCTAGAATTGATAAATGAGGCTTGCATGAAAACCCAAGTTTAGTTATTTAATTATTTTCAAAATATCTAAACATAAGAACTAGATTTTAGTCTCTTTCAGACTGCGTAGATTTGAAGATGTACTAGCTGTCCTTGATGGTTTCTTGGAATTTGCATCTCATCTCACTGCTCATGGCAAAATAGCAGTGACGCTTCTTGGGAAATTTCAAAAGCTCTTCCATGTTTTATTCAAGAAGCAATAGAGGAACTTTAATTCACACAATTAATCCTATTAGGGTGACCTGGGTCACCCCATTGCTACCAGAAAGTCAGATTTGAAGGAGTAAAAATGACAGGACTAGTAATACCCTCTGTGTGTGCTGGAGCCTGGCACACCAAGATCTGCAGCTGTGGTGTGAAATCAGGTTTGTAGTAATAAGGTCTGGGAAAACTAAAAGAGAAATAGACAGGTGACTAGGGACCAAGGCCACGCTGCTCAGCTCAGGGATAGGGATAGGGATTGGGATTGGGATAGGAGGTGCAGGAGGTGTTCCAGCTGGAGCTGATCAGGGCAATTAAGGCCTATTATCAGAGTCAGATTTGCTATAGACAGGGGTGAGGCTGGGCTGCTCTCCTGTGGTTTCGTCTTTAGCATCCTCTTTGCAAATTCACCCCAAATGCACCCCTAGTTTTTTTTTTTTGTTTTTTTACTCTAAATAAAGAGATTTGTGATGGGTAAGTAGTACTTGGACTAAGAGAAGGCATAAATTTTAAGTATGGGGAGTTTTTAAAGCTCAGTTTTAGTCAGCACGTTTCAAACTAAGCAACCTAGCTCTTTCTGTTTACAGTCTCTTTTGCTGCAGACAGCTAATGTAATGTAATAATGAAATTATTACTTTTCAGATTGGAGAAGAAAACAGTGTAAACAGTTACCTAGGCTCCCAGGTTCATTTGGATATTCTAATTATACTGTCTTCAAAAGCATATTCTGCTGCCTCACATACTATGCATGAGCACATCTACATGGAACAGAACTGCTACAGAGAGTACCAGAAGTGTTTTGGCAGACAGTAAGCAGACTGAGTCAGCCATCCAACCACGGATGGGTTCCATAAAGCCCTTGTGATAATTGCATCCTATGGGTAGCTGAGGGAAATGGGATGATGCAATAAGTTCTTGCATTAGCGTTCCCTCTTGAGAGTGTTATTTCTGTGACATGTAGTGAAGAGATACTGGAAAGGTTGGTGATATATCTGATGTCAAGTTTCTAAAAATTACCTTTCAGCAGTGATCATCAAAGTAGCTATGGGAAGTTCATCCTCTAATTCTGACCAAAGTCAATAGCAACAAAGGCAGCTCAATTTTATCTGCAGGACTATAGTTAGTGAAAGTACAGTCAGAATCAGTGGATTTGGATCTAAAGGAATGTGGTGCATAATTGGATGGGTCTCCAGAAGCCACAACAAGGTACAACAGCAAAGCCACAGTTCTGCGCTACCAGATTCTGGCATTCAGAACTGTGATAAAAATAGAGGATTGTGTCTTGCTTTGTGTTATGCATTCTTATGAGTTCTTCAGGCAAACAAGGAGTTAGGCTCAGTGAACGCACATGCAAACAAAGTCTGTGCTCTATATCCAGCAGTTGTGGGCATAAAGCCCACAATAATGAATGGAAATCTTTGGTTAGGACATCTGTGGCCTACCCAAATCCTTTTATGGGATCTAAAATTCTGCCTGAAACATCACTTGATGGCTGCATTAACATAGCGTGTTAGAATCTTACTTTTCTTCACTGAATGTGGTCTCATAAAATGCTGATGAAATGGGAGAAACACCCATCCCCCTTTAACATATATGCATTTTTTTATAGGGAACCTGGACTTACTCTTATCCAAGGACATCTGAATTGTTACCTTACTTTGGTTTGTCCTGCCTTATTAGAAGAAGTTGTTTCATGACACCATTCAGTCAGAGATTTTGGGGCATGAACCTTTGCCTCTTGACTTCAGTTCTATCAAATATACATCTTAGTTCTGTCTTGACATTATTTAACTCTCTGCAACAAATATATATTGTTTTAATCTATGGATTCCTATATTGGCATATCTGAAACTTTAAATGCTGTTTTCGTTGCAGGTGGCCCTTGTAGATTTCCTGAATTTTCACTCTAGTTCTTGTCCTCTTTGCTTTGTTTTACAATATATGATTGACAAAGTACTGTCTGAAGTAATACTAAGGTAGCTTACTCTTAGTAGTCAATTATCTGGTCCCAAACACACAAAACAATGATTTGTTGTAGGAAAAAAAAAAAAAAAAGAGTAATTCTCTTGCCTTTTTAATTCTGTTTTGGTTTTATTTTCTAATGAAGAGAGCATTCTCACAGCGCATTAAAACAAATGGATAAAAACAACATTTACATTTACTAGTATTCTGCTTCTAGCTCAAGCTTATAGACTAATGGAGTGTAGAAGCCTGGGTAAGAATTTGCTGGTAGCTTTCTTTTTCCATAAATTCAGCCTAAAGAAATGCAGAGCAATTGAAGTGGCACAGCCTTTGGCTGGATAAAATATAGGCTCATTTTTAGTATCAAAGAAAACTTATTAAAATATCCCAGCTGGATTCTGAAAAATGTGGGAGGGAATGAAGTGTAATATTGCATTTTTTTGTTTATATTTGCCCTAGAATACTTTGAAGAAACATTTGCAGAGGTGAATGAGAAACTTTCTCTTACAGGCAGGAGGTATAGAGTGTCTGAAATTCGTTTTGAGTTATAATTGCTTCTTAATGGTAGGAGGGGTTTTTTTTTTTGTAATTATTTCTGTCTGCATTGCATGTGGATTTCATGTATGTTGTTTTATATGGAGAACTTTTTAGAATTCTTTTTTTTTCTCTATTTACTCTGTAATAAAGAAAGGTTACAGAATGTCAAACAAATGGCCAAAGCCTTTTTTTTTAGCCATTATTCTGTCTCTAGAAAATGGACAACATTTATATGTAAAAAGGAAGAATAAGATTTTTATTGTCCATATTCTTATTAGATTTATAGCAACAAATAGAACTGCAAGAACACATTCGGTTTCTCTTTTTGGAAAGAGTGACCAGAACTATAAAGACTGAGTTTGTTGTACTTCTCAATTTCACATCTTGATTGTAAGCAAAGGTCTTTTTTAGAGGCAGTGCTAATGCTGAGACTGTGTTATAGTAACATTGTTTAGTAACTCTTCCTCTCATATCCTATAGGAGTGTATTTCTAAGTAGTTAGCTGATTATGAGTGAGGAGCAGATTTTCACTGGTTTGTGGGTGCAGTTTCACATTACTTTCAATGCGGACTAGCTAAAGCCAAAGGGAAGGGTCCCACACTTCCCCTTTGGCCCTCAGCCCAACCTTCCAGCAGCCTTGTGGGATTGGATGTGGCAATAGCCACGGGCAAGCTGGAAGCATGCAACAACACCTTTAATAAAACTTGCCCAAGAGCTGAATTGGGTTATTAATGATTAATTAGCGTCTGTGTGGCTCAATTGCACACATGGGGGAAAAATGGTGAGAAGAAAGAAGATTGTTTAACAGTTATAGTTAAAAATAGAGACTCGAGTTGTGCCAGAGGTGGTGCCTTTTAGAAAAGCTTTGTTTGAGATTTTGATCTCTTATAACCTAAACCTGAGCTTATATCGTCAACCAGCCCAGAATAGCTGCAGAGCTGACTTAGGGATCCCAGTTTATTTCACAAATTGCAGCCATGTTCTTGATTCAGAGAAAATTGTCTGGTTCTTGCTACCTGATAAAATTGTATTTATTGCGTAATCATGGTGTTATTTTGAAAAGTCTGAAGATATGACGTGCCTAAAACTATTGGTTTAGGGCACTGTTGAAAGAAGAAAATCTTACTTTCTCAGTTGGAAATAGGAATTTGTTTTCCCCATGCATATTACAAACACTGTATTCTTATTGTAATGCTGTTTAAAATAAATGTTAGTTAGATATGACTCTAGAGAAAGATATCGAAGATACATTTATTAATGGACTTAACTATCATTAAAATAAATGATCTGTCTTGAGAACACTATGATTTCCATTTCTTCTTCCTGCCACTCAAAAACCTGGAAACGAAAAGGATTTTTCATAAAGATCAAAAGATATCTGCAAACTCAGAAAGGAAAAAATACATTTAAGATATTTTTCATTTGTTAAATCCTTAATAAAATGTATATAGATAATTCCACAAATCTGTTAGATTTCTATAGTCTAAACTTTTTCACGTTTAACTTTATGATACTGCTTAGAAACGAACTTCCAGAAAGCCATAACAGTAGCTACTGTTCTCTCCCCCAGGAAATAAGGAAATTCAATGTTTTCTGGTCAGCAGTAGGAATTTCACTTTGTAATTCGACACTTTTCATTCCTCTCTTTTCAAAGGCAGTAAAACAAAACAATAAATAAATAAATAAGGGCATAGCAGACTCTTAAATAGTATAGCATTTGCAAATTCTTATGCACCTTTAATGTTCTGTTGGCACATACAAACTGGAACCTTCATACCCTGGCCTGTTTCTTGCCAGTTCCTGCTCTCTGCAGATTATATAGCCAGACATATTTAATTCTCTAATTTCATCCCTATTGTTCCAAACTCTCAAGCAATAATAAGAGCCACAGATTAGCCTAGATTTTCATGTTTGGAAACTGAGGTGGCTTTAGCATAGCTTGCTGACATTTCTGGGCTCTAGTAAGGAAGTGATGAATGTGTTCTTCTACATATCTGTGTAGCAGGATAAAGTGAACACGATATGAACAAATGTAGTAAGGACAGCAGTATCATCAAATCTCTTGTTGCTCCTCTCTGTGCCTTCTGAATGTGTGCTTCACATTATCTGCATATGTTGAATGAGGTGACTACTGCACGACAGAGGTAGTCATCTCTGCTGTTAGCTTTGGAGAGGCTGTTGGAGACATACTGGGTTTTGGAACGTTTCTTAAAAATATGGTATTTACAGGACTTATAAGTTCTGAGAAGTTTTTTTGAACCTTCAGTTTGAGTATATCACTGTACTTGACATCTCTAGTATATGACAGAGCCTACCAAAACAGCGTTTTAAACTCTGCCTCTAAATAAAAGCCTGCATATTTCAGTATCTTTAATTCAGTTTGCTAGAATTTGATTGCAACAGTAAACTGCAGCACAATGAATTTATCCTCACAGGAAACAATGTGGCTACTGTTTGTCACTCATATCAGTGAATGATATCTAGCTGACATGTCTTTACTACCTGCAAAGTGGAGGAAGATTTAGGAGTAGATTGGAAATTACTGCGCCTTGCTCTCCATAGTTTCACCACCTTAGACTCTTGCAGTTCCTGGGAGGAGGAAGCCCTAGCAGGAAGGTAGAGAGCGTGGTCTCAGGCTCTGCATGCTTAACTGAGAGTCTGAGACTTGCAGTTAATCGTTATTAATATTCTTTTATATTTTGTTAGCTTCTTGCTAGTGGAAAAAAAACATAAGGCTGAAATACTTTGAAATAACTATCAATATTATTTCATGAGATAAAATTGTTTCCAAGTTTTTTAGTGACACATTGTTAAGAGAAAAAGTTGAGCGATCATAATGTGTGTCATCAAACTAAATTAGCGGAGCATAATTGCACTTAACGATTGCAACTGCTTTTTTCCCACACTGCTGTTTTATTTTTTTTAACTTCAAAGTCTCCAAATTCCTCCTGATTGATGTCCTGATACTTTAACAATGTCTTTGTTGTGTACTGCAATCAGACAAGTGCTAATCCCCTTGAGGAATCTGGC
>JAWLRI010000184.1:921164-936471 GCA_034781795.1 Crypturellus tataupa
CCCGCGGCTGGGGGCGCCCTCACGAGCCGCCTCTGCGCCCGGCCTCCTGGCGCGCGGCTTGCGGGGCTGCGCTCCGGCTTGGAGGTTTCTGCACGAAGGGGAGCGGGAGCGAAGGACACAAGTATCGGTGCTGCTGTGGGTGTCATTGGGAAGGAACTTGGCGGTGTTAATGCCGTTATTCTTTTTAAGGTAGCAGAAGCTGAAGTCCATAACTTTAAAGTTGTATCAAGTAAAACAAGCCGGGTGTTGTGCTCTGACAAGTGTGAATGCTGCCAGTAACCGGCGGCAGCGTGGATGGGTGTCTCCATCTCAGCTGGCTTACGCTGAGCCAGAAGAAAGCTACGAGACGATGTGAATGTGCAGAGCCTGATGAGAGATTTATTATCAGGGATAGCTAGAACAATAGAAAGCTCTAGATGATCTCATCTGGAAGAAAGCACTATTAGTATTAATTAACAGTTTTGGCTTTCTCAGGAAAACATTCCTAGGCACTCTCACAGATACCTCAATGAAAACGTTGGCTGAGCCCCAGGTCTCCAGTTGCTTCTGGCTCTACAGGGATCCACCTGCCAAGCCCTGCTGTTTGCAGGGACATTTGGTCACAGAAATCCTCCTATGGAGCTGTGACTTATCGAGGCCTTAATACATGCAGTGCCAAAAAAATCACTTATTGCCAAATATCCATGACACTAAATATATCAGTATTCCCATTCAGTCTTGAGAATAAAACATGGTATAAATATAATTTTAATCTATGGCTTTTTCTTGAGTCTTTTCTTCTCTTTCATCCATTGATAGGTCATCACTCTTTTCTGTTATGGCAGTTAGTAATAAGAGGCTTTTAACTCAGTTTATGGGATCACTTCTTGTTTTTTAATACACGTTAATTGCAACCACTGCAACTTTTCTTATGTTGCTGCTTTCTTCACAAGTCTTCTCTGACTGGGTCATGAGCTAGGTTTAATCAGTACTTTGAAGATTGTCCACTTAATCTTTTTTAGTTAATCATCTATTTTATTAAGCATTCTGGGAAATGCTTGTGTGGTGATGTACCTGCATATCCAGCAAGTCATGGTTGCTTGTTTCTAAGAACATAAATTACCAGGGCTGGACATGACATTTCTGTATAAGAATGCTATATTCCATTTTTTCCTATTTAATCAACCTAAGTTCTCTACATCATCTAAATCAGTCTTTGTTGTACTGTGGTGGCACGTTTGCACCAGGAGCATTGAAGGCAATGCCTGAATAGAAGCCAGTAATTGCTCTGATCCTTTTTCATGTTCTGGCTTGTGGTTGTGAAAATTGCTTGTGCTGTTCTGTAATACAGTGGAATAATGATATATTAAATGCAATATGATGTTGGGTCAGTTGAACCTTATTTGGACCAGAGGTGATCTTGTAGTTGGCATCCAACAAGCAATGCAATATTTTGTTATGCGTACTTCTGCAACATAAATATTCTTGTTTAAATAATCATTCTGTTGAAGGTGAATTCATCATTTTTATGTGTGATATGAAGCATATACTTATTATTATTCATCCAACTTTATATTTCCGTCAGTTCTTACTGTTAGACACATTTACCGTCAGCTGGATAACTACCAAGTAAATGAGAAGCAGTGGATGTGAGCGTGGACTGCGCTAACCAGGGAGGGATGATGGTAGCTCTGGTGGATCAGTTGTCTTGTTCCTTGGCTCTGTTCCTAGTCCAGCTCCATCCCTAGCACATACCACATTTTCAGTTTGCAGTGGGCAACAGCCAGCTTCTAGGAACTCCCTCTTTAGTATTTTGAAGCCAACTCATTACAGGGCCATAGGAAAAGACATTTTCAATGAAGCTAAGAGGGAATTCGTTACTTTTTTCCTCACTTGCTGTACATGTGTGTGCATGCACGCACCGGTAAATACAGACACGTGGCTTCTCCTGTTGGCTGAGCGGTCTCACCATGCAGCCTGTGAGGAGGAGAGCAAAGACAGCTAATGAACAGCTAATGCTTTTTGGGAACGAGAAAGCTGTTTTGTATTCCCATTCCTGTGTCTTCTCGTTTGCCTCTTTGCTCTCTGTTTCCAGTTCCTCCCTTCCCCCGCAACAATTCCTATTTCTCTGCTTTGAGCCTAGGGGATAAATCATCCAGGGTGTCAGCATTTTGTACTTCCTTGGGAACAGGGGCAGAGGTGATGAGCTGCTAGAAGGTGTTACTGTCTCTCAGAGCCCTTTCTTTGATGTAGAGACAGTTGCAGATGTGATTATGGCTGATAAGTGTGTTAAAATGATGCCGAAGGCTTTTGTTTTGCTCCTTTCTACCTTGTGGTTTTCAAGGTTTCACAAAAAATATCAAGATTCTCCCAGGTGTTGGGGCCCAAAATCTTTCCTAAAAATGTGGAACTAATACAACATATCATTCCAAAATTATCAGACTACATAATAGGATCATACTACATAATTAAACTGAATATAGGGACTTAGAAAATCAGAGAGAAAAAACAGTCTTCTGTTACTTGTCATACTATATTGCTGAAGAGTTAGGGTCATATCCTCTAAAAGCTGTGTAAATAATAGATCTAACATTGTTTTTAAACAAACCGCTCTTTAGGTAGAGCGAATAAATATTTCAGTCTTTTTTTGATACAGTATTAAAAGTACTTAATGTTTTTTTTAAAATATATTACTGCTGGCCTGAGATTTTTAATTTTTAACTGTTTCTCACTGTGTTTGGACTGTAGGAAATCAGATGTAGGCCATGGATCAATATTTTAACACCAGGTAATCGAAGAATAGAAAAATCAATTTTACTAGAAGTATTTTCCCAGAAGGTATTTTCATGAGGATAATTTTGAAGAAAACAAAATTCACAAAAGCAAAGTAAACTATAAATTTACTGTAAACGTCAAATATATGACTGCAAATGTGCTCTGCCTATATGAATGGTTCTGAAATACACCTGGAAATCTGAATTCAAAGAATACAACGAGCAATCGGACCAATTAGGTTTTTAGTGACTGAGTATCAAGTAGCAGTAAAAGATATTTAGGGTTTGTTGTGCTGTTGATATAAGAGAATCAAGATTCTAATTCAGTAAATCTGAAAAAACAAACGAACAATCTTTTGCAGTCTTTTGCTAAAGACTTTTCTCACTCTCCTTGTCCTCTTTTCCTGGTAATTATATTATTTTATAGTTAGCTTCATAGCGAAGATAGATGTGAACTTTTGTAGGAAGTCCAGGAGAGGGCTGTTGTCACATTTGTTCCTTGAATTTGTTTCTTGAATTCCATTTCTAATTTGTGTTCATTTAACTGTACAAAGAGAAAGAAACTTGTCTTAAAGAAGGTGTGTTGCAACCAGATAAAAAGACCAAAAGTAATAAATAAAACCAAGAAACTACAAGCCATACAGAAAAACCTTACTTCGAGCTGATTTTCAAAGCCTTATTCCCATTTTCACCTTTATACACCTAAGAAAGACTTAATGAATTGATGTTGCCGAAGCAGCTGTACAGCTTTCTGTGCCAATGACGTGTCCCATTTCAGAGTATTCTGCTGTAATACTGTCTTGCTGTCTTTAAGACTGGAGCTATTGTTAGATTTATGTTTTGTACAAAGTAACTATCATTTCATCAGTGAAAAAGCCACGTTTTGGAATTGGCATTAGAGTTCATTCATTTGGTATTCATTTGGCTAACACCCGACATCACATATCTTATATGTGTGTTCTCATGCATCATTTATGATAATTCACTCTTAACTATGTTAATGCTGGTGCTGTGTTCCAATAAATAACACTATTTTTTTGTAGATAGAATCTTTTAGTAAATTCATTTAATAGTTCATTGGTAAGTCTTTTAAGTTGGACTGCAATTTGTTGGCCTTTCTGGCTTGCAGGTTTCTTTTTGATTCCAGATTTTTCCCAGGTTCTTCTGCTAAGGTGCCTGAAAAAAAATCCACTGTTTGAGTTCTGTGTTCAAAATTATAGCTTGGACTTGGTGTGAACTGAACACTGCTCCGGTTTATTAAAAATAGTACATTTTTTAAGTCAACTTCATTCAGGCAATAGAACTTTTCTAGGCAGATAAGGTGTTGGGTAGCTGTGACATAAGTTTCTTCCTTCAGCTTTGAGTTATAATCCCTTAAACCTGTTTGGGAAGCATCACTTGTGATGTGGTAGCATAAATTCACTCTCCATACTTGATCTTCACTGGAGATGGCAGATTGAGTGCCAGCTGGTGCCATCTGTGTTTATGGATTTTGTAATAGTATTCACCACTAAATTATCTGAAAGCTAAATCAGTTTGCATAGGTCAGTGAATTGCTGGTTGCAAGGTTTACGTTTAGGATCACAGAAAATATTTTTTTCAGAGGTTGCACTGAACGTTCATTTTTCAAAAACTAACCTTTAGTAAAGTGCATGGTGGTGCTAATGCGCTATTTTTATGTGCTGGCAAATGCATTTGAGGGAACCTTTGTTTTAATGGTTACGTACTCTTGTTTATGTCTCTTAGTGCATGCTGCAAACAATAATTTTGGGGTGGAAAATCTGTAGCAAAACATATATTTTCATATAGGGTGGTTTCTTCCTGAAACATGAAATAACTGGAGTATGTGCAGAGCTAATGTATATGTCACTGCTCCTGCAGTAAAGTACATGCAAAATGTAAGATGTTGTAGATGAGAAGAAAATTTGTTGTCAGTGTGGAATTTGAGTAGGATTTGTACAAAATTTCAGAAGGTAGCCCTTTGTCTTCAAAAAAACCATAATTTTCTGCTTTTTGCATATAAATATTTAATATTTATGAATTATGACTTTAATATTATCATTAGAGGGCACTTTATACTCTAGGTCTCCCAGTCTCTTATTTTATAAAGTAAACAGAACAGTACACTTACTGTCTTGTGTAAATAGTTATCATGACAATAGAAGTTACTTTAGAACAGAATAGGCCCCCTGACCATCATTCTCACAGCTAAATGTGAATAATTTAAAGTTTATAGGAAAATTCTGTTTGAAAACTAACTAGCTGAAAAAGGAATTCCAAATGTAACTGTGATTCTACATACGGCAATGTATTCTTGTGTGGTTTTTATATGTTGAGATCAGTTCCCTATATTTGAAATTTAAGCTGTCATATTTGAGAATATGTTACTAATTTAAAAATTTAACTTACAATTTCAGCAGGAAGTTGTGGGCCAAATTGAGCCCACATTTATGCTCAATAGAACGTTTATGAAACATCATTATTACACTTATGCAAAGATGGTCTCCTCTCTCTCTCTCTCTCTCTTGTTCTCTTTTTTTAATATTTCAGTAGTAATTCCTCATTGATTTTTTAAGCATGGGGATGGCCTGATGTGGTTTACCTTTCAAGAGTTGACAATGATCTAATTTTTCTCTGTTTTAGGTTTTCTTTAAGCTGCTTATAGATGCCAGACAGCTAGAGTGCAAGACTTTCCACTGACTGCCCAGCTGATTGCTCTGTTGAGGTGCTAGATAATTTAGCAGAGGCTGCCAGCTTGCAGAAATAACTATGAGGTTTGTGTTGCGCATGCATGTTTATTTAGTCATTAGTCATGATCATGACTGCATAAAATCCGTGTAATTACCTTCAACCAATCTTTATATCTGTGTGACCCAGAGCACATTCCATGACAGCCCTGACAGCATGAATTAGAGCTTGCCTTTCATCGCAACCAAATCTGGAGTACTGAAATATCCAGTCTTTCTTGACTATGCTTAGTGCAAGAATGGGATGTGTTAAAGCGGAATGGTGAAAGTTCAAAAGAGAGGGCAGCCCAAAAGCGAGCCCAACCCACCGGTGCTCAGGCTGCCCGTATCAGCAGCATTTGTGTAGTTTTTCTCTTGCATGACTTTTCAAGTGAATGGGCAGGATGCATCAGAGTAGCTATGTGCATATATGGGTACGTACATAGCCGTTGTGCTTTGCACACATAGGACACATCTGCTCCTAAGCCATGTTTCCTGGAGGCCTGGAAAAGGTCAAAGAGGAGTCCATGCTGTCTGCACAATTCTTATAGCTCTAAGTCTTTCTTTCTTCCTGCAAGCTTTTCAGGTATGGGCAAGAGGGTCAGAATGAATAGTTCTTGTGTGAGCAGATTGCTTGCAACCTTGTTTTTCCAAGACAGACGTGTAACTCTTTCTTGTTAAATCACTGGAAATTAAAAGTGGAGATTTGGCCTCAGGTCCTGGAGATCATAAAGAGATAGGATGGGAAGAGGACTCTTTCCTCTTCCCTTTCCTCTGCCTCATGGCTGAGTTGTTAGGAAACTCACCAGTCTCCATCACATAATCTTCCAGTGAAAAAGTTTTCTTTCTCAGTTGCCCAATTCATACCTTTCTCATTGCTGCTGTACATCATAGCTACTTATTCAGCATTTGAGTTGGACAGAGAGCACTATTTTTCTTATTAAAATCTTCTACAATGTTTTAAATTTCTTCTTGGGGGACATATCCTGCTTTTTCTTTAAGCTGAATTCTTTGTATGACCTCAGTGGTGCTGTTCTCTGTATGTCTGTTCTTGTTTTCTTTTGAGTTGTCTTCCATTACTTCATATCTGTTTTGCAGTTTGCAGTCTAATTAAGACTGTTCTACAAGAGATATTAATAAAGCTAATGGTGTAAGTAGGAGAGAAAAACAGGAAAATTTTCAGCCAAAATATTTTCTTTGGAGTTCCAGTGATTTTATGTAGCCATGTGTATAGAAATATCTGAAATAAAGGAAAATTTACTGTGCCTCCGGTGACTCTGCAGACTGGAGAAAGCAGTTCATACAGATCTTAATGCGTGGAGGGAAGCCTCATTTCTTTTCAAATCTTTAAGTTAATTTACAAGTCATGGAGGTAGTTTTTCCATGAAAAAATATGGACTTTCATCCTTGTTTGTTTCACTAATATTAATTCTCAGCCATTATGTAATTGATGCTCATTGAAAAATGCAATTTTAGGAAGAATATCTGTAGTTGAAAAAAGTATGAGTTGTGTCTGATACAGAAAATAGAAAGGATACACCCAGACACATTAAATAGACATTACAAACACAGGAAGGTAGATTTTTAAAGAAGTATTTGAGGATTAACTTGGGAAAAGAATAAAAATTATTAGTAAATTCTTGTTTAGAACCTCAAGGGCCATGACGTCTGCCAGCAAGCCTGTAGGGCCAGCAGATTATTGGGGAATAAAGGAACATTCAAAGAAGGTAGGGCCATAGTAAAAAGACTAAGTTTGTTTTCTGCTTTTCTATTTATTGTGGAAGAAATTAATGGAGGTTTCTCCACTGAAGTTCTTGAGTTTCTTTTTTTTTCTTTTAATGGAAGATTAATTAGAGAATCTGTCTCAAATTGAAATTCTGGCAGGAGATGCAGAAGAACTGACAAAAATGAACAATACCATATTGCCCGATTCAGATGGTGTTCACCCGGGAGTTCTAAAGGAACTCAGCAATGAACTGACTGCTGGCTGGGCTGAGACCTTCTTCAGAGCTGCTTGTTAGTGGAGGGCTGGAGCTGGCAAATGGTCTGGCAATTTTGAAAGAATTCCAGGGAGCTTTTGGAGAGCTGCAGACCAGTATGTCACATGTCTGTAATATGCAAATATACCAAAGGGGAGACTTAGTGGAAACATATATAAAGTATGAGATATTGAGGAAGAGGTAACACGAGTTTATCAAGGACCGGTCCATGCTTCATAAACCTAGAAACAAACAGGTAACAGAGATCAAGTTGATTTTTAGTGTTCTTAAATTTCAAAAGGACTTAAGAAAAGTGAGTTTTTGTGGGGGAAAAAATGTGTCTTGTATGGACAAGTGAAAAATAGACAGTGGTAATAAATGGTCTGTTATGTAGAGTTGCTGCAATGTCATGTAGGTAATAAATATGTGAATCTATAGAAATACCTTACAAGATCAAGTAACCTGCCAGTAAAACAGTACATGCAACTCAATGTTGATAGAAAAAATGGTGTAGTATTGGGAGGGACAGTAGAACAGACCTACCTTTTCATCTAAAGCTGTGAACTCTGACCTGACTTATCACTGGGATATAAAATCTTAGCTTTATAATAAATAGTTCATGACACAGTCGTGAAGGCAAGCTGAATGCTAGGAGTCTGGATTTTTTTGTGTTTTTCTTTTAAAGAATACAAGACAAATCCACCATTTGAATCCGTGGTGAATCCATTTGAATCCACCCACTTCTTGGCTGCCATGTCCTGAACCACCATCTCAAAAAGAATGTGTTAAAACCAGAAGAGATCCAGAGAACTGATGTGAGGACAGCCAGAGAAGTGTAACACTTCCCATACAAAGTGAGTTAAACTGATGAGCAAAAGAGACAACTGGAGATGTGATGTTTGTAAAATTATGAATGGCCTGGCTAGATTGCAAGGGATCAGTCAGTCTTTCATCATCTCTCCCAGTACAAGAACTAATGTGCATGGAAATGAAAATGGCAGGAGACAAACTCAGAAGAACAAAAAGAAGAGGTTCTTCACACATACATATCAATAAGTTGTGGAACTGCACAGAATGTCAGAGATAGTAAAAATTTACACTGATTCAAAAGGAGACTGGACAAAATGAATGGAAGAAAAGGTCTGTAGAGGATTAATAAATACATAAGCATGACCTCTGGGTTTGAAAGTCCCTGAACTGCAAACTGTTGGAGACTGGAAATTATTTGGGGAAAGTATGACTAAATGCTTGCACTATTCTTATCCTCTTCGCCAGACATCCGCTCTTGGTTGCTCTTGGAGACAGGGGTACTGGGCAGAAGATTTGACCCAGCATTTTTTTTTTTGACTTTTTAAAGCATAAAAATTCAAGATGCCCTTTTCTGTGAGTTAGCAGTTCAGGCGAGCATTTGCACATCTTGCACTCTATAGGCCAAAAGCATCCTATTCATTTTCTTTATAATTTAAGACAGAAGTATATTTACAAAAAAAAGGTAAAAAACAAACATTGTAATGAGCTGTGTTCTCCAAGTTGGCATCAGCTATAAATTATGTTTCATTTCAGTCATTCTAAAATGTCAGATGAGATAATACACACTGTCTCATTTAGGGAATCTAAACAGCCTTGCCTGTAATCCAAACTGGGCTTGTTGATTTATTTTCTTCAACACTTGTGTAAAATTTTATTTAATGTGGAATCTTCTCTTTTCTTTTCCTTCTCCCTTGTATTATAGATGCTTTTACCTGGTGACATGAACATAAAATATGCAATATGCCCTGCAGATTTAGAAAGGACAGAATGCTCTCAGATCTCAACTGGGACAGAGAAATGTAGAAAGACAAGGGCTCAGTGTTACTAGCTCTTCTGCAGACACTGATTTTCTAGGTTAATTTTGTGTATTGATTCAACACTAAATCTTGAGGGTACTTACAAGCAGATCAAAATGAATAGTCATACGGTGCAAAGATCTAGTATATATATACATCTTGTCAGCTCCGATTTAACTTTGTACTGGAAGGGCTTTTTGGTATGTCAGCTATTGCTTGTCTGCTCAGCTCTGATAATGCCAGACTAAGTCCTGTTTGTCTTCCCTGAGCTGGTGCAGAGTCTGCCTGAATGCAGTATTCTGTGCTCCGGCAAACTTGGCAGCAGTGGGATTGTATCCACACCTGCTCTGTGGTAGATCTGTACTGCTTGGTGACCATAGCAGATGGTGATGTGCCAGATGGTAATCTGGTCTTAATGAACACAGAACTGTGTTGCACATGCATTCTTCACTTTTCTGTCATGTATTGATATATTTAACATGCTTTGGCTTTTTTTTTTTTTTTCCAAACAAAATAAACATTTTTATCCTTCAATTCTGTGTAATCTGAGGCACAGGGAAAAGTGACTTTGCATGGAGATGAAATGTGTGTGCAGTGATTGTACTACCAAAGAGCCTTTTTGTAGCAAATGCTGCCTCATTCTGTGCACCATCTCTGTTAACAGGCATTAAACTCACAGATTAGCTGGTCTGATGCACTAGAGAGAGGATTAAAATGAAACGAATCATTCATGTATTATGAAGTTCCTTTCCAAGGTCTTTGGAGCCTGTTCCCGGCTCTGCCTCTGAAGCAGATTGATCGTATTGGAACCCTGTTCAGTTTATCCTGAAGGTAACACTGTTGAGTAGGTAGCTTTGGAGGCTGGGAACGCAGGGTCTGAAAGGCACCATATGCCTTTGGGTTTGGGCTGGTCAGACAATTAAAATTTGTTGTAAATAACAGTTAGAGCTGTTTTGTTATAGTATATATAGTGGCCATCTCTGCACAGCTTTCATCTATGCACACGGAGTGAATGTTAATTAATGTTACTATAACAGAGTTGTTTTTGAGTACGTTAAGAATAAACTTCAATAAGCCCTAGAAGTAGCTTTATGTTCAAATGCCATCATTTGATACCTGTAAATATTTGAACTGGTAATGTATTTGCACATCGAGCATACGGTTCTATTCTCTGAAGTTTTATTAAAGTCATGCCAAGCACAGTTAGTTATACTCAGCAGCATCACAGCTGTATATTTCTGAACTGATGAAAGAAGACCAAGCTTTCTGTTTAGAAAAGAAAATGGTTCAGTTCTTCTGTTGGACAGAAACACTTCTCTATGGACAGAGGAAAGTTTAGCTAAATAACATGGGTCGTTGACTGACTATACTTCGGAGAAACATGTCAGGTATGAGTAAGCTACAGCTTAAATACCTACCCATCTACCTGTTAGCTGATGAATAATACAAAGGTCTTTGCCAGAGAATCAGGGAATACAGCTGAGGAGCTCATGCTCTGGATATGATTTGTGAACACAGTCCAAAGAAAGTCCTTCTTATATTTTTCGTTTGGTTAGTTGGTTTTACCTTCACTACTCAGAGATACGCTAAAAAGATTGGGGGAAAATTGCCCTTTATCAATCATTCAGTCAATCAATGTGATTGATCCATGACCTAAGGTTTGTATCTGTGATAGTGATTCTTCTACTAAATGTTTATGGAAAAAAGCTGTTAGACACTCTTTTTGTATGTTGGATTATATATATAAAGCTTACTTCTCATTTCCTTTTTTAGAAAGCACTGTTTTGCTTTTAAAACTATTTTCCCATTGTTTCTTTCAAAGCCTCAGAAACTCAAAACTCTGTATGTGTCCCCTTATTCAGAGAGGAAGCAGGTAAGGCAGAGTCAAGTTGTTATTTGTAATAACCATAGGTAATAAAAATAGTCAAAATGTCACATTAAATAACAGCAAATAAGTGCTGACTTCATACTCGCAAATATGGTCCAGAACAATCCTGCATGCAGGGCATATTCATAATGAAGATTAGGAGGGATTTACATTCAGAATGACTGTGTGAGGCTGAATGCCTTGTTGCTTCACATTTGAACCCCTAAATCTGAACTGCTATTCTTTTGCCTCACACTTCTTTTCTTTCTCCTCAGTATTTTTTCTGTAAACTTCATTTTTCAGGGTGTAGACTCACTGTTATATTTGGATAGCTATGGACATCTCTGTTTCACTTGTGAGAAACAAATAAAACTCCTAATCTGTGTTTATTTCATTACCAAACTAAAGTAGTAGTTTATTTGCTGGTCTGACAGTGAAATTACTGTCTTCTTTAAAAATAATAAATATTCCTACCTACTGCTTCTGTCTGCTGTTCATAACTGTCAACTTCATATGGACATTTTTGCTAGAGACTAACATTTTGGTTTTGTGTACAACTATAAATGTTTGATAACAGATGAGTTGTGTATTCTCATAACTCTGGATTTAACTAGTTCAAATTAAATATTTTTTGTGTTTAATGCATGCATGCTGTGACTATATTAATGGCAGAGTAATGTAGTAATATTCTTCGTTTATGAACCAAGAAAGCAGTGAAAATTGCTATTCAGCCTTGTTGTTAGTGGATAGAGGATGGTGAATCTTATTTTTTTGGTATTATAATTATTTTAAGCCTGGTGAACCCTGTTTTTTCATGCGTACTTTTTATTAGAGTTGTTGGCTTTTTGTTTTTGGCATGACTAAGATAAAGATTTAAAGGAGCAAATTACTATATATGGATATAGTCAGCCCAAACCTGTCTCTACTGCAAAAGCTTTTTTTGTTTGTTTCTTTGTTTTCTTTTCTCTTTATTCCATTATCATGGAATAAATGATTTAGTATGTGGTCCATCCCTCATGGTAGGGATCACAGCCCAGGTAAGAGACATTTTTTGAGTGATTCCTGTTTTGTTTTGAAGCTAGTGTAAGTATGGTGTTAAAAAAGGGAGTTTATAGCAGTAATATTGCACTGTTAGAGTAGAAGCAACCATTGATTGAAAAATTTCATATTCCTTCTCCTCTAATTTAACATGACTAAAAAAATTGTTTTCCTCGTCCTTCTTCACAGGAATTCAGGTATTTGTGTACAGTGCTTAGTATCTTCTAGGCTGGAACATGTCTGTCAGCACTCACTTCCCATGGTCACTGGCTGTGGCTGCCTTTCTGTGTTGCAGCTAAAAAAAAATAAATGAAGCGGTCAACATAAGACTTTGTCTTCAGAGGAGGTCTCCAGCCGTTCTTGCCCCTCAATGCCACTGAGATGGGCAGAATTCAGTCTGGAAGCGGAGGTGGTGCCCAAGGGACAGGTAACCATTTGCTGAATGTCTGCCTTTTTCTGGCCATATGCAAGTGATCCAAGCGTTGCTCTGGGTGGGTTAGTTGCTTCATTGTTGCTATGTGAGACTTTCTACGAGGAGTGTGTGGTCCAAGAGACCGCACAGATTTCCTGGATGAGGCCCACACTGTAGTTGTATCTGTTATTTATTATAGTCTTTCAGAAACAGAAGATAAACTAGTTTCCCTAATGATGATGTTTTTTTCATATGGTTAAGTGAGTTTCTGCCCTTACAGAGCAGTCATTTTTGGCTCCCTGTTTGTCTGTGTACTAGTGATCTACAGATCAAGGAGAAAAAAAAAAAAAGGAGAGGTGTTTCTTCCCTATTTATAATATGCCTCTTTGGAATATATTTACACGTTTGGATTGCAGCCAGTTTGAGATACCTGTTGTGAAAAGATCACACTGCTTTGACGGAGTCAAAGGAGTTAAGAAGGTATCCAAAGGATCAAAGGAATGGAAGGATGATTTATGAGGAAGACAGAAGTAGTTTTACTGGCTTTGTTAAACAGTGCTGAAATGAGGTCAAAGAAGCAAAGCGGTAATGGGATGAAATGAAGAAAATATAAACTGGGCATCAGTGTAGCCATGCACTGAAATTGTTTTCTCTGGAAGTGTTTCCTTTAAAATATCAGAAATCATATCAGCCAGATCTTTCTAGGTTAGATATGATCCTTTGTTTGCAAAGAAACGTTGTAATGGGCAGACCTAGACTGACCAGACTGACTTTTCTATATCCCTGGTTTTAAGAACCAGGGATATGGAAACCAGTCTATTTTCATTGATTATCTTCAGCTTAATTAGTGGCTCCTAGTTCTTGAACTTTTGTTGGATAATGGCCTTAATTTGAAGTGGGTTTGGAGGTTCTGTATTACATAGATGTGTGGATCTATAGTGAATCCTTTCACAACCAACTCTAGGAAACCTCCATTTGCATGGACGAAATACATTTAAATGAATTGTTTTGCCTATTTTTTTCCTGTTATTCTGTCTCTTCACCTTCTCGAGGCCCTTCAGTCATAAACAGACGGAGGGCGGAGAGCCAGGCAAATTACAAACTGTCTTGCTCCCTTCCTCCTTCCCTCCCTCCTTCCTGCAGCTGGGTGGCCCCACACATTGTGACTGGGTGGTTGTCCACCCTCTGATGGAGAAGTGTGTGACCAAGGGACAGGAGACACAAATGCAGGTCATGCAGACAGAGATCACACCATAGCAGTTCTGCTCACTGGGATTTGGTGTTTTGATTGTATGAAGAAATATACATCCATTTATTTACAGCTGAAGGTATCTAAAAAGCTTTATGTCTTGTGTAACCAAATGAGGGGATGTCCCATTTCACTGAGCGTTCCCCAGACATAGCTACATGATTCCTATTTTCACAGCAGGCACATTTAAAGCTACCATTTTCTTAAAACAGTGGGGTAGCACTGGGGCGTTGTATGTTATGGATACTAGTGATATACAACTACTAGAAAAGTTTCCATTCCCTCAGTGTAATGATTATAGGCAATGAATTATGTCAGGAGAAAAAAAAAAAAATATATATATATATGGCCTGTCTTAAAAAAAGGAAACATAGTGGTGCAGGAAGAACACATAAACTATTTCTACCCCATTTCCATAACCTCATAATTAAATCCCTTCTTGTTACTTAATAAATGCTGCTCAAATTGAACTTTTTTGATAACTTGGGGACCAGTGACGTTAACACTCATAGTCATAAAATGTTATGTTGTTTCCAATGTTTCCTGAATGAGTGGAATGTGGCACACAGCACTAAAGTGGGGTCTATTGAATTAATTATCTATGGTAAATGCTAATGCTACAAGGCATTTCACAGATTTCAGACAGCTTTCTGTGATTGTGTCTGCTTTTATTTTTACATTTAATGCTTTAAAAAGACAAATGTTATTAAACCCTATTTTTTAAAGACAAAGTTAGCTTATCAATTTTTTACAGTTACCCGTTCATCACATAGTTGACTTCAGGTTTTCTTCTTGCATGAATGATTTGATTATATTGAGTTTTAAAAAACAACCAAATCCTCAATCATCCATACTCTGGCATAGTTGCTGGTGCAAAAAATTACCTAAAAACCTCAGTATTCTGAAATGTAACAGAGACATCTTGTTGTGTGATTAGGAAAATATGCAGAGCATAACTATCTTGGTCTTTTGTTTATGGACAGGGAAATTGTTTCAATAACCTGATCATTTTAAATAAGTTTTTGTAAAATTGGAAAACATTTGGTTTGGTTTCATTCTAAAATAGGCTCCAATAGTATCTTCATTTTCCTCATAAGCAGATGAAGATGCAAGATTAGATATTTAAACTGG
Source organism: Crypturellus tataupa (assembly GCA_034781795.1). Lineage (NCBI taxonomy): Eukaryota > Metazoa > Chordata > Aves > Tinamiformes > Tinamidae > Crypturellus > Crypturellus tataupa. The sequence goes on from JAWLRI010000184.1 coordinate 936,146, forward strand.
AGTTTCCTTCAGCTTGGTAGGAATAGGACATCCGAGCTGTATAGTTTGAGCTATCTTGGCCAGGTGGTGTCGCTTCCAGATATCTCCTCTTGAGATATGTTGAAAGCATGTCTGTGCCTGGAGTTCATCTGTCCTGTTCCAGCTGAACTTAGTGACAGTACTTTCCTGAAAAGAAAGTACGCCCAGTCTGATTCAGAATCACAGGATGGTTGAGGTTGGAAGGATCTCTAGAGATCATCTAGTCCAACGTCCCTGCTCCAGCAGGGACACCCAGAGCACGGGGCACAGGGTGGCATCCAGGCGGGTTTGAAGATCTCCAGAGAAGG
>JAWLRI010000184.1:936571-961252 GCA_034781795.1 Crypturellus tataupa
GCCTCACCAGAGCTGAGCAGAGGGGCAGGATCCCCTCCCTCGCCCTGCTGGCAACGCTCCTCCTGATGCAGCCAGGATCCCTTTGGCCTTCCTGGCCACAAGGGCACCTTGATGACTCATCGTTAACCTGTTGCCAACCAGAACTCCCAAATCCATCTTCACAGAGCTGCTTTCCAGCAGGTCAACCCCTAATCTATACTGGTGCCTGGGGTTATTCCTCCCCAGGTGCAGGAGCCTGCGCTTGTCCTTGTTGAACCTCGAGAGGCTCCTTTCTGCCCAACTCCATCCTGTCTAAGTCTCTCTGAATGGCAGCGCAGCCCTCGGGAGTGTTGACCACTCCTCCCAGTTTGGTGTCATCTGCAAACTTGTTGAGGGTGCGCTCTGTGCCCTCGTCCAAGTCATTGATGAACAAGTTGAAGAGCAGCAGGCCCAGTACTGACCGCTGCAGGACACCACTGACCACAGACCTCCATCCAGATTCAGTGCCGTTTATCACCACCTTCTGGGCTCTGCCATCCAGCCAGTCCTCAATCACTGTCCACTCGTCCAGTCCACATTTCCTAAGTTTTCCTATGCGGATGCTATGGGAGACTGTGTCGAAAGCCTTGCTGAAGTCAAGGTAGACAGCATCCACGGCTCTCCCAGCCACTCACCTCATCGTAGAAGGCTATCAGGTTCGTCAGACACAACTTTCCGTTAGTGAATCCCTGCTGACTACTCCTGATCGCTTTCTTTTCCTTGACATACCTAGAGATGGTCTGTAGGATGAGCTGCTCCATCACCTTTCCAGGAATGGAGGTAAGGCTGACTGACATGAAGTTTCCCGACTCTTCCCTCTTGCTCTTTGTGAAGACTGCAGTGATGCTGACTTTCTTCCAGTCCTCCAGTACCTCCCCGCTCTCCATGACCTCTCAAAGATGATGGAGAGCAGCTGAGCAATAACTCCCTGCCAGGTCCCTCAGCACTTTTGGGTGCATCCCATCCGGGCCCATAGATTTGTGGGTGTCCAGTTTCCCTATCCCAATCCTCGACCATCAGACAGTCCTCCTCTCTCTTGGTTCCCTCTCTTGTCTCCAGGCTCAGTACTTCGTATTCTTTCATCTCTTAACCTTCCTGCCATTCTTAGCTACATTTGTTATTCTTTTAGTCAATTTATGAAATTTATGTTATCTTGAGCACTTGAGAAAAAAATGATTGCAGATAGTAGTTGAAGGGGAGGGATATTATTTACTACTAAATAAGATGTCTACTAAGAGGTCTATGACTGTTAGTTATCAAGGAAACAAATGCTGCCCCAAGTGGTATGTGTTCTCATGCACTGTTCATGTGCATGATGTACATTCGTATACTCCAGGCATATGCTCCCTTTCTGTAGTACTTTTGATTAGCTTTTGATGTCCTTGATGTCCTCACGAATTCTGTTCTTAATGTAGAACTCCTGAGATCTTACTCTTTTTCCATCCTGAAGTAGAAATCTGCCTTCAGGAACATGATATGCATGATATACGGCTGCCATACTTAAATTAGTCCTTGCTGTAGATATTTCACAGCATTGTTGTTCTTTTTATAGTTGGTCTGGCTTGTACTGAACAAGGAAGGTCTGTGCTGCAGCTCAGCAGCTCTGGAGAGAAGCTGCCTTAAGAGACTCACTGTATGCCTCAAAATGAGCAGAATGTAAAAAGCCCCAAATATTTAATGGCAGCTTCCCTACCACACTGAGTAGTCACGTTATATATGTTGAATTTGCTTTTAAACTCAGGGTGGCCAAAGAAAAAGTTAACTCTCATGTTCTGCATGTTGCTTTAAGTGACTTCTTACAGGCAGGCTGCCCTGCCTTTCAACTCTTCCTGGAGCGTAGTGCAGGAAACCAGCAGACACAGCTTGGGAAATGTTTGGTTTTGCTCAAGAGAGGCTGTAACTGGACCTAGCTGAGGCTGGCTCTCTGAGTGCTTGGGTAGCAGGAATTTTTCTCTGTAAAACTGAACTGAAAAATAACAGTTAATTACAGAATTCTGATTTTATATATGTGTGTGTGTGTAGCAGAGGAAATGAAGATAATAATTACCCTGTGCATGCCCTGTGATTGCTAACTGTACTTTCAGGAAAACTATAGTTTTGGTGGAGTCAGAAGAAACTGACTCCAACTGGAAACTTGAAAGTATCAACATTAATTATGATATGAACTGACACTGGGAACTTTAATGAATTTATGAATTGTTGTAGAAAGGCTTTAGCTAGGGAATAGTTTTTTGGTATGTTTGTACAAATCTTTTCATCTCTACAATGAAAGAAAATGACTTTTCTTAATAGCATTGAAAGACAACATATACAGTTGGCAGTGATAGTGTTACCAGTGTCCATGGAGATCTGACTTTTGTTTATAGAGGTATTATGCATGAGAAAAGAAATGTATGGTTTCCACCCATCAAGATTATAACTGACATACATACTTAGGTTTGTGCATATATGAGAAAAAATAAGTTCTGCTTGTGCAGAAATTCATAAAGTAAACTATAATGATAATTAAAAAACTCAGAGCAGCATAGCTGATGCAGTCCTTGGTCCTTCTCAGCAGTATCCTTATCCTTAACACTGTCCTTATTTTCCATTTTCATAAAAATCTAAGGGCAGTTCCAGACAATTTCTTTCTGAATTACTTAAGATCACAGAGTTGCCAGAGGCTCTCTGGGTCACTGAGTCTGGTGCCCAGCTGTTGAATACAGCTCTATAGGAGATTTCTAATTTTAAAAGAAACCTAGAGTAGTGCTTTGCACAGCACCACCCACAATTCAGAATGCTTCCGCATGCTGTCTATTAAACCCTAGATGCGTGTTCATTTGGTATAAGTCTGTATATCTGTATTAGGTTTCAAACATATAAAAATCACTTTTTGTTTTGTTAATATTAGTCCTTTTGATTTAACTTATTAGGATTGGATAATAATCAGTTTCTGTTTCACCTCACAAGTGCCTTCAGTCTTTAGAAACTTAGATGACTTAGTGATTTAGACACTGATGGCAATGGCTATTACTAATTTATCATTTGATTATGGAAATGTGTACCCTAAACATCATTGCACTAAACTTTTTGGGAGAAAAAGAAATGAAGTAATTGGAACAGTTATTGGAAAAGTGATTGGAACAAAGTGGAACATTCTAGATCACAAAAGAATACAAGGAAAAACCTGTTGTTTAAAAACAACAAGATTCTGTCCCATGGATATGATTGTCATGATTGCTGTGATTGGGGCTGTAGAAGCTGAGATTTTTGTAGCAGGAACAAAGAGAAGCAGAGCGCTTCAGTCAGTCCATTACTAGATAGGAATGGCGTAACTGTAAATGAGATTGTAAAACCAGCAAGTATTTTAATTGGACAGCCTTGTCCATTATCTAGAAGAGATAATGTAGCTCTTTCCACGAGTTTAGAATGAAACACATCCCCATGCCCTAACTCAGCACATTGCACAGCAACCATGAAAGTCACTGGGGCCAAATAAAGTGCGTCCAGGATGCCTGAAAAAGCAAAAGAGAAGGCTGTGCTCCTCTAATGCTGCTCACACCCCCTCCTGCCCCAGGGATTTTCAGAGACTAGAAAATGACGCCACTGTTATGTCTCTATTTTATTACATTATATATGATGACTTAATATTGTACAGCACAGGCTTATGGGCTGGATCCATCTTTTGTTTCCGACTAGGAGCCATTAGGCTGCCAGCTGGACCCGCAGCTGGAGGGAGGGGGCCGGGCTGGATTGCGGAGGTGGGAGCCCAGGGCTGGCGCTTGGCCGCGCTGCGCCAGGAGCGGCCTTTGGCTCCGCTCGGGCAGCGGCAGCCTGGCCCTCTGCAGCAGGCTGCAGTGGGCAGAAATACTGAGCTCAGGCACTGAGCTGCTACCTGAACACTGCCCTCCGCTCCCTGCAGGGAAAGACGGGGGCTCGCTGCAGATACCAGGGAAGGCAGGCTTTAGCGCGGGAGCTGCATCATGTTGTCCAAGTGGGAATGTGTTAACATACACTGAAAAGAGTGTAAAATTAATACTAACTAGTAGAAATTTGTGGAAAATTTATCTGATATCTTGGTATTTTCTTAGATGAAGCTGCAAGCTCAGCTGATAGATAACAATGTAATAGAGTTAAGTATTTAACTTATCAACATCCAGTTTAGTTTTACAACAAAGCAAAATCTAAACAATAAGTGGATTAAGAAATAGTGAAATATACTATATTTACACAATTGTCATTGTCTAACTGGGTTTCCAGATAATCTCCTGTTTTTTCACTAACCTTTTGATGACATGAAAGAAGGCATGAACTTATCTCCCCAGTTTTAAACAGTCAAAACCTGAAAGGAACATTGGAGCAAACAAGCCTGGCTAATGGGGACACTAGGACAGTTCTGAAGTAATTTCCCCTGAGCTATGACAAAGAAAGAAAATTCCATGTAGTTTGAAATCACTAGTGATAAAAAAAAAAAAGACCCTCTGTGTGAATGGAGTAAAATAAGTAGTGGAATAAATAGTGGAGGAGAGGCTGAGGGAGCTGGGCCTGTTCAGCCTGGAGAAAGCTGAGAGGGGACCTGATCAGTGTCTGTAAGTGCCTCAAGGGAGGCAGTGAGGAGGATGGGGCCTCTTTTCAGTGGTGGCCACCGACAGAACTAGAGGAAAAGGCCACAAACTGAAACACCAAAAGTTCCTTAAGTTCCTGTGGAAAAATTTCTTAGCAGTGCGGGTGACAGAGCCCTGGAACAGGCTGCCCAGAGAGGTTGTGGAGTCTCCTTCTCTGGAGATCTTCAAAACCTGCCTGGATGCAGCCCTGTGCCATGTGCTGTAAGTGACCCTGAGGGTGCAAAGGGGTTGGACTAGGCCTCTAGAGGTCCCTCCCAACCTTAACGATTCTGTGATTCTATATATGATAAATAATAGAAACGGACAGCAATGTGGTTGAGCTGAGTTCTGGTGATGGCAATTCTGAAGTCAAAGACATGCAGCTGGGAGCTAAGAATAAAGGTAGCAGCTACAAGCATGCGCTGCATAAAATATGGCAACTCCGAATAGAGGGTCACAGCATATATTTTACTCTACATGAGCTCTCAATGTAGCAGTTTGGCCAGAAATGGAGAACGTGATTCTGTATGTAAAAAATGAGACACTCCAAGCAGGAGTAGACAATACAGAGGTTGTATCATTTATTTGGCACTGGTACAGCTGCTACTGGAACCCTGTACTACTGCCCATGAATCAAAGATTATGTTAACTGTGATCAGAGAAGAGCCAGCAAATTCTCGGAAAGACAGAGAATTATGCCCTCGTATCCTTACTCTGTTTGGTGGGTCAGTGAGAAAGTTACAGGTAATTTTAGAATCTAGATTTTCCTCAGAAAAATAAACTGTAATTCAACATAGAATTATTTGAGGAAAGTCATATGGCTTGACTTACATACAGACCTTTCTAGCTCCATGCGGCATATATCTATTTCACTTGCTGATCAGAAGATAGCTTATGTTTATTAACTCTATCTTCAGCTGTGTGCATTTGTGTAGAGGCCATCTGGCAAAACTCTGGCTTTCATCTGACAGGTTCTGGCCTAAGCTGTGCGGCGTACAATACTCATTAATATTGAAACCCTTTAGGGTACTGCACTTAGATAAAGTCCATACCAACCAGCCTCCTCCAAAAAAAAATCTATTAGCAGTGTTTGAAATTGGCTGAGCCTCAGAACTGCTTTCATGTCATCAGGATAACCTCTGTGCCCCTGCGGCTGCTTTCTGCCCAGATGAGCTGCTTTTGGGGTAGGCCCTCCTGAAGCTCAGAGGCCTGCACACAGGTGCAGTATAACCCTTTGTAACTGGTCTGAACAGCTAGCACTGGTGGTTATCCAGAAAGCAATCTCTGGCCTAATTTTTTTTTTCCCCACACAAGCCTAAATGCTTTTTTGGAGACTACTCTTGTATGAAATAATACATCCTTGAAGACCTGAATGTAATTGAGAAAGTCTATAAATCCAAATAATTTCTCCAGATATATTGCTCAACAATAATAAACCATGGCAGCTAGGGACTGCTTTATACATGATCTGCCATGTCTTATTTCTAGTCTCAGTCTCTAACATGTGTATTTGATTTCTTCTTTTTCTGTCTGTCTGTCTCTTTTTCTCTCTCTCTCTTTCTCTCTCCTTCACAGTTGAAATATGTGACCTTTTAGTCCACAAGGAAAGATGCCTTTTGGGGAGGTTCTGCCATTGTTGTTCCACTGCACGTCCATAATGGGTGCAGGTTTTGTCATTGCTTCTTCTGCAGCGGGCTTGCCCTGTTATAAAGACTGTATAATGCTGTGCAATGCTGAATCTGTTCTTTCTAGCATGACTTCTGCTGTTTCATGATAAAAATAATAATAAAGGCAATAAAAATTACTGTCTTTCCTAGCCCTCCCTGCTAAATTAGCTGTGTTCATCATCCCCTATGGTATAGTAAAATAGACACAAAACCTGATCTGGTGGAGTGCTTTGAAGAAAATCCTGTGTACTGAATTATGCTGTGTAATAAAGTCTCTATAATGTATTCATTCATGTATTTGCTTCTAGAGATCCATTTGGTTAATTTGCTTTTTGCTTAAAAAATAGTACAGTACTAGTACATAGCTTTATTTCCTGACATAAGAGATTTCAAACGTTTTAAAAAAACACATGTCTGAGTAATTCAGGATTACCAATATTTTGCAAACATATTAGCTTCAAAATAGCAAGGCAAAATAAAAATGCTGGAAATATCAAACAAGGACTGGTTTTAGTTTGTTTTAAGATTTTCTATCTGAATGTTTAAGAACAATAAGAAAAGGATTCACTTCTTTTTAGCAATAAACTGATCTCTCTACAAGCTGATAATTAAAATGACAAACACATGTAAAAGGAAAGTGAATCTTTCTTCCCCTCAACTCATATTTCTTCCACAAATTGGCCTTTAAAGGGCATGCTTCAAAATTACGCTGGAGACTGATATACAAGTAAATTAAGTCATAAAAGCACTGGGTACAATTTCCAAGCAGCTCCTAATACAAACACCATTAAAATCACAAAAGATAAAGAGCCTAAAAATCAGGCACCTGATTCAAGTTAGCAGAGCTTGGTGGCTGCTGTGTTGTGCAAGCAGAGGGCCAGCTCCTCCCTTGGCCGTGCCGGCTCAGGGCATGGGCTGCGCTCGGCCTGGGACCTCCTTGAGTCGTGTATTTCAGAAGGTCGCTTTCTCCCACTTGTAACTTTAACCACCATAGGCAAGGTGATGTTCACTTTACATACCTAATTGCCGCACAGTTTGACAGTTTTGCTTATCATTGGAAAAAATAGAAATAAAAAAGAATTATGTAGTAATTGCTGGTACCTCTTGAAAGTGATGGGAATTATCCTTTGGGTATCACTGTGATACCTCCCTGAGTTTTCAGGGCACAATTGGTTTAAAGGAGCTGAAATGGCTCCAGTAAAAATCAGTGCAAGACATACAGCTTGCTGTTGCAGATGGCTTTTTTTCAGTGATCAGAGAGGAGTAATCTTGGTTTGCCTGAATAATGCTAGTTTAAGGTAAAACTGATCTGTTATCTGGTGTAACTCTTGCTTTTGCAGACTGTTTAATACTGTTTACTTGGAACTGCACTTATACAGGTCATTGTTTTGCAAAGATTGTCCTGAGGAAATATCCTGAGGAAATGTAAGAAGAGCCTGTGCTATTTGAGAAGTTAAGGTTTGTCCATTGACTGAATTTGAATGTTTCACTGGGTAAATATTTCAGGATTTTTTTGTTAGGTGAGATTGCAAAGACTTTAACTAAGAAAAATCAATTTAAATTAGTTACTTGGATTATGAAGAGTCACAAATAGCATTCAGACCATCAGGTTCCTTGTTGATAATTAAAATAAACCCTAACAAAATTACTCCACTGGCAAGCTCTGCTATTTGCTAGGCCTATTTCCACATCAAAGAAAATGGGCTGCAAACAGGTTTGTGGAGGGTGTTTTCTGGGGGTTTATGTGTCTCTTTCTTTAAGGCTTACTGGCTTATACATCTTGCAGACTGAAAATGTTAATGTTTAAACATATGGAATCAAGGGTGTAAGTTCTCTTTAGGCGATTATTCGGACTGGTTAAATATTTTGCCAATTAAGAAGCAATAGAGTGATTTTATCTGGCCCTGTAGAGCAGAGGGAGTTGTTAGAGCTCGATCATTTATATGTTATATTTGCTGTAAAGGGCTAATATTTATTGCGTGAATTCTTTATTTTAAGAGAACTTTTTGTGAAACATAGTGGAATCTAATTCTATTTCACATTTAAATTGCTGATACAATCTATTAAAGGTCCATATTTTAGAGATACAGAGACCCAGAAAAATGTACGGTTTTCCTGTGAATTAATTTGAATTAAGGCTTGCACTTTTGTGGATGTGTTTAAAATCTAAGCTAGCTTGGAGGCTGTTTGACTTTCTACTACATTAACTGAGTTTCACTACTTTTGGTGTGTAAGCAATATATTGGCCCCATGAGGCTTAATTAAAACTATAAGCCCCATCAGACGCTCTCTGTAACACCTGTAAGAGGAGTTTGGCATAACAAGCAGAGCTAGAAGGAAGATGAGGTTAATTTGACATCCAGTCAGCAAAAGGAGGAGTTTTTTTCTTCTTTTGTGAGATGACAGCTCATTTTATCCAGAAAACAGGAGGAGATGTTTTTCTGGGAAGGTAGGTTTTGCTTTAGGTGATTAGGAACAAAAAATGGGACTACTAAAAGCACACGAGATGGTCTTTCCATGATGACATTCCTTTCTTCCTTTTACCCTTGTTTTTTGTGATGATCATCATCTCAAACTCCAACTGAAGAGTATTTTGTGACCCTCTCAAGTAATATTCCTCCTTTCTGGTGAGAAATCCAACACGGGGAAGTTAGGTGAAGTCTGAAATAATTAACAGAGTGCTGTCGGGCTATCCTTGACTTGCAACCAATAGTTCTGTCATGGCACGTGCTAGACTGCTAGGAAAAAAAATATTTTTTTTTGTTATTTGCCTGTTGTTCTGCTATTGTGCAATATGGCATTATGCAGTTCTTCCCCACAATTACAGGAACCTGTCTTATTATCTCATCTGAGAGTAAAACTATTGTATTTGTATTGCCATCTCTTGGTAAATTTCTAAATTTCTAATAATTGAGGCTTTTAAGAAAGGCTTTTTAATTTTTTTTATTAAGAACTGCAGTCCTAAAAAAAGAGATTGTGAATACTTTTGCTTGAAGAGAAGGATGCAGATGAAATCTGAAGCTTTCTCTGAAGAAAAATATCTAGATTGGAACTGGAGATTCCTTTAGTGTCAAAACTTAGGTATCAATTACAAAGATAAAGGGTTTTTGTCCCTAATGGCAGGGTCTTGATTTTTTTAGCACTGAACATGGGTATCAAATTTAGCCTGACGTCATCTTGGCTTTCTCTCTAAGTAGGAATATTCAGGTGACAAATAATGTAGTAATAATTTTAGGCACACATTGTAAGCATCCATTTGTTGGATATGTCACAATATACTGTGAATGCATCTATGTTAAAATATTCAGAAGGACATATAATGCTAGTATATCTACAGTTCATTAAACCAAAGCATCTGTAAACTTGGTAATGTGCTTCAAACTTAATTGTTTTCGTGTTACTCCATAAGAAAGTGTGTGGTTTTGTTTAGGTTAAGTTGTCATACTTTAAGTCAGTTAAAAAAGCCCGCAAACAAGCTAATAACAATTTTAGGTAGGTCTCTTCATAATCTGAAGGAGTTTCTGTTTATGTTCTGTTATAATCATTTTTTGCAGAAAGTCTTAGCTTGGGCAATTACCAAGGCTATGTATTTATTCACTCCTGCAACCCTGATGGTAAGCAGAGATGTCTGGAGTTGTCAGAAAGAAAAATCAATGTTTGGGTCTGAGTCTTGTCAAGTGATACAAGAAAAAAAAATCACGAGTGGGACAAATTAGAGATGTTCTTGTAATCCCCTAGCTGAAGGAACTTTTTGAAGAAGTGCAGTCATGAGAGCTGCTGCCTTTCTAGGGCTGGAGATTCAGCACTTCTCACTGCTCCAGTGGGGATGGTCCCACTTCCCTTCCTCTGCTCCGGAGCAGTTCTTATACAACCACATTAGTTGCTGGAGCTTATTGTAGCCTAGCATGGGTTACTTTTAACCCTCTCCTGCCTGTCCTCTCATCCCAACTCTGGAGAACATCCAGCCTTTTAAATGTCGTATATTGTAGGAGGCTCTGTCAAGTGCTGCTGGAGACAGGATGGAACTAAGCATCCAGGTGGAAGGAAGGGGAGGAAAAAGAAGCCAAGAGGGCTGTTCCCTTTTGGATGGCAAGAAACATTCAAACTGGTTCAGCTGCTCCTGAAACTGCAGCCTTGGGTTTATTTGCAGTGCCCTTTCTTCTATGAGATCCTTTCGTTCTGGGTGCAAAAGGGCTACTCATCGTTTTGATCAAAGAAGATCAGTGGACGTAGGAGACACATGAGTGTTTTAGGAACAGATTTTGGTCTTGGCTGCTTGTAAAGGCCATGACATGACTGAAATCATGAAACCATCCGTTCTCTGCTTCAGATCAAAGCGTTGCAATCTGCTCCCCATCTTATTTCCACTTCCAGATAACTGGGGGCAAGCACAGCAGGGTGCTGTCTGTCTGGGACATCTAAATAAGTTCTTAATGTGGCGATTGCTCTTCAAAGCCTTCCCCCTTTCGTGGCCTGCAGCAGCTGTGCTTTGCAGATGGGAGACAGCCATTTTGTTTTCACAACTTTTTTTGTCAATGTTTGATTCTGCTTGGGATTTCCCAGGGTGTCGCTTTTTCCAGAATTACAGTAGCAAAAACATTAGTTTTGGAAAGAAGAAAACATACCAGTCTGTTTCTGGAAAACCAAGTAGGCCTTATGCAAAAAGGAGCAGTAGTACTCCAAAGCAGCGTGTAGTATTCTGGGTTGAGAAATAACAGAAATGTTGCACTTGATATTCTAAAATCTACATTTCCAGGTACAAGGCTATACCTTAGAAAAACATTAAGAGAAGATGTAGTTGTCTGCGGTGAAGAGTAAGTGATACCCCATAAACAAACTGAGACCTACCAAAATATTTGCCGTTTTGCAGAGGTGTATTCTGCAAGCAAGAGTTACACATCTAATGATAGCAGGTGTCCCTTTCCTGTGTGCTCATCTACCATGGAAACCTTTCACTTCTGCATCCAGCGACTGCAGAGAGGGGCTTTTGTTTGGGGGCATCTTTGTGACGTGGCGCAGGTGAATGGCATTAGCCTTTTCCAAGCTTGGCAGGAGTCCCTGAGCGGCCGTGCGGCTCCTTCCAGCACATCTGCCCAGGGAGCTCCTGCTCCACATGGAGGCTGCTGTTGTGGCTGTCCTACCTTGAGGTACCCTGGACTAGATGAAGCAAAGTTTCCCATTTCTTCGTGAAACCTCCATGTGCTTTTTGCATAAATTTGAAAGAAGATGAAGCAACCATTGTGCGACAGATTTCAAGCACGTAGAGAGCTGGAGTTTTCAACAAAGGTATGAAAATGCTAGGTCATGTCTTATGTGTGTGTTAGGTAGAACACACTCTGCTTTAATAAAAGAGAAATCAAGTGTGTTTAACGTAACCTGCTGTTTAGGAAAGTGCTTTTTATTTGATAATATAGGGCTGCACAGTATGGCTTTCCATAAAGCAGTTATTAGGAAATTGAACGAGTGCATTCATGGCATATTCACGCTGTTGCCTTTAGATTTTCCCAGCTACACTCTTGCTTCAGCTCAGTCTGGGCTACCCTGACACTCCAGGCACCTCTACACAACACTAGAACAAACAGCCCCTGCCATCCAAAACCAAATGCAAACACAAAGTCCCTCTGCAAGTGTTTTTCTTGCTTTTTTTTTTTTTTTTTCTCCCACCCTGCTCTGAGATATGCTCAGGTCTTTAGTGATCAAATTCTGTATACTGTCCCCATCCAGCAAACTTCAACTGGCCAGCAGTTCATCAGCCATCTTTTCTGGTTAAGTGGAACTGAAATAAATCATTGTGGAATGTCAAAAGAAAATGACTTTGCTTTGTTGTTTCGAATTCTAATTCGATTCTAATAAGGAGAACTTTGCATTCAATGTTTGGAAAATTTTCAAAAAGTTTTGAGGGAAACTGTTGAAATTAAACCTTGTATAAAAGCATACTTTCTGTTAATACACTGCATATACCTCTTTTCTATCTTTGTCTTTTGAAAAATTGTTAGCTACTGCCTATACTGCTTATAAAAGCTTTCTTCTTGCTTTTTGCCCAAGCTTCTTGGCTTTTCTTGGCCCAAGCTTTTCTTTGTTTTCCTGGACCATGACAGTTCTCCATCTTGGTCATCCTAGAAAACCAGAAGTGCAAGTTGTAGCATTTTTGAACACATATTTTGCAGGGTAATGGATTAGCTTTCATCTTGAGGAGTTATATTTGAGATTTCTTTTTTGCTTATTTTTGGGGTTGGTTTAGTTTTAAATCCCAACATTGAATTGTGAAGTCACTCTAACCTGTACAATTTCATTGTCTCCTCAGTTGCTAGCAGTCAGATTTGTTTTAGAAGCTTATTCTCAAAGAAGAAAGCTTTACAGTAGGGCACATGACACCAGCATTATCTTGCTGTTTAAAAAGAGCTGCTTGTTTACTTCTGAAAAGGGTGAAGGAGCCAGACTTGCAAATCTGCTGTGATCAAAACTCCATGAGACTGACTGACAAGAAGAAAAAATAAACGCATACTATTGAAAGAAAGGTTTTACAGATGGGCTTGGTGAGATTATTTTTAAATATGTAAATTGCTTGAGTGTTATCAGTAGACTCTATTTCTTTGAACACTTAGCTCCCACCAAATGCTTAGCCAGTTATTCTGTTCAACCGTTTAAAGATTAAATTAGAGTGTTTACAAATGTGTGGTACAGAACAATAAAATTCAGTTCCTGACTAGAACATATATTCTGGAGATGTACAGATATATTGCTGAATAAATTATTAGGGGGGGAAGAAATTCAAAATTGATTTTCAGTAGTGGAGAAGCAATATAATATGTCATCTGTTAAACAGATTTAGAGAAAAAAATATTGGAGGCTGCTGAGCTTAGCCCTAGAAAACTGCAGGAATACAAGAAGACTCTTTGTCAAGCTTGGTGAATCATCTACTTTTACAGAGGCCCCAACAGTAGAAATGTCAGATTAAAAAATAGTGTAGTACTCTGTGCTTCTGTGTTTTGAGTTCTGTTGCTCCTGAGATCTTATTTTTATGAAGCTCTACGAAGATTATGAGCAGTAAACCAACAATATTTTGGTTGCTATGAATAGAAGAGAAATTCGAAAATGCAGGAACAAGGAAAAAGAAATGGATCCAGGTATTATACAGGAACATCTGTCTGGGTTTTCAAAGACAGCTAGTTATCAGTGAAGGCAGATTTTCTGTCTGACTGTTTAAGGACTGTGTGTGCTTGTTGTGTCTATATTGACGCTGCTATTGTTCTCCTGCTGTGAAATGACAGATGGATATGTCTATCCTGAGAGATTTACAAGTTTTGGCTGACTTGTGCTTTTAGAATTCGTGCATAATAGAGCTTGCTCTAGTACTCAGAGAGAAGAAAAACAAAAATTGAAAAAAAAAACTTCCCAGTGAAACATGTGGTCCCAATCTGTATTGTGAAATCATCAAATGTAGATTCCTTTCTCCTTTTTGAAGAACGGAGGTTATTTTTCTGAGGGGCACTATCAGCATTTGGTTTATTTTCTAAAGATGTAATAGATACACTGTGTGTATATGCATATAGTGTCCTTTGTATTAGATGAAACAACTTATGGTACTGTTCCAGTGTACTCAACCTACCAATATTCAAAATCAGCATCCTAAAAAAATATCATGAATATGATGAATTGAGAAGGTAAGATGTGCAATTCAGAAATTTATGGGTTTTTTTTTGTTTCTTTGTTTGTTCTTTCATGATATGAGTTTACTTAATATTTAACATGAATACTCTGTTAACTGGGGGTAAGCATGTGTGTGAAAATAGCATTGGTCTGGCAAAATCTTTTTTTAAAAACAATTATCTGTATTCAGCCAGGATAAATGAGTTTTTGTCTTGAGCTAAATGATCCTAGTATTAAACAGGAGGGGGGAAATAGCACTACTGTTAGTTGGAACATGTAGAGGAGAAGACTGTCGAAGTTCACGAGAGACTTGTCTCCAATTCTTTGGATCTTGTCCTAGTATAAATCATCTGAGAGCTAATACAGCTCATGGTTACAACCATGATCCTATTCAGAAAAGTTTTGATCTGAATCCTAACAAAAGGACTTCTGCTTTCTTGATCTTTGTCAATGGATTAACAGTGCTGGCCAGCTATGTTTCTGATTGACTCCAAGATGTAATGATAAAGGCAGGGAAGATTTTGTTGAGCAACAATTTATAAATGGAGAAACACTCCCAGATAAATGATCTCAAATAAATTTCCAAAACTCAGTTTAAAAAATGAAAGGGGGACATTTGTTGGAGGATAGGACAGGAAATGTGGTAATTCAATCCTTTTTTTTTTTTTTTTTTTTTTTTTTTTTTTACCTCCAGTCTTTTTCTGTATTTGTAGTTATCTCCAATACACTAATGGTCATTTCCAATAGTGATTAAGATAATCACTCTATATTGACAGTGCGCAGAAGATGTGGTACTTGCTTGAACCTCATGTATGCTTAGGACATAACAAACTGGAACCCTGCAGTAATTACTGCACACAAGTAAACTTGGAGGCCCTGTGTGGATGGAGCTAAAAGAATAAGCGTGGATATTTAATACAGAGTGGGTGCTAGTACGGGAATGCCCCTACAGGTGTGCTCTCTGGGCTGTATGTGGGTTTGAAGCTACAGTGCTTCTTTTAACTTAACTCAGCATATGTTATGGCAGCTAGTACTGGCAGAGAAATGAACCAGAGGGCAGAAATGCTGCTGTCTGTGTTGAGTCAACTGGAAAAGTAGTTCTTGACTTTCTGATCACTGCCTTCTGCATTTAGTTTTCTTTCTCTTTAAATTTTTTCTTTTATTAAAAAAAAGGGGAAAGAAGCATTTCTTTTTTTCTGCATGCCTCAAAGGCTAAATAGGTTAGTGTGACAGATATTTAAATCAGCGCACTTACAACAGGGTTGTTACTAGCCGCCCTGGCAGAGCGCTTGGGCTGAGTAGTCTCTAGCGGTACCTGTTACTGGAGTGGTATCATCTTCACGTGCTAGATCCGGTGTTCAGCCTACCTTCTAGGTAACGTACCCTTTCCATTTACCTCAAGGCAGAGGCACCAAAATGCCTTCTTGCTCTTCCCGTTGCTTTCTCTATTTCCTGGCAAGTTGTCGGGCTGCCTTTTGTGTCTCCTGCCCTTGACCGTCTCTTGGCGAATTTCTACAGGCCACCACAGACGCTTATGTTTTGGGTGGACATGTCAGGAAAGAGACAGTTCTGTCTGAAACCCAGAGCCAAGAGGGGGTTTCCAGGAGCAGAACAGCCTCTTGCCGGCGCGAGCGGCAGAGCCGCGGGCCGGGCCGCTCAAGGGGCGCTCATTGCTGCGCAGCAGCCGCGCGGGCTGGCGAGCGGCTCACGGGCGCCCTGTGGCACGTCTCTGCAGCCGGCCTGCATGGCTGCCCCACAACCTGCTGCTCAAGCTAGGCAGGAAGGCTAGCAACTTAGCTTGCTTTTTCCCCCCACCGCGCTTGAATTTTCAAAGACATTTGACCCACTGATATCCCCTCAGGCAGCAAACTAGTGAAGTTTTTCTATCTGAGTGTCTGGGCTAACACTGGGTAAAGTCCAATCTCTCATTTGTTTCCTCTGTCCTCTCCAGGGACCTCAGCATGCTCTTTAAGCTTCTATTTGATTAAGTTACCATGGTTCTTCACTGATGTTAATTGCTTGCTGTGCTCAAGTTACTAAACCAAAAAGTCAGCATTATGCTTCTCCTTTTTGTCAGAGACTCTTTAGTTTAAACCTTTATAGTATCTTTGTGAGAACCCTAAGAGGACAGGAGGGAAGCTTGGAGAACTGGAGAAAGACAAGCATAGTAATTCTCCTCCTACTTCTTTCTTTTATTTTCTTTTCAAAGGTGCTGGGGAAATGAAGAGAATTTATGGCCTGCAAGTGAAATCTTAATTCTGGAACATTTTTTTTTTTAATGAGTTATTAAACAGTTGCTTTCTAAGCATATATAGCATAATAAAAATGATAAGTAACCAAGACAGTACCAAGTACCAAGAACAAACCTGGTCAGACAATTTTAATTTCCTTTCTTGGCAGTATAGCTAGTCTAGCGAATTAAAGATAAGCAGTAGATTGATGAAATATATTGACTTCGTTATTTTTTTCAGTCCATGACCGTGTGTGATATTCTTGACACTATCTCACGTATCATTCTTAGAAAATAGGGAGCTTCACATGAAGTTCTTATAAACTGAACACCCAAATGGTGACGGAAGGGTCTCTAAGTCTTTAATGGCTCACTGATAGCTAAGAGGGCTTTTCAAATAGGGTTAGGCTGGGAGTTTTTGTTTGTGTGTTTTTGTTCTGTATATTTAATAGACACTTGGCTGTTAGAGTAGAGAGAATTTGTTTGTGGACATCAAACTCGCATGTTTCATAAGCAGGTTGCAAATCAAGACAAGAATTTAGAATGACGATAATAGATGATTTTCAAGCTGTAACCTGCAGACCCAGTGAATCCACTGATGCTTATAGGGAGTCCATGAGGAGTAACCCACAGAAGCAAGCCTACTATCAGGAAGCCTTAATTCACTATACAGGCTTCTGTACTTTCACTGGAACACTTACAGGGATTCAGACATGAAAAAGGTTGAAAAGCAATTTTCGTAACTACTTGAAGACGTTGTCCAAAGACACTGAGTTGAAATTCCAAAAGGTGAGTGCAATTTACTATGTTTTTCACAAGTGTTAAAGGAAGAATAAAAAGCTAAAGCAGTTTAGCAAAATAAAACCTGGCGTTTATGGCCAAAAGGCTCATATCATCTGAGATGTGTGAACAACGAATGTTGTGTAAAAAAGGGCAAGCAGTTAGTGTCTACTTAGTACTGCTGAAGCCTCAAAGTTCTGTTTCCATTTCAGAATTACTAGCTTTTTCTTTTAAAGAGCACAAACATCTTGGAGTGTGGAAAGCAAGTGCTTTGAAAATGCTGCCTATGAGAAAAAAATGAAGAAACTGTATTTGCTTCATCTTATAGGAAAAATAATGGCTGTGAGAAAGACATTTCTCAGGAAGTGAAAAGATTTGTAGAAGATACTATCTCATGCCAGTGGAAAGCAGAAAAAAAAAGTTAACATTTGCTGTAGTGTGTTTTTGGATGGATAATAGGGAAAATGGGAATTGTCTTAGGTATGCAGAAAAGATTTTGTGGCAGATGTCTGATACCCTGCAGCTATTATGTGGTTTAGCCTTCTTAGTCTCAAAAACTTGTTTGTGTGCGTAGTTAAGCATTGAAATAGATGACTTAAAGATATTGTGGAATATCCATTGAGATCAGAAGTTTCCAAAAACAGGTTAGATGCAAAAAAAGGTCTTGAGGATGATCTAACTATCCTTGATTATATCTCACAGCAGGAACTAGATAAGATGATCTTTTGAAGTCTCTTTTAGCTCCTCATGTGGTTTTACAAGTACACAAACCATCTGAATCAAGGGGAAGCATACTAACTGGTTCACAGAATAAGACCCAACCACCCAGGAATGAGCGTTCATGCAGGAAATACTATGCCAGAGAATAGTAAGGTGGGATATTTCTTTAGAGGGCTTGCTTGTGACCTGAACCTATAGGATAGGAGCAGAATTAAGCTTTGTCTGAAGAAGATAGACACGTTGTCAGCCATTTGGACAAATGTGTAAGATTTGTCTTCCTACATCCTTAATAAATAAAGTAGTTGTGTTGAATCTTTCATCATCTTGATTTTATTTTGGTGAACTACAAAGAACAGGTTCTCGTATGGTGCTTGACTGACAATCAGCAGTCTCAGGCACTCAGGCATCCAGGTCTCCCTAGTTTTCCAGGCTGAAGTATTGTGATTGAACATAACAAAGAATATATTTTGGGCAGAAGGTCTGTCCAAAAGCACCAAATCCTACTTCATTATGAGGAGGTTATAACAATTCTTTTTTTCCCTTATCAAGAATACCAGAAGAGATATCTTTTTTTTTGTTTTTAAAAAACTTTAAGTATGGTAATAGCTGAAAACCACAGAAGGAACCGAATTCTTGATTGTGTTACAAGGGTTGTGCAAGAAGAACTGTAACAGTTCAAAAAAAATTGTATAGCTGGATTAAATTGGCCAGTTTACAGATGTGTAGATCAGTTTCAAGGCACTCTACATCTTGATGGAAATTTAACTGTTAGCCAGAGGAACTGTAATGTTTAAGATAGGAATGGAACAGAAACCTTTATAATTAAACTGAGCTTTTTCTTGATTTTAATGACCTTTCCTACTCTGTGTTGAGTAGGATCTATGTTCTGTTCTGGGAGACATCTTAGATATGGGTCCGCCTGTCCAATCTTGGCTGACTGAAATTAAGGCTTTCTAAAAGAGAATCAGTATTTAACCTCTTTGTTGAATACTTCTCAGCTTTTAAATCTAGTTGTACCTAAGTTGTTTTCCTTTTTAAGTGTTGGCTGTGGATCATGGCTTGTTTCCCAGTAGTGAATGAAATCATACATATGAGAGACCTAAAATCATTTTTCTCATTTGTAATTTTTGTTTCTCTCAATTATACATGACTCTGTCCAAATCTGTCATGTCTTACATTATGTCGTGCTGTTTGCAGAAATGGTGATTGATGCTGTTGGTAGATTGGGAGGGGAATAACAGTCCAAACTCTGCATGCATTTTGTGCTGTTGGCATGTCTGCGTTCATCTGGTATTTGGCATATCTTGTGATTTCATGAGAACAGAACTGATGTTCTGGTCAGCCCAGGGGTCCATTTAGCTCAATGCTCTCTCTAAAGGCCTCCAGTAAAGATGCTTGGGGAGAAATATGCAAGAAATGCATGGAGTATATACAGTGTTTTTTTTCCCAGGGTTGGGTCTCCTGATTAGTGGCTTAGGTTGTGTGCAAGTAATCATTAGTAGTCCATCTGTCAGTCAAGAAGCTAGTTCATTTTTGTATTCCTTAATGGTTTCATGTGCCCAAATGTCTTGCTGCAGTGATTCGACAATTCAAGTATACATTGTGGGGAAACAGCATTTCCTTTTTTATCTCAAATCTACCATTTCATTCGTTGCTTAATAGCTTTTGCTGTGAGAAATGAGGAATAATTGTTCGTTGTTCACAGTTCTGCTGGCTTGTCATTCTGCTGGTCCCTGTGTTCTTCTTCATAATTTTTATTCTGTGCTGAAGACTTTGAATCTTTTTGGTCTTGGAAGGCTCAACATTGGCTCCAATAGAAGTTACAGCATTGCAACACTGTGAAAACATTGCCATTTACTTTATGGCCAAGACTCTGAATTTTTAGTTTCCCACTAGTAAAACCAGGATAAAATTTCTTCAGTTGAGGGAGATTCTGTGAATACTGATTAATACCCTGTATTCAGATGATATGTATAAATTAAAGAGGAACCAAAGTGTAGTTCTAAATATGATAGTAACTTCTGCAAGTACAATAATATTGAAGTTTCTTTCTCCCTTTGTATGCTGTACATAGTCATTAACTAGCATTCTTGATGAGGGATTTTTCCACAGGCATTTCTATTGCTAAAAGAGCACAGGTAATTAGCTGTATTTTATATTTAAAAGGGGGGGGGGAGGGAGGGGGGAGTGAATAATGAATGTCGTCATTAGAGAATCTTACTTTGTTTCTTAAACATTTTGATGAACAGTTGGTATGGTAAAGAAACAACACATTATGTAAAACTTGAGTTAAGTGTGAACAGAATTACTTGAGAATTTAAATACTTGGTTTTGGTTCCAAGGAAAGTCATCCATGTACCTGATGGTGAACTAGATCTGAGCTGGGACCCCATATGTTGAGCCTGTATGCAGATTTTTCCCACGGACTCTGACAATCCAGTTGTGCCTCTCTTGTCCATCCACCAGCCACTCCTCTAGCCTATGCTGCACCTACATACCCTTGCAGGAAAAAAGTGCCATACAGTAGTGAAAAGGATGATATTGAGGTAACAACATGGCAGGTTTATAAGAGCACTATGCAGAGGGGAGGGTAAGGGAGCTCTGAATCCTGTGAAGGGCTGAGCCCGGTGAGCGCATTGAGCATGAGGTGGTGGGTGGTCAGCAGAGGTTCAGCAGAGAGGCTGATGAGACGTGCTTCCTGTGGCCTGGCAGGATAATGTCCAAGCCCCAGTCAGTTGTTCACTTGTACTAATACTGTTGCATTAGGAGAAACCACATCACTCTGTGGTAAGGAATGATATGTTTAGCCCAGAGCCCTTATGTGTCTTCAGTGTAGTCATGTTGCACGGCCCTGTTCTCCCGGCCGCTAAGTTTGCTTGCCTAGGGTCTGTCGGTGCTACCCCTTCTTTCTCTAATTTTTCCTTTAGTAATTGGTTTCAGCTGCTGACAGAAAATCAGTCTGCTCAACTAAGAGGGTACTTTTGTATTTTACAAAGATAGGTGGCCAAATGTAGGAAGGCCTCTGAATCATCCTGTCACATCTCTCAATCATCTGTGAAGCCCAAATCTGACAAAAAAAGGGATTCATTACTTGCAGAGTTCATGGAGTTACTTGCTTTAATTACTTTTTTCCATAGCTCAGGAATTCTTTACCAAATAAGGCTTTATTTTAGATAGTCGTTTCCCATTAGCAGCCAAACACACTATAAATTTAAACTAGAATAATTCAGACCTCAGTCCTCCAAAAGTTGATGAAATCACTGTTTTATTTGATTTCTTTATATAGTGTGTTAGAAGCCTGTCTAGCAATAAGAAGGATCCAGTGGATGACTCATTTGTTCTTTCTGCTTGCTAGGTTGCATATAGAATATTGTACATGTGCCATTTGCAACTCCACACCAGAAGTTACAGTTTTGCACTAGACCGTGTCACCATCTACTAAATGTGATTTGGAGCTGTATGCCTTAAGCATGGAGACAGGAAAAGCTCTGCTGGAGAGCAGAATAAAGGCCAGGTGAAAGGAGGGACCAGTATATCGTCTGCTATGGAATATTGATCTTAAAATTCAGGACAAACATTTTATGTGTGTCTCCTTTGCACATTTGTCAATGCTGTCTTGAGTTATGGAGGTTGAAAATAAACTTAAAAGTTTTGGTAGGTATACTTTCTAATGCACTGCTTATAAAAGCTGACTTCAAGCATGGGTTTCAAATGGAATGGCTTGTATTATCTAATAACTCATGCTTTCTTTAAACCAGGTTATTACAATCCTTTTGTTAGTCTGCTTTTAAAAGTTGTAGAATGTCCCTGTTCTTTAGAAACAAAGAATTCTGGCAAGGTTTATATGGCCAATGAATCAAATTTAGCGTAGATTTTTAGTGCTTACAAAATGAATTGTTCTGTAGTAGACTGGAATAGCTGAATTTGTTCCCACTGATACGAGCAGGAGTGCTCAAATTAAGCCAAAGTTTAGAACTTTTAAGATCTTTACTTTGAACAAATGCCAGGTTTTGTTGTTTTAGGTTTGTTTGTTTGTTTTTTCCTCCAACGTTATAATTTTATATTTATTTTGGTGTTATAAAATATTAGTCACAGAACAGTGGATGGGAGGTTCTTTGTAGTCTCATTTCCAGGCATTATTCCAAAGTACACAATTAAAATGCCTTTATAGTTTTTGTTTAGAGCAGGGTTTTTAATGCAAAGATCAGCACTGAGTCTTTTTGATCCAATTTTGCCAATACTTTTTGTGAACTTTCCTTCCAACTTGCCATTAAAATTTAGTGGAGTGTGTCTTGTTAAGAAAATACGTGATTATCCTGCATACTGTGTTTTACAGAAGAACAAAGAACACCTTTTTTTTCCAGTAGAGATGATTTTGGGGAAGCCTAGTAATACAGGAAGAGAAGACCGGACTCTACAGTTAATGGTTTTGAGGGCCCAGGAGATCATTCTGCTGCAATGAATGGGAAGCAAAGAGCTTCCGTTGGGCTCTTTGAATAAATTCATGCTGTGACTTGCTCCTTGGTGCCTGTGACAGAAGCTCATGGTCTATGGTCTCTGCCCTTTAGGCAGAGATTGAGCAGCCAACTTTTCATTAGTTTGTAACAGTGAGACTGGTGGGAAAGCTATCCTGTGTTGCAGTGAATTCCTTCAGCATTAAGAAAGCTAAAAATAATACTCTAGAAAATGTAGGTTTTAGGCCCTGAACATACATTTGAAAAGAGGTTAAAGCAGCTTTATGGAAGCAAAAAGAGCTAGGGACAACTTTTGCCTTTTTATTTTAATAATGAAATTCTTAAGGTGTTCAATATATTTAAGAAAAGATTTTATTTTTTTTCAGTAGCCTTTATGTATGCATTACATCTAGAAGGATTGGGGGAATTTGTCTATGTGCAATTAATAGGTTCACCTCATATGGCTTTGTAAGCTGTCTCTATCCTTTTGCCTTCTGACTGTTCTTACGTTCCCTTCCTTTGTGGTGATTGCCGGGGCAGCGTGCTGAGCCCAGCAGCTCCCGAGAGGCAGAACCAGGGAAGAATTGTGCCCTAGATAAAACGAGCATGTTTTCCTCAGCCTGTTTGCAGAGAGTTTGAAGAAGTTTGTTTCCACAGGAAAGAGAGCAAAGAAAAAAAAAAAAACAAAACAAAAATAACATGGAGGCAGTCCTTTGGAAGTAGGGTGCTGTGTGGGTGCCAAGATGTGCGGAGGTGCGACATCGTGGGGCGGAGCCAGACTCAAGGCAGCTGGCTGCGGAGGGGCTCCCAAGAAGGAAGCAGTGACTTGGAGCACTGCATCCTGGTTGCATGTAGATTTCTGGATCAGGTCCCTGGGTATGTTCAAGCACGGAGGAGAAACTGAGGCAGGAAATGACCAAAATGGGTTTAATATTGCTGTAAAAATACAAAACATTTATTTATATTATTTTAAAGTAAATTTTAGAAGTGTGACTCTGAATCTCTCTCTGTTCTCTGCTTCAGAGTGAAAGACTTAAAAATGCTGTCAAATCTCGGCTACTGCGAGTCCCTGCAGAGTAACCTGGAAATGGATGGGATGTATCCAGCCTCCAACTGGGCTGCATGCTGCCCCTCGCTCGGACAGGAGGCCCAGCCACAACCCCATCCTGAGGATAACTGACCATCCTCTTTTTTTTTTTTTTGCAAAAACGACTTTAAAAAGGAATTACTGATGTATTATAACATTATTCTGTCCCCTACTGCATAGTAGTCAAGTAATTAATGTGTCTGACCATAAAATGCAAACCAGGTGCATTTCTGACCTCGCTCTGAGATGGTTCAAACCATGGCACCCAGAGGAGGACCAGCGTGCCTGGCTTGCAGGTCACCAGCCCAGGGCCAGCCTTTTCCCAGAAAGGGTATGTATACATTAGCTGTAATAATTCTGCCTTTAAGATGATTTTATTTCACTAGCATAGGTCCCTAGGGCAGTCAAAGTGTACTTTTGAAATCACCTATAGTAGCGTTTGGTTTGATAGTGGTGAGTGGAGTTTTATATGGTTTGTGCATCCGTGAAAACTATGAGGCATTAAGTTAGACCATGTAACTCGTGTGCAGATGGGGGCACCTCAGCCATATGGATTTTCATGGTGTATAAGTTCCTTTTCTTTTTTATCTTCTCTCTCTCTCTCTCTCTCTCTCTTTTTTAATAAGACTCAGAAATAACAAGGATACATTTATGAGAAAAACCCTTCCTTAAAATTCAAACAGGAAACAAATGGAGATTCCATTAACATTGTGTTGAACCAGGAAATACTCTTAATTTACAGATACCCTTTTGCCTGAATGCAGAAATGTGTTTGCTTTGTAAAACTGGGTCGAATTATTAAACTTAAAAAGCTGTTTGGGCCAGTGTAAACATATTACTTACCCAAAACGCTTAAGCTAAGGAAGTTGCCCTTAATACTTTCTCTTAGGAATTAATGCTTTGCTGTAAATGGTAAGAATTTACACAACCTATAAATTGAATAAGTAATGTAAACTATGAGGGATTAAAGGTGGTGGGTTTTTTTCCCCCCCTCCTTTTTTTAAGGAGTGTCCTTTACTGCATACAACCTCATTAGCAAGGAGTTATAGTCAACTATATTCAAAGGCACTAGTAGGAATTTCTTGTTTTCTTGCACCTGGGCAGTAGCCCCTATGTGTCAGTTTCTATGTTAATGCTGACTGTAAAAACCTACTTGATTGCAACATAAATATGACATTGATGTTGCCATGAACATTATTCTTTCATAGGAATATTTAAAACATATTTAAGCCTCATGGACAAGCTTTCTGTGCAAAATTCAGTTTTCTACTGAACCTGACACCAAGTCACCCTATGCTGAATTTTATAATACCAGTTTTTGCAAGCATTAAATTTGTTTTATACAGGTGTCACCGAAAATCCGGAATAAACCTCTTAACACCAATGTAGTATTAAGAAGCAGGCATTTGCTTTACTGCAGCGCTGGGTGCATGGGGGATAGCTCCACCTATCATGCACACCCTAAGGTGCACTAGCTAAAGCTTTTATTTCT
>JAWLRI010000184.1:998492-1014231 GCA_034781795.1 Crypturellus tataupa
AGTAGCAATCATCTTTGCACTTTCTAGACATATATCTGATGCCTAAACATAACTTTTGTTTTATGTGACTAACTCAAAGTCTACTTAATCCTGCAAATTGAGCTGACAGAAGTTGCCCTTGATGTGATATGCTCTACAGTTCTTATGTTCATGCTGTCCCCTTTTCTTCTTTGCAAATGATTTCTGTAATTCAAGTTGACTGCCCTTTCTCTCAAAAAGGTGTACACCAAATTAGACTGGTTTCTTTGATCTTATTTTCTTCATGAGTCTTGTGTAATAAGATCTTCTGTTGAGGGAGATGTCTTTTGTTTCTTGCTCACACTAAATATCTGTGAAATAACAGGGAAGACATCAGGAAAGAGGAAGAGAACCGAAATGTTTTGTTATTTTGGAAAATTAGTGACTAACTTTAATCAAAGATCTTTTACAAAGAGTCCACAGGTGTTTGCAAGGATATGAATATTTCCTGCACTGCTTAGGTCACTGAGTAAATCCAGTTAAACAGGAGGCATCATTCGGCGGCTCAAAAGGCAGACAGGGCTCAGAGAGCTCAGGAGCCCAAGAGGAGCTCCAGCTTGGAAGCTGCCTTGAGTCTGAGTTGGCCACTGGTGCTGTCGAAACTTCACATCTGTTATTTCTTACTGCCCACTTTTCTGGCAACAGCCAATCTTCATTTTTTCCATTATAAGCAGCTGCTGGAACTAAAAAAGAGCTTGAGCTCATTTTCAGATGTGCCAGACAGATGAGGAGGAAAAGGTAAAACACAGTCTTTCCGCCTTAGCTTTACTACAGCACCCTGACTTGTGTCAAAAGCACAAGGTATGTGGGTTGTGCTCTTCGCAGAACCACAGAATAGTAGAGATTGGAAGGGACCTCTAGAGATCATCTAGTCCAACCTCCCTGCTCCACCAGGAACACACAGAGCACGGGGCACAGGGTAGAATCCAGACGGGTTTGGAAGATCTCCAGAGAAGGAGACTCCACAGCCTGTCTTCAGATTTGTCAAAGGATCTGACGATCCTTTATGCACTAGCCAGTGCATAAAAATCATTTTTTATAAATAGAGCATCATAAAGTCTAGGAAAACAGATTGCTTAAAGATAAACTGTTAATAAAAGAACTAGAAAAATTTTGTATCAATTGGCAATTACTGACAAGTAGTGTTCAAAACTGAATCTTGGTTTCCACCCTGGATGTCATAGGGACTTCCTTATACAGCAAGTGGAGACATGCACAGAGCTCAAATACAGCACCAAGGATTTTATGCCCAAGTCAGTACCAATTAAACAAATAGCTCATATTTTAATTCTTGAGACAGACTTACATTATTTTCTTAGTCCTCAGACGACTTCTTTTATGTCCTCTGGGCCTCTCTATCTTAAACTGTTGGGGCTGTCAATTTCCAAATCTATTAAAAAGAAGGAGAACATTAGGGCCTCCAAACAAGCAGGCAGGAAGCCTCCTGATGTCTGTTGAAACACACTGGGGTTGTGGGTGAGTAGGAAGCCTCTAGGATAGCACTATATTATAAATAGTAAATTAACACAACTTTTTAAGTAAGCAGATTTCAGTCCTTTTGTATCTGCTAGTGCTGTCTGGAGTTGTGTATATAACAGTGCAGAAATTTGGAGGGAAGAAGGTATACAGTTAATACTGAAGTAAGAGCTCAGCTCGATTGTGTCTTACTGCTTATTTTTGTGTTCTTTTTCCACAATTATAAAATATATTTAAATATCCTTTAGTTCAGAGAATGTAATATTAACTTGCTTTGAGTATGAACTGTACTTAAACTGGCTGTCGTGTTGTTTTGTCTAGTTGCTGGAAGGTTGCAGTTTTTCTTTGGATTACTTTTAAATCCACCTTTTAGACAAATAACACAGGAAGAGAAAATATTTTCGTAAAGATTTGTTTGGGAGCAAAATTTAATGCAGTTGAAAATTAAAAAGTTCGTAGCCTTTAAAGATTTTTTTAATCAAGGAAAATATCCTTCCCTGCAGATAACTTTTTGTTGTTGTTGCTTATTGGAAAAGCTAAATGCTGAGAAGAAGAAAAATAAATTACTAGGGATGTTGAAAACATCTGCTGAAATGCAGCTAGTTTTCCAGAGCACATTGAGGCTATTTCTTTCTGGAAATTGGATACAGTTCATATCCTGAAACTGTTAAATCTGTTGGGAATATGATAATAAAGTATTGCTGTGCATTTATGTCCAGACAACATTATTTTTAATGCAAACGTTTTGTAGGTGTCCCTCGCTGGCATTCCCACCAGTTCCCCCTCTGATGCTTGGTTATCAAGCAGATTGTGTTTGTTCCCAAGTTTGTTAATGAGACTTTTCCTGATAGTGACTGTACCTCAGGGACATGCATGTCATACTAACACCTGTGAAATGCAGAGGGTGTCCTGCCTAGTCTCTAGGAGGGATGACAAGGGGATCAAGTAAAATTAACCAAATGCCATGACTCTCGCTTGGAGGGATGTTCTCATCACATTTATTTTCCTTTTTTTTTAACCACCAATGTACACTTCCTCCTTATTAACTTAAAGTGGTAACCAGAATTAGTGCATTTTAATTTATAATATATTTCAACAAATGATTTGACAAATTCATCACTTATATTTTAGGATAGAACACTGCTAACAAGAACATTTTTTGGATCACTTTTCTTGAATCTGGAAATAACTGAGTAAAGGAATTCATGGTAAATAGTAGTTTCCTGGTGACAAGTCTCACAGAGAGTGTAGGAAGTTCTATGGAAAAAAAAAGTGTAGCAAGACTAGAAAAAAAAATTCTGTAAGATAGTTGCTGTGACATTTTTTTTTGTATGATGACGAAAATTTATCTTTATATTTTTATTCTGCTTTCTTAATTATATACTGAGAGTTTTTGCTTAGGCATGTGGAAAATGCAGAGTAGAACTTGGCCCATGGTCTCCTTGAATACATATTTTAATATCTTTAAAGATTGTTGTTCATTTGTAGCAGTTTCTATTCTCAGTGGTCTTGTAAAATGTTGCTACCTTAAGATTGGATATTTCTGATACTGTCCATACAGGAAATGTAATTTAACAAGAATATAATATTAGCATAGTGATTTTTAAAATTATACATGGAATCTAAAAATAAAAACTCAGTCCAGTACCAACAAGCAGGCTAATAAATTATACGAAAATTACTGTGTTAGCAAATCTACTGTGCTGGGAAATGCATTGTCATGCATTCTTGAATTATAGCATGATATTTCATTTATTAAAAATAATAATTTAACATCTAAGAGTGATAAAAGGAAATCTAGTCTTTTTTTATGTTTAGAGAAGTTTATCCAATTTTATATTCCTGTGCTCTGATTCCTGTATCTCATGTTGGCTTACTGATCATTTTGTAGAAGTGAGACTTGGAAAAGTTTAGATATGGGAGTACATCACACAGACAGGAAAAACTTGCCTTTGATTTTATTCTATTTACTCATTTTTCCTAAAGTTCTGGCTGCTGAAGCACATTCATAGGGACATGTTTTCCAGGCTAGATAATGGAAGGAATATCAGACTTGGGAAGCTTGAGAAGAGCTTTGTGAAGGTGACATAAACCAGAGTTTGTTCTAGTCTTGTCTTCTTAGGATAACAGTGTGATGTTCAGTAAACCCTTTCGGTTCCCTAGCTGCAATAATGGTCACCTTATAATGACTTTATTTGTATGTGGTTCTCAAACATTTTTAGAATGGTTTCAAGTTTTTTCTCTCCTCCTCCCTCCCCCCAGTAACTTTATAAAGTCCATGAAGGCACATGGACTGCCACAGGCTGCTGTGACTCCAACTCTTCCCAAAGGTACTAATGAAAAACTTATTCTCCCCACAAATAATCATTGTATCTTATACTATAGCAACATCATTTCTTGAAGGTGCAGTCTCATCTGTCCCCTTGCCCTGCTGCCAAGATCTGCCCCCCTCCTGCTGCCCTCCTGCCGTGTGACTTCCATGGGGCCCACTGTATCCGCCCTGCTGCCTGGACAGCGCTGGGCGCCACTGGCTAGGTGTACGTTTCTTCTTCTAACCTTGTGGTACAACTTTGCTCTTGCAGAGCAAGTCTCTTGTGGGAGAGGAATTGCCTCTTCCTCCCAGCCTAGCATCTTGTGGCCCCAGCCTCCCCGGCTCCCCACTGGCCTGGCCTGGCTAGCAGGGGTGAAAGCAAAATCAGAATTTTTAACATGTTTTGTTTGGAACCCTTCATTCCTGTCTGTCCTATGTCCTGGCACTGTCCCAGTGGTTCTGTGCTCACTGCTGAGGCAGGAGCAGCTTTCCTGGCATTCTCAGGAATGAACCAGGACTGAGGTGGATACTATGCCAGTGGGGAAGAATGTGTTCTTGATAAATCAAGATCTTTCTCTGTTGTGTCTCCGTTGTGATATGGAAGAGCAGGTTGTGTAGGCAGGACAGAAATGAAAAAGGAAATGAGAAAAAAGAGAAAGCTTAGAGGAAATAGAATAAATTCTTTAAAAATGTTGGAGATACTTGAGGTGATCAGCCTCATTAAAACCTGAAATGATGTGAAATGACATGTTGTGAGGTGAAGGTCTAGAAAGGCTATATAATTTAAAATCCATTTCCAAGCCCAAAGATGAATATAGAGCCTTAGTGTTATTTTGAAATACACCTGGATGCACAAAAACTTTCAAAAGTTTTTGAACAGAGAGAGACAGTCTGTCCTGTTAGGAGACTTCATCATTTTCAGGTGTTTTGAGGGTTAGAAATATTCCTACTTTGAAAGTAGACTATGTGAAATTCCAGAAAGGTTTGTGAAAATCGGAGGAGCAGAGTAAGTGGTGATAAAAAACAAACAAGACAGTTATAAAAATAAGTGCCACTAGATAGTTCTTATAAAACAAAGGTGAGAGGTATTTTCCCAGCTCCCAGCAGGCAAATAACACGTGTCCTGCCTCCTCCTCTCCTGCCATCCCAGCTGCAGGCTATTAAATGGGTCCAGCCGTGAGGCCCATAATCTGGCAGGGTGTCCCAAGAGCAGGCAAGGACCTTCTAGTGGCAGTAGTATCATCTCAGGACAGTGTTGGGCCTAACTACTTAGGTGGCATAAAACTGTGACAGAACATGCAGAAGATGACATGGGGCAAAATCTTTTGAAAAGTGTTCCCTGAAGTCATTTTAAAACTTGGTTACAGAACGGAAAAAATGAGCTGTTAGCACCAGAGATCAACCTGGTGGAAGCACTTTGGAAGGAACCTGCCATGTTTGCCTTCCCCCTCGGGTGTGAGATGGTGTTAGGGATTAGAGATCTTTTACAAAAATTACGATGAACTGTTAGCTCTCCTTATGCCGGATGCTGGGACATAGAAGACAATATAGCTGCTGGTCTGCAAAGCCTTGTGCAGAAAGCATTAGGCTGAGGAAATTCCTCCTGAAATTAGAAGTCATATTTGAGTGTGTAGAGACAGACCCATATGCGAGTGTGTCCAAATAAGGGTCAGTATAAAGCTAGGTATAAGTTTGTTCTATTTTCACTTTTTCTTTTGGAGGAAAAAGATTTTTTTTTCTATTTTTGGCTTAAATTCAATGAAATATTCTACATCAGTGAAGAGATGACTATTATAATAGTTCTTAAAAATATTTTTGAAACTAATCATGGATTTTGATTCCAATTTTTTCCCTCCTAATACAGACCAGTTAAAAACTGCCAATTCTGTCATGTCTTGTAAATAAATTCTGTTTTTATTCTGAATGAGTGATTCAGTCCATATTTGGCATGGTTTTAGTCCTTCTTCCTTCTTCCAGGATTGCTAAATTTGCTGATTCGAGCTTCTTGAGCCTTTGCACCCTGCCTATGGCCACAGTTATGACAGAGCAGCCGCTGAGCAGTTGGAGCTTGCTCCAGTTGCTGAAGTAGTCAGCTTCATTTGCAGATTATTCCAACAGCTTCGTGCCTAGGTTTTGGGGCGAGTCGTTGATTCAGATGGGGTCCATTTGTTCTGTTTACTGCCCAGCTGTGGCTCTATAAAACCCCCTCTCCTTGCTGCTCCCCTCAAAAGCGGGTTTAATTGTTACAGGCTCATAAAAACCAATTAGATTAACAGATGTTAAAGGGAACCAGGTTCATGTCTTGGTGCAGAGCCATAATTTGAAATGACTGGAGTAAGAGCCTGCTGACACCTAGTCGATGGGTGTCTGGCTTTGGGAGCTGAGGTGCAATGGAAATTGCATTACACTTCTCCCCAGTTTGTGGAGACCAGATGGGAAAGTTAGTAGGAAGAGCAGCCAAAGCACGATCTTGCTTGTTTCAGCAAATGAGAACATATCCCAGAAGTTCATCCTCGGCTGTACGTTACTACAGTCAACAGCATGGAACCCTAAAATTCATGTTAGCTAGAATCTGTTTTATGGGGAGGGTTTATTTAGGTTTTCATTGTTAAATGGCAAGTTATTTAGAATGTAGAAACATAATCAAAATATGATATGAGGCAGATCCATGAGTTCATCTACTTAGTTGTGTACTGAAGCAGAATTGCTTCCTGCTGGGTACAATCTGAGAGTAAGTCTTAGCATATTCAATGCTGGAAATAGGGCCAGATGCTTTTTTTTTTTTTTTTTTTCCCTCCTTCTTCTCATATTGCTATATTGAGTTCAATCGTTTTGGTCACTGCCCAACTGCAGTATATATTCCGGGCAATGGTTAGGATTTATGGAGGTTCATATGAATATTGAAAAGCCATTTTGCTTGTAGAAGTTACTTTTCAAAACCTCACAAACAATTAACTTCTGGAATAAACTTTATAAAAGATAGATTTTTAGAGTTTTGTGGATATTCGAAGGAGCTGAATTTTGAAATATGTAATAATACTTGTATTGTAAGCGCTGTGTGCTTTCCTTCCCCACTTCCAATTTGGATAATAACAACTCTTGATTCTTATGTGACCACTTGCATCTGGAGCAGCATTTAAATGGACCTGAAGTCATGCAACAGAGTAAGAGTTTTTAACAATACAGGCTAGACCAATGTGGTTTTCTACCCGATTATTAATTTTGAAGTCATTTGAGCTTGATATGGCTTTTATTTTTCTATCTGACAATACTACTACATCTAGCAAAACTGGTTGTTTTTTTTCATAGTTTTAAGACCCACTTGTACATAAACAGTAAGGATAAGAAAGGCAGGAAAGAAGCTGCCGCCAGAAATGAGGAGTGTGGATGTGAGAGGCATTCAGAAACAGCAAAGTCACGAGTACTCTGCTCTTAGCTGTTGCTTCTTAAGGCTCTCAAGGTTGGTAAAGGAAAAAAATTCAAAAAAAAATTACTTCTAGGTTCTATGAATCTATGTTCCTCCAGTTGTTTGCCTTGTTCCAGCTCATATGGGTGGAATGTTATCATTATCATAAGCTGTCCAGTGAGCATATGTAGTATTTGTTTTTGTGTAAAAGAAAAGAATGCGAGTTCTCTGGTTAGTGAATGTATACAAGCAACAAGACATGCTGGATTTCAGGTAAACAGGTTTTACTGAACTGTCATGAAGAAAGTGTCATTAAAGATTATTACAAAAGTGGTTTTAATCTCTTGCTCTTTGTGCAGCAAAACTGATACTCAGTAATCTAGCACATTGCTTAAGAATGTCATGTTAATGCTCTGTATATGGATGTATATATTAAAAAGGCACACGGCCTCACCACAATAATGAAATTGTAAAATGTAATTATGAGCACTGCTACTGTGGTTCCCAAATGTGTGACTCAAGGAAAAAACAAACTGTGACTCACAGTAAAATCACCGGAGCTGGAAATCATTTGAACTCCCTTAGTTTTGATTGGTATCAGTCATAGTTGCACATTTCTTTGCAGGATCATGCTTGTAGATTCCCCTAGCTGTTTTGCATAAGCATATTTTTATGTTGTTGTTCATGCTAATAGAGAGGAAACTAATATCTCTGGGAACTGTGCTAGAGAGAATGGAACTTTATTTTCTATGCCAGGTGATGAAATTCTAAGCATTGATTAAAGTAATTATACATCATCAATCACTGAGGTACAATGTTACTTGATTTCAAGTCTATTAGAAGTAAGATAGCTAATAATGTGACACAGAACATTACAGTTTATTTGGAAACTAGTGTATTGTTAAATAAGAGGACTGTTTTCCAAAATATGTCTTTAAATCTGGCCTTTAGTAGTATCATGATTATTTCCATTTGTGATCACGAGAAGCAAGAAAGAGTGGGAGTAAGAGACTCTTACAGCAAGTGGAAAATGAGTCTACTTTACTCTCAAGTTTACTGTGTAGATTAATTCCATATTCTGGGCTGTTTGTGTGTGAGATCTAACCAGTTTCTTAATTGGCAAAGGATACAGTGATGCAGTGTCTGTTATAGCACTCAGCTATTTATAGTGTGTCTAAATCAACTCAAATTATAAGAAGTTATGTCTTTTGTCAGATTTTCCAACAAGGGTGGGCTAATCCACCCAGGTTTAGACGTTTTTAATATGTTGGCAATGTTCAAATTTGGAGTAATCAGCACAACTGTAAGAATGGTTACATGATCCACCTGGATCCTGAGGCTTAAAGTGGGAAACAGCTGGTGTTTTCACGAGCTGTTCCTGTCATGTTGTTTGTGTGCAAGCACTTACATTTGAACTCTAAGGAAAAAGACCTCTGTCTTAGGTAATGTTGGTGCAGTGAGCAGGGACTCTGTCTCAAGGCTGTGCAAAGCAGGTGAAAAGATCCTACTGCAGCCCTCAGTTGGAGGGGCTATGTTGTGACAAATCTCATCCGAAAAGACTTATGAAGCTTTGGAGTATGGATTGTGATTTGAAAAAAGAGCATTCAGAGAGTTGTTACGAGATCAATATAAAGGAGTTGTATTTCTTTCTCTTACTTATATTTGAGGTGAGTTTTCAACTGTAGAACCTATAGGTCACAGGGTTAAAACAGGCCAAGAGAGAAACATAACAAATATTGGCTTCAGGTGTGTTAGAAATCCTTAGTAGAGGAAAGGGTAGGGATGGAAAAGAGCAGATAAAAGACTGGACCTTTTGTCATTGCCCTAACTATTTTGAGAAGAAAAAAAAGGAAGTGCAAGTGTATTTAGATGTAAAAACCTGTTGAACAAACAGTGAACTGCTCCAGTTCTCCTACTTTTTACTTTTTCACAGTTTTAGTATAGTTTACAACTTTACAACTTCATTTTTTAAATTGTGATTTGGGGGAAAAGAAAAAAGAGCTGATTCTTAAATTCTTAATTCTAAGTTCTCTGACTCTAAATTCTTAAATTTTATTTCTAAAAGTCATAACAGTCTGATGTTTCTGTGACGATTCTAGAATTACTAATGCTGTTGAAGTAAAACTTTTATCATTCAATCTGAAGTTATGATAACAAGTTTTTTTTGACATGGAAAATTTATTTATATAGTGATGGAATGGAACTGATTTGTTAGCCTAAGTATGAAGTGCATACAGTTGTAAAGAACAAAAAATTTAATTAAATGGATGTATAAATCTTTGCATTTTTCTTATTATTGTTCCGATCATCCTCTGATAAAGGTCTAGACTGAATGTTTTTCAGTTACTGAAGCATTTGGCCGCTTCACAGATGGTGGCTCCCAGTTGCACAATCGGAGTGATTGCAGCTATGCTGATAATGTGCTGGCTTCATATCATTAGCAAAATAAGATGCCTTGTCACAGATGAACATCATCTGTAATTCTCAAATTTCACCATTAGTACTACCTAGGGCTGCTGTTTTGTGTTGCAGGACAAGAGTGGTGTGCTAGATTATTTTTTACAGGGTTATCTGAGTTGTGCACCTCATACAAAGAGCCTAGCTCTTAACAGGCTAGTCCTCTGTAGCTCACTTTTTTAGTGTAAAAGGCCTAAGAGGAAAGTGTGGTTTTGCAGAAGAAGAAAGGAACACTTTAGGATTCTAAATCACGCAGACATTCTGGAAGTTGTGTGTGTGGCATATTGAATACTACTACATAAAGAAGAGATTCCAGCCTTTTCCTTGCTGAACGGAAAGCTTTCCTGCAGAGGTATTCAGACAAAAACATTCAATGTTCTTTAACACTTTGTTTTTTTCCCCGTACTGCTGATACCCTCTGGAGTTTGCAGTGTTGT
The DNA here is from genome assembly GCA_034781795.1 of Crypturellus tataupa. NCBI lineage: Eukaryota > Metazoa > Chordata > Aves > Tinamiformes > Tinamidae > Crypturellus > Crypturellus tataupa. The sequence continues at coordinate 1,008,598 of JAWLRI010000184.1, forward strand.
TGAAACTATAAATTATGTAGCTCCTGACAGTATAGTGTGCTGATCCGTATTATTTTAGCGCTTTGTTCAGTGCACCGCATTTGAAGTACAGAGTTACTTTGGGTGGTTCTTTGTCATTTTAAGTTGGCACTCCCTTGTTCAAAAAAAAAATAGTACCTTAACATTAAGTTTACATCTTAGAGGCAATATTAAATTATTTCTCTATGAAGAAGGTACTGTTGTGACCTTACTGAAACCATTTATTCTTTGGTAGTATAGAAATAGAAAGGGAATAGGGAAGTGAAGTTTGATCTGTAAAGAGTAGTTCTTCCTGGGAACGGGTGATTAAGTCTTTGTTTCTTCCTTCTTTGGATTAATAAGAAAATCATAGCTCTTAGCAGTCTGTTGTCTTTAGTTACAAACCTTATATTATTCCATCTCAAAATAAAAGATGGATTTTGGCTTGTAGTTTGTCATTATTTCAACTTGTCATTTACCAGCTAATGCTGGATGATATTGAGCTGATGAAGAATTTTCCAATAACTTTTTTCCGTCTGAAACTTTGCACAATGTACATTTTTCATAGAAATATGCTTCCAACTTGGACAAAATTAAAATTTCTGGTGCAAACAAGAGACATTCATTTGTTCTAAATCAGCTAGCTGGGAAATAGCTCATTCTGATTTCAGTCCTGGTTCATGCCTTGCTCCCCTGTACTAGGTGAAGAACTTAAAGCTTTTTCTGTCTGTAAAGTGATTATCCTTAGCTTTGATGATGCTCTTGGAAGATGATTGTATTTCTTCCTGGTAAAACTAGGTTTAGTTTTTGTGGGTAGTGTTTTGGTTTTGTGTGGGTTTTTTTTTTTGTTTGTTTGTTTTCTGTTGTTTTTTTTTCACAGAGAGGAATTATGAAATCTTTTTGAGAAAAGGGAGAAGATTTGTCTGTCTGCCTCTATCCCTGACAGATAAGGACATTGTATGCTGGTACTAGAAATCTCTGGAAATGCTTCTGTAGAACCTTCTGACTGCCTTGGTTAGAAAACTGGGTCATCTGAGTGCTTCATTACTGTGGTTTCATTTATATTATTTAATTGCAGCTAGATTTCCGGGGCTTTGGAAATGTTCATTCCATTAGGAAAAGCAGTAGCTCTTTGTTTAAAGAAGAAAAGTTTCTGGCAGGAGGCAAGGAAGGCAATAAATACTACCCGGATTGAACCTGTTTTGGGTATGTAAATCTTCATAAAACTGTGACTTAAAAAAAAAAAAAAAAAAAAAAAAAAAAAAAAAAGCCTGTATGCATGTTCAGCCGTTGTGATTACTGTAATCACTGAAACTGGAATTCCCTGTAAAATCTGTTTTGTTTGAATTTTAATTAGATTACAGTATTTGCATTCATTCAAGAGCAATAAGAAAATATTTGATGAATTTGATAATACTAAAACCTGTCATGTTCTTTTACAATAACATATGATTTGAAAGTTTGGATGTCTGAATCATACATCCTAGTTTCTCTTTGTGTCCTGAGGGGTTTTTTTGGAGAAAGTAAGGTAGATGCAATTGTTTTAGAATGGTCTAGAAAATGTTGGTAGAAAGTCTGTGTTGGAGTGGATTTTCATGAAGTTTTATTGCGTTGAATTCACCGTCTCATTTTGCATCATCAGGCCTGCCTGGATAATGTCTCTACTGTGACAGGCATTACTATGACCTGTAAGCTCCTTCTTTGACCTACCAAGAGCCTCTGAGCAGAGTGCTTGGCAGCAGCAAGAGACACTGCAGCCTGGTGGCTTCAGTACTGTTGGTGAAACCAGAATGGCCTCTCTGACACAGAAGTGGTGGTTTCTGGTAGGGGGTCTTCTGGGATGCTTTTGCTTTGGTTTGCTGTATTTGTGCATGTTTTTGTTAAGACAGAAAATCTATGATATTTACTTTTCCCTCTGGATATTGGAGTTGCTTGAGATGTTGGGCAAGAATTGTGTGATGTATTTGGGAGAAAAGAATTTTTAGGTCATCTTACTCCTGTAAACTTTCCGGTTGTTCGTAATAATTTTGGAGGAGACATCTGGAGACTCTGGCTCCGAGAATGTTAAAGTTCCTCCCTGTACAGAGGGGAACATCTGCAGCAACCCCCGAATCACTTTCTGTGTCTCTCCAAGATCTAGATTCTATGACAACTTCATTTACTAACTGTCTGTTGCTACTTTGATGTAGAAGGGAAGCAGATGTAAGATATGATCCTGAGTTATTAGTGGGTATTACAAACCAATGGAGATGCAAGTGACTTAGCAGCTGCTTCCAGTTAGCCATGACTTTTTGTGTAATTTGGTGGTGATGCTTTAATCCAGGGAGGGGAGAGTATGGGTTACTCTCCACTAAAAAAAATGTAAATGTTTGGGCAGAAGAAAAATGATTATGCAGAGCATTATTCTGTTAGTGTAGTTCCCAAACACAGAATCACAATGATTATCTTTCTTTTTTTTAATGATATTGTTTTTGTAAGATTAGTCTCACAAACACATGAGCTATCTGTATTATCTTTTCCATAATAATATCGAAATATCTTTTTGTTTCATTATTTTATCCAATTGCATACTTTTCCATTCCATGCTCTCTTCCATCTCCAAATAAAACATAGGATATTTTCTCAGTTTCTGTTATTTTCCCCATCAGTTTGTCAAGGTTTTCCTCTGTCCTTTAAATGCCAGTCTATCTGGAATCATTTGTCACTTTTTTCCATAGCTAAGTGTGGATCTCAACAGTGAAGGGGAAAGACAACCATCAAGACAGGTAGGGTGAGACAGGCTGGGTTTCTTCAGTGGCTCCAGCCTTAGACACCAATGTGATGAAGTTTTAAAAGATTGGATAGCAGAAGTTTAGAGGAAGAGCTGCATGATGACAAAAATTGTGACTTTGCTTAACAGGCACTGATAAATTTAAAAATTTTAACACTTTTTTTTCCCCTAAAAGTTTATGCAGGATCTTTTTGAGAGAAGAAATCATGTGTTTAAAGTTTGTTCCTTCCTGAGGATGTTAGAGGGATGTGTTGACAGGCAAATAAGTGTGTGACTGTGAGACAACATGGTAAGAGCACCCACTGGCTTGTCTTGTCTTGATACCACTGATGTCTAGGTAATACAGTTTGACTGATGTTAAAAGTGCCCCTCCAGAAGAGTCTGACAACTCGAATACTTCATGTTTGAGGTACCTGCAACCTTGATCTGCATTCCTCTGTTTCATTTTAAATGGTCTTGTACTAGTTATTGAAGGAAGGGATATAAAGTTTGGATGAACAGGTCAAAATATTTCTTGTTCTGAGAACTGTCTTTAAACGCAATTTTAAGCAACTCACAGAACATAAGGAAAAATTAAATTAACCTTGCATTCTTCTGACTTAAAGAAATTTACCTTCATATTGATGCCTATGTTAATTTTTTATATGTAAGGAATTGTTAAAAATATCCTTTTCCCTCCCCCCTACATTGTATATTTACAGAATCTAATGTAATTTTTTTTTAATTTTGTGAAGTTAGACAAGGTTTATTCTCTGTATACATCAGTGAATGTGTGGAAGTATGCAGTAACTTTTCACTCAATTTGATATATTTTTGAATATCCTTCTCAATTTTCTTTCCAATGTGTTTCTCAGCAATAGCTGATCGTTGCAGTCCAATACCAAAAAGTCATTTGCAGCTTTGTGAGTGCTTTGTGAGCCTTTCAGAGTGCTGACAGATTGGATGTGATGAAATTTTCCTTGCCAGCACTCTTCAGGACAAGAGTTTTGTGAAATTATAGCCCACTATAATCTCTGATCCCACAAAATACATATATACAGCTATAGACACAAAACCTAGGCATCTTTGTATCCTTATTACAGAATCAGGAGATTAAAAAAAGAAGCATAGGTTTTTTAGGCTAACAGTTATGTGAAAGATGTGGCATTACCAAAATGAAGGCGAGGAGAAACTATTGTAAAGAGGATCTGCTGCTCCTCCTGTTGCTGCCAGAGGCCTGTGTTGAGAAGAATGAGTCAAAAGTTGATGAAATGTTCTGTGCAGAACTTCACTTTCACATGGGGTCTTAGGTGTACTCTTTAGGTATACTAACCTATTATTAGCTTTCCATGTTAAATGGTAATTTAATCCAACTCGGCCTACCAAAAGCAAAGATCACCCGTTCATGTGGTACCTTGCATGAATCTCTTCATTGCTTGCAAGCCTTTTTGTAAACTTGCTTCTTTGGCCTCTCTTACCTTGAGAAAGGCCTTGAAGGTCTGACCTCTGTCTTCTGCTCGGTTGAGGGAGCCAGGATTTATTTGAAGAGGCTTTTTAATATGTGGCCTAAGAAAGAATATTCCCTTATAATTGTGCCTTTTTTTTTTCTCCATTTCAGCATTCTTCTTTCAGTCTCTGCTTTGGTAAATCAGTGATGAAAGCTCTCACTAAGTCTGCAAATATAATTTATAATTAGACGTGAGAGGTGAAGGCTAACTCGGAAGTGTGTTTCACCTACAAGTATTCTGACTGAAGGTCTGAAATACAGCTTCTTGAGCATGGGAGCAGTTGTGACATCTTAGAAGACTGTAGACGCTAAGACAAATCAAAGGCTGAAAGTATTTCATGCTCTGACATGTAATTTTAATTTTTGTGTTTGTTTCTTTTTTATGCTGAAAGTCATTTGCAGTCTTTCTTTTATATATGCTTTGAGTTAATTTGATGATCTTTTGTAGTGTCTCCTAACAAATCTTCATAAACATAAATGCTTGGTTTGGGACTGTTTTGAACTGTTCTAGGAACAGAAGTAGCATCTTAATCTCAGAGGCATGATGCAATAAGGGGACCAAATCCAAGTCCAGATTGTCTCTCTGTTGAACATAAAAAATGTCAGTCATCCTCTCTATAAAGTACAATTGGGCTGAACAGGTGAAAACCTACCTCTGCTCGAATCAGTAGTAAAATCTTCTGTGTCTTCCAGGTGACTGTATAGATTTGTTAGTTAGACCTGAGACTTTGTGTCCAGATGTCTTCAATCCTCCCTGCAGTCTCTCCTGGGAGCACAGCAGTGACCTGGCTCCTTTCAGTTCACGAGAGAGGCAAAGGAGGGCGAAGGGGAGAGAGCAATTGATTCTCCCAGGCATTGGCTGGGAAGCGGCAGGCGGGCGAGCTGGGGCGGCTCGCCGGGGAGCTGGCGGCCGGCCCAGCGGCTCCTCCCAGCGCCTCCCGCTTGTGGGTCTGCCTGCGTCCTGCCCCTTCGCTTTACTGATTTTGTCATGCTTTATGTTACTTGGTCAACCATGCACCGTCTTTGAATTGAGATAACAAAACATTCAATGTATCTTGTACGGAAAATTCTTCCGATTTTTAAGAAATTTAAGTTTCTTACGAGGGGAAATCAATGGACTGTTCTTTTGACAATAAAGAAGAGCATGTTATCAGAATAGATAGTCAGCAGGACCAGGGAAGTGCTTGTCCCCTTGTACTCGGTGCTAGTGAAGTTGCAGATCAAGTACCGTGTTCAGTTTTGGGCCCCGCACTGCAAGAAGGATATTGAGGTGCTGTAGCGTATCCAAAGAAGGACAACGAAGCTGGTGAAGGGGCTGAAGCACAGAGTTTGTTAGGAGTGGCTGAGGGAGCTGGGGTTATTTAGCCTGGAGAAGAAGATG
>JAWLRI010000184.1:1020875-1033981 GCA_034781795.1 Crypturellus tataupa
CACCCAACCACGATGAAGAGACAGATAAGGCATTCTACAAGCAGCTGGTAGAAGTCTCACAATCGGCAGCCCTTGTTCTGGTGGAGGACTTCAACCTACCAGATGTTTGTTGGAAATAAAATACAGCAGAGAGGAAAGAGTCTAGAAGGTTCATGGAGTGCATGGAAGATAACTTTCTATCACAGTTAGTAAACAAGCCTACCAGGGGAGGAGTCCTGCTGGACCTGCTCTTTGACAACAGAGAAGGAGTGGTGGGAGATGTGATTGATCAGAGGCCATCTTGGACATGGTGACCACAAAATGCAGGACTTCTCAATCCTCAGTGAAGTCAGGAGGGGTGTCAGTGAAACCGCTACCTTGGACTTCTGGAGGGCAGACTTTGGACTGTTTAGGACATTTGTTGAGAGAGTCCATTGGGGACAGTCCTGAAGTGCAAAGGGGTCCAGGAAGACTGGACTTTTCTCAAGAAAGAAATCTTAATGGTGCAGGAGCAGGTCGTCCCCATGTGCCAAAAGATGAGATGGAGCAGAAGGAGACCGGTCTGGTTGAATAACCAACTATAGCTGAGACTTCAGGAAAAAAAGGAGGGTTTACCACCTTTGGAAGAAGGGGCAAGTAACTCGGGAAGAGTACAAGGAAGTCGCTAGGGTATGGAGGGAGGAAGTTAGAAAGGTGAAAGTGCACATGGAACTCAATCTGGCCACTGCTGTAAAAGACAACAAAAATGCTTCTACAAATATATTAACAAGAAGAAGAGGGCCAAGGAGAATCTCCCCCCTTTATTGGATGCGGTGAGGAACATTGTCACCATGGATGAGGATTAGGCTGAGGTACTTTCAATGCCTTCTTTGCTTCAGTCTTTAACACCCAGATCAGTTATTCTCAAGGTACTTGGCCCCCTGAGCTGGAAGACAGCCATCGTAAGCAGAAGGAAACCCCCCACAGATGAGGAGGAAACAGTCATTGACCTGCTACTCCACTTGGACACCCACAAGTCTATGGGGCCAGGTGGGATCCACCCGAGGGTTCTGAAGGAGCTGGAAGAAGTACTCGCCAAGCCGTTCTCCATCATCTATCAGCAGTTCTGGTCAACAGGGGAGGTCCCAGATGACTGGAGACTGGTCAATGTGATGCCCATCTACAAGAAGGGTCGGATGGAGGATTCGGGGAACTACAGGCCTGTCAGCTTGACCTTGTTATTGGAGAAAGTTATAGAGCAGATCATCTTGAGGGTGATCACATAGCACTTGCGTGACAACCAGGGGATCAGGCCCAGACAACATGGGTTCATGAAAGGCAGGTCCTGCCTCACCAACCTGAGCTCCTTCTATGACCAGGTGACCCACCTAGTAGATGAGGGAAAGGCTGTGGACGTGGTGTGACTTAGCCTTCAGTAAGGCCTTTGACACTGTTTCCCACTGTCTTCTCCTGGAAAAGCTGGCAGCTCATGGCTTAGACAGGTGTAGTCTTCGCTGGGTGAAGAACTGCCTGGATGGCCGGGCCCAGAGAGGGGTGGTGAATGGAGTTAAATCCAGCTGGCAACAGGTCAGAAGTGGTGTTCAGACGACACCATGCTGGGAGGAAGAGTCGATCTACTTGAGGGTAGGAAGGCTCTGCAGAGGTATATGGACAGGATGGATCAACGGCCTGAGACCAAACGTACGAGGTTCAACAAAGAGAAGTGCTGGGTTCTGCATTTTGGTCACAACAACCCCATGCAGCGCTACATGCTTGGGGCTGTGCAACAGAAAAGGATCTGGGGGTGTTGGTCAACAGCGAGTATGAGCCAGCAGTGTGCCCAGGTGGCCAAGGCCAACACCATCCTGGCTTGTATCAGGAACAGTGTAGTCAGCAGGACTAGAAAAGTGATCGTGCCCCTGTACTCGACCCTGGTTAGGCTGCACCTTGAATACTGAGTTCAATTTTGGGCCCCTCGCTACAAGAAGGATATTGAGGCACTGGAGCGTATCCAAAGAAGGGCAACGAAGCTGGTGAAGGGGCTGGAGCACAGATCTTATGAGGAGTGGTTGAGGGAGCTGGGCTTATTTAGTCTGGAGAAGAGGAGGCTCAGGGGAGATCTTATCGCTCTCTACAACTACCTGAAAGGAGGTTGTAGTGAGGCAGAGGTTGATCTCTTCTCCAGAATAACTATAGATAGAGCAAGAGGAAATGGCCTCAAGTTGCGCCAGGAGAGGTTCAGGTTAGACATTAGGAAGAATTTCTACACAGAAAGAGTAGTGAAGCCTTGGAAGAGGCTGCCCAGGGGAACGGTGGAGTCACCGTCTCTTGACTGTTCACAAAACCTTCATGAAATGATGAAGCACTTGTCAACCTTATTTAATAGGCATGGTGTTGAAGGGTCCGTGGTTGGACTAGATGATCTTGAAGGTCTTTTCCAACCATAATGATTCAATGAATATGAATAGAGATGGTTGTTTGAACAAACTAGACTTTAGACTATGAGAAATGTTCTGCTAATTTTCTATTTCCTTCCATCTCTGTCCTTCAGTCTGTGTGTTGCAAATGCATTGTCGTTGGTTTAGTTTGTAGTACTGTGATCTTTGAATTGACATTCTGGGCTTCTGGCTTAGTTATAGAAAGGCTTCCAAACTATCCAGGAAATATCTGAATGTTAGCAATATCTTGTTATGACAGAATGCATGTGCTGAAGAGTAATTAGTGCTGAAAAGAAATGGTAGTTAAGTTGAATAGGTCATTAAAACAATTGAAACCATGTGACTAACGCATCTGAAACATGTATTTAGCCTAAGTAGGCAATGAGATGCTTATTTCAGACTCTAACACTGAAATAATTTGTTTCTCCTTTAATCGAACTGTGTAACACCTTCACAAAACTTTGTTTATTCCTCAACGAGCTCACAGTAAAGCAACATTGTTATGTTAAAAATAATTGAGAGACTGATTTCAGGTGTTTTACCAACAACTGAATGAGAAATAGCTTTATTTCACATAGGTTTTTGTTTTCTACCTCACAGTGGAGCCCATAAATAGTTTTGCACGTTGTGCAATTTAATCCCCTAACCCCTCAGGACCTGTCAGCAAGGCAAATATTTGAGGATTCTCCTTGCATATGTAGTGTTGCCTACATCCTTTTATCTGTGTCCTGAAGAAATTTTCCTCTCTGTTATCTGAAAAGCAAAATACTTCTATTAGCTTCCTGAAGGGAAAAAGGAAAAGGTGGTTTTTTAAATACGATTTTGCTGGTGTTCCTGTTATTTTGATGTAAGTTGAGTCCCTTTACTTTCTTTCTGATGTGCACTTATAGAAAAAGTAGTACATTGATTTATTTAATTTGTACTTACAACATTTATTATTATTCTTTATTACATTTTTCCTGCTGTGGGAACTTTTAGTTATGTCTGTTCCAATTGATTCTTTAAACTGAGAGGATGTGTTTTACTTTGAGCATTAGGAGATCCAAGTCATGTGGCTGAGAGCAAACATATTTTAAATTTTGCAATAAGAAAAATCGCTGGGCGCTTGACAGCCCAGCCAGGGATGGCGATTCTGAACAAGTGTGTTTTGCCTTCAGAGGGCCCAGGCAACTGGCTGACTTAACCCAGGTAGAAGCTCCCTTTCAAGAACTTCCTTGGAGAGTGTGTAAGGTTTCTTTTGCATGTGTCGCTGCAGTATCTAACTGTAGAATGCCCTTTAGAGGATGAGCTTAGAGCTTTAGGGAGTGAGCTTGACAGTCATGGTAGATGAGGTCATGAAGAGGGCTCAGCCCCTAAAGGCCCTGCGCCTAGTGTAGGAAGAAGAATGGGCTGCAGCCCCCTTGGCGCACACCTCTACTCTGTCCACTGGTGTGATGAATGGTGCCTGTCTGTAGCTAGAGAACGTGCTGCTTCAGCGGCTCCCAGACCTCCCTAGACAGCAACTACGAGCTTTGCAATTCCTTCCCTACTGCTCCAGGACCCTTCATGGGACAAATCTGTGCTGGGACAGCTGTGACCTAGAGGAGCCTCGAGGGAAAGGGAGCTGCAGTAGTCTATAAATCTGTGAAATAAAGACTTAACTGTAGGGAACCTTTAGGGAATCTAAATTGTGCAGGTGATTCTGTGTGCTCAGAGGTGGTCAGTAGATCCACATTTGTAATTAACAGCTTTGCACTTTAATATTAGATCCAAGGATCTCAAAGCAATTTCCAAGCTAATTATGTTACCTCCCACCTTGCAGTGTCCAGGCAGGAGTGTATGTAGCTACCTCAGCTTGGCTGATGGAAACATTTTTAGCAGGGCTCATCCGAGAGCAGCATCTGATGTCAGCAGTGTCTTTTGGGCAACATCAGCGAGCTGGGACCAAGCCAGCAGTGCCAATGTGTCCTCACCAGATCTCCCTAAAGCTTAGGAAGGGCTCGCATAGCCTGGCTTTTCGGCCACCCAGACCCAGGTGATTTGTGTCATTGGGCTCGTGGGCATATGAGGATGTGATGTGTCAATCACAGCTGCCCTCTGTCTCCATGTTGTAGCTGAAGTTTTAAACTCTCAGTGGGTGGAGTGTCCACTGGGTACATTTTGGCCACTGTGGCTCAACTACAGAAAAATAAGAGACTAAATAAAACTATCTTGTTTTTAAACAGCATAGATGTTAGATAAGCAATAAAGCTGAGCCCCTTGGGGGCAATATACTGCATAGTGGCCTGAGTGATTGTAACACCGCAGAAGTGGAGTGATTTCAGAGGGCGACTCCACAGTTGTGACAACGTGCAGAGAAATATTGACAGTCTTGTTGGATTTTCTGGTAAAAGCTTCTGTTTCCAGGGGCCATTATCTGTGGGGAGGTTTAGATGATTTCTGTTAAATGTAGCTTGTCTATTAACAGAGAAAATAGCTTTTCTTTAGGTAAACCAAAAGCATTTTTCCCTTCTAAAGCTTTGATATGTCATGCTGTAATTTTGGTAATAAATCTCCCTCGGCTTGCGATGCTGAAGGCCATTATCTGCAGTGAAGGGGCAGGTCTTGCTCCGCACTCCCTGCTGTGTGGTCCTACTGTTTCGTCCTGCCAGCTGCGCTGCTTCCCCCTCTCCAGAGCCTGTTCAGCTGGCTCCCTTGGAGAAATACGTGTGCAGTGGTTTGGGTAGGGTGGGGGGGTCCTCCTCTCTTGGGGTTAAATTTTTTGCTTGGTTAGTGAGTGAGTCCCTCACCCGTGGAGGGACCCAAGAGCCACCACAGCCACCAAGGAAGGTGGAGAGGAAATTTAGCCAGGAATGGAGAGAAGGGGGTCAGTAGTGGCCTGCAAGGGCTTCTCTGCTCGCTTGGCTCAGGGTGGCATTGAAATTGAGTCCTGCATTCACAAGAGCACATGCAAATACTTGAAACTAAAGTTGCAGTTTCAGAACAGGAACTTTAAAACACTCTATGACAGCAACCTTAAGATGTAAGGAAAAGTCAGATTTGAGGCTGCTTGTGCAAAATAAATCCTGTGTTCTTAAAGCTTTTTTTTGCATGTTATCATTAATACTTTTTGTTTATTTTGCCAATTTATCTCCTGGACAGTCCCTATCCATCCCTTGATGCAGCATTTCCTCCCAGAGAGTAGTTTCCCACCTCTCCCACCTCAACTAATTTGTTAGATGCTAGTTCTGCTATCCTTCTCTTTTCTTCTTCTTCTAAAAAAAAAAAAAAAAAAAAAAAAAAAGAAAAGATCTTTGACTAGTTCTTTTTCTTCTCTGCATTGGCCAGACCCTAGCAGGGACGTTGCATGGTGGTGAGACCATATGCTAGGGAAAACGCTCCCTGGCTGCAGCTCTGTTACGTCCTTGCCACAGCTGTTTAAAACCAGTTGTTCTTCTCTGGGGATGAGGACTCTGTGTCCTGGGCAGTACTCAGCCATGAGGAGATGGTTTGCAGAGTGAGGACTTGGTCTCTGAAGGTTTCAGTTGCTGAATTGCAGCTTTGGGAACGCTCATCAGGGTGGACATGCGCCACTCCCCATCACGTGCTGGCTGATCTCATAAACAATGTCATCTCTTGCTACAGCCTGTGCTTCTCTTTCAAACCAAAGGTCACCGGAATATTTTAATGCTGCACAATGTAGTTTCATTCCTGAAACATCAGAAATGTTAATTGAAACTTGTTTGAGAAAATCCAGCTGTAGGCAAGCATCTGGCATGAAAAGTTTCAACCCAAACTGCTGTATTGGCAAAGTTGTAAGCAATGAAAACATTTTTTAAGGGTGGAAATGTTGAACAATATCTGAACTAGACAGAACTCACATTTTGATAGATAAAGGAAATTTATGCCGTAGTACGAACTGTGGTTTTTTAATTCCCCTTTTCTATAAGAGGAAGCCCTTCGCCCTTTTGGCAACACGCCCTGCTGCTTGGCTTTGTAACGCGCCCAGGACCGTACTGAGCAGGAGTGTCCCGGGCTGGCAGAGCAGTGCCTTCACGGCCTTTACCACCAGCAATGCCTGAACTCGGTTAATTTAAGAATATTATAACTGAATATAATCTTAACTAAGAGTATTATAGGGGGAGTCTTTAGCCTGAGTTGAGGCCTCAGATCTTCTTTCATATGTTGCCTTTTCTAGATGTCTGGACCTCGTTGCTATCCCTTGACCTCTCAAATTTGTCTACATCTTTTTCCAAAAGCATTGAGTGAGTGTGTAGAATCTTCTGCGTCCTGAATATTATCCTTGAGTAGGATTCATATATCCTTAAATTTAGAAGCTTTACATTCAATGACTTTTTTTTTTCCTAACATCTTGTCAGACTCTTGGCTGCTACTCGGTTATGACTCATTTTGCACTTCAATCCTTTTCTGTAGCGCTGCTATCTGTTCTTCATCTGGCGCTTAAATGTTTGATCTTTCTTTCTTGCAAGTTGCCCTTGCCTTTATTGAATGTTGTCTTTTTGGTTTCATGCTGTTTTTATGTTGTTCTTTCAACAAATTACAGAATAATGGCCTATGTTACTGTGATTCCTGGATACTTCAAGTACTTTTTTAAAATAAAAGCAAAAATTCATTTATCATCTGTATGGGATTGGGAGATGGGGATGCTTTTGAGGTGGAGGTGGTTTTACTCTCTTCCCATCTTTTCACCCAGAGACATTCTATATCTATTTCTGTTTGATTTCCTGAATATCTGAGCAAATATATGTATATTACTGATAAATATAAAACTATCTCCATCTCATATACCATTCCTCACTGAGAAAGTAGGGAAACTGTTCCCTGGACTTTGTATTTAAATCAGTTCTTGCCAAAACATACTTTTAATGTCTTTTCAGATATGTCCTTTCCCCGTGGTCTCTGAAACCTTCTCATTGTTGATACTTTCTCATTAAGGAAGCAACTGACTCGTCTCAAATATTTTAGTACAACAACACAAGAATACTTCACCATAGGTTGAATGTCCAACAGATGTCAACACAGTCTAATGTTATATATGGGTAACATTAATATAGTGTTAAGTATCTGCTTAAATGTTAAAAAACAGTGCTGTTTTTGAGAGGGGCAGTGCTCAGTCTTTTACGATGTTCCAAACATTAAAATCAGGGTGTGTCTGGCCCAGAGAACTGTGTTTCTCCATTACCTGTTTTCTTTAAGCAGCTCTGTGTTTATTCTTCTGAACTTTTCAGAGGTCACTCATCATTTCAAGGGCTTTCTCAAAGATTACTAATCAGAGCTTTGCTTCCTGAATACCAGACAACCTCAGTAAAAACATAGTGACTGAGTCAGTTTGTTGTTTTGTTTCTAAGATTACATTTGTAGATTCATGTTAATTCTCAAAAGAAGCTTGTATTCCTGTGATCAAGTAGAGGGCAAGTCTTATGGAAATGATGAGTTCATAACATTTTGGCTATGTAGCTGATTTTTTTTTCCAATTATACTGAGCATTTCTAAATATAATCTGTGAAATCTTTCTGCTCAGGGAAAAAACTATGCAAACTTACAGTTTTAAAAGCTTTTATTTTAGTTTAAGAAGTCTGATATATCTGCAGCCTTCATATTGTATGTTATCTTCTTCTGGGTAACAAAACCAAACAATTTTGGAGATTTCAAATTTGTTCCCAAATTGTCCCCAGTTTGTCTTTGAATCAAAGGGATTTATCTTAATATTGTAATGACTACAAGAAAACATTTACCAACTGAAAGATCATCATTATAGTCTATATTAGTTTTGTGTTTTCAACTGCAGTTATATTTCCCTGGGAGATAAATAATGTTATTCAGTACAAGTTACTGCAGAGTGTATCTGGCAAACCTTTCTAAAATAAGGCAAAACAAATAAGAAACGCCAGTGAGTATTGCTTGGATTTTGCTGCTGAAATCAAATGGAATTTGATTTCTTCCTTCTGTGCATGAAAAAAGGGAATTTATGTGGGGATCTTTCCCTATATTCTCTCTGTTTTTTATAGCGCATTTATTTGATAGCATGCGTGACACGGTTAGGATTGCAATAATATTTACCTCCTCAAGCTACTGTGTTCGAGCATAACTTTGAATTAAATTATGTGTAGTATTATTGTGTAACATAAAAATTTGTTCTGCAGTAATGGTTTGCTTCCTTGAGCAAAATACAAGCAATAGGTTTTTAAAAGGAATTTTCTTTGTATGCTAACTTACACAGGGAACTAAGTATGTTTTTTAAAGTCAACATAGGTGCTTTTAAGAAATGGTGCAAAAATGACAGTGTCCCCTGTTTGATGCAAACATGACTTGTGTCTACAGAGGAAGAGAGGAGAAGGCAGGGAAAGGTTTTCAGTGCTAATTGTATCCATGTCTTGTCTTGCAAGGACATCACTTGTTCTTGAGTGATTAACTAGCACTCCAGTTGAGTAGAGCAATGCCGTACCAATGAATCTGAAGTAATGCTTGACCTTTTCCTTTGCTGTCGCAGAAAGCAAAAGAGAAATGTAAAAGTCATCCTTGTTTTTCTCAGGATTGTGCTACTACAGAGGTTTTTGAACTGTTTCAAAATCAACTTTGAAATAATTGTCAGCATCTAAGCAGTTTGCTCATGTAATGATCATAAGAATAAGACTTATGTCAGTATTAGGTAAAAATTCTATGAATCATAACAGGGCACTGAACTCATGAATGCTGCCTCCTTCCGTCAGGGTCTGTATGATAGTCTGTGCTCAGGAAGCTGCACTGGCAGTAGCTATGCCATGTAGCACAAGTTGTGCTTAGCAGTGGTCTTCAGGGCGCTTGTTGCATGGAGAGTATGGAGTATGCATGGAGGAGTAACTTGTCCCAAGACCTTTTGTTATCTTTTCCTCCTAAAGAAATGCTATTTTAAACTGGATATTAGCCTGTCATTCTGAGGGAATATGGTATGGAGAGAACAGACTTGTTGCTATAATCTCACGTTCTTCATAGACTGAAGAGTTGGACGATTTTTTGTTGGTTTTTTTCTTTTGGATTTGTTTTGTTTTGTTTTTTTTTTGTAAGGATTTTTTTCACATTTAGTTTCTCTGCTAAAGTTCATAGGTATCCTCTTGGTCTTGGCTGAACCTGGACTGATTTTTATTTCCCAGCCTCTTCCGTGTCCAGAGGTTAGTGCTGTGTTTGATAAGTTCCAGCCCTCCATTCTGTTTTTTTTTTTAAACAAATCCCTCCAGAGTATTCAAAGTTTAAGCCGGCACTGACCATTCCTTTGCCTACATTTCAATCAGCTGCTGTTTATCTACAGCTTCCTGTAAAACCCAGTGTCACTTTCCTGGATCATCATTTAACATTTATAGCATGAAAGTTTTTTTTTTCATGTTTTGTACTGCCTATTGGTACAGGTCCCTTAGGCATTTTTTTTTTCTGCGTGAATAATGAGTCAGTCCTCACAGGTGCAGCTGAACGGGCTTCCCCTGGCCAGTCCTCTCAGCCTTGCCGCATTCCTCGTGTTTTCTTTGAATGCAGAAGTGCTTCGACCATCTCTCGCCTCAGCAGCTTTCCTGCCCAACCTACTGCAGCAGCTTGTGTTTGCATGCCAGGAGGGTACTTCGTGGCACCACTCTCATCCCCTTGGTAGCTGGTTTTCTTTTCTTTTTTTAACCGTATTTGCATAAAGACTTGGATGTTTTGCTGTTACTTTCCTTCCTCGCCACACTTGCAACTGCTCCAGGTTTATTTTTAGCATTTCACCTTATCTCTTCCTTGCATTCACTTGTGGTTTAAGTATTTTCTGCTTATTGTTTCTTTTTATGGCTTCCTGTTTAAAAAAAAAGAAAAGAAAATCCTTAAACGTAAGTATTGGTTTGAAAACAAGGGAGAGGATTGTTTTTACTAGCTATAAGTGTGACCACCATGTTAGCTTTACCTTTTAGGCATACCTGCCTAATGTAATCTAACCTGTCATGGTTTTTGCTTTTTCTACAAACCAACCAGCTTCTCAGGTACTTTTTCATACAATCTTCCAGTAACAGCTCATAAAGAAAAAAAAAATTGGTACGTGAAAGGTTTTCCCCTTACGAGGAGAACATTGTTCCTCTTGCAGCACCAGTGACAGGACAAGGGGTAATGGATACAGGTTGGAACGCAGGAAGTTCCACCTCCATGTGAGGAAGAACTTCTGGACAGTGAGGATGGTGACAGAGCCCTGGCACAGGCTGCCCAGAGAGGTTGTGGAGTCTCCTTCTCTGGAGATCTTCAAAACCCACCTAGATGCCACCCTTTGCCATGTGCTCTAGGTGCCTGTGCATGTGCAGGGGGTTGGACTAGATGACCTCTGAGGTCCCTTCCAACCTTAGCCATTCTGGGATTTCACAGCATTTTCAACTGCTGTTAAGCCCTCACACACACAGTGTCTGTGGAATAATGAAGAGATTCGGGGCTGTGCAAGGGCCAGCTGCAGCATCTGCCTCTAGCACAGGGACCACAGGCGAATCATTGCTACAACACTCCGCTGCTACAAGTCAAAATCTGGGAAGCCTTCTGGGTTAACTGAGTCTTCCAAACGCTTCACACTAATTTACATTTTTTTCTGATAACTTTTTGGTAGCCTTGCTGCAATTAACACTCTTATAGCTGCTGAAGGGGGATGGAGGGCACCTCTCACCTAGTCACCGATTTACACCAGGCCAGGGGCCTGGGCAGATCATGTGGAGAATCTCCTTTGGGCCTTGTTGCTGTCCTCCAGCAAAGCCCTCTTTCAAGGAGAGCTGCAAAAGAATTTTGCAACAGTGGTTGTATCATCTCAAATCACTTGATGTTTTCACAGCTTCAGTTCAGATGAGATCATTGGCCAAAGGAGCGAGTCAGTCCAGTTAGATCTTGCAGCACATTCTGGCAGTCCTGCAAACAAGGCCAGGCTTCTCAGACAAGCTGTCAGAGCTTCTACTCTTCTGAGTCATCTTGATAGCCTGGAGGATACATAGGCAAAAGTAATTCCAAGAGCAAAGACCCAAAAAAGGTGACTTTTTTTTTTCCTTTTTTAAATTTTCCAGTGAAAAGGTCCTTATATTTTTCTTATCTCTTTGCTTTTTCTTTTTAACCTCTAAAGTTCTATCTTACCTCAAAGGAGAAAGCAGATTGCAAAACTAACTGAAAATAAAATGTTGCCAATCAATGTATTTTTAGAATCTATTCTATGTAAAGCCCAAAAATAATCTATCAACTTGTGTTTTACACAATGAATTAAAGTTCTTTAAAAACTCATACACTCATACACACTTCTCTAATCTTCTATATAGAATTGAGTATCTTTTGATATGATGAGAAAGGAGCCTGCTGTACCATTTTGACCTCAGAGGTCTGAAGTGTGATCGTCTTCTGGGTGAAATGCAAAAGCTGCTTACCTGACAGTGCTGTGTGCCTTGGAGGGGAGAGCAGACGGTGGTGGCTTCATGTATACAGGAGCTGCTGTGTGTCCATTTGGATTGGATGGTAGAATCTGAAACCTGATTGCTGTGTTGAAGTTCAACTGTTAGGAAACTAAGATCTTTTATATCACCACTTTATTATTTTTCTTTCTATAAGAAGTAAGATCTTCAATGTTTCCTTTTTTCCCCTCTATTTTAATGAAAAGTAAATAGATTTCCTGATTCAACTTTAATGCTGGAGGAATAGAAAGCTAATTTATGAGGAGAAAATGATTGCAAGTTTTTTGTAGTTGGGGCTTTGTATTGCAATTTTGTGTCACACAGCTTGATTTTGCAAAGTTTTGAAGCTCAAGAAAGCATTTTTGTGTGTTAAGCAATGGTTCATTCAAAACAAATCCCTGCTGGCAAGAAAGCCGTCTGCTGACCTGATAGTTTGGACCTTTTGCTCTCTACCTGCATATTCTGCATAGTTTTGTCCTCTGTGCATTTAGGTAGTCTGGTAGGTAATTTTGTTTTGTTTTCTCTCCTAGCACTTTGATCCAGTAACATAACTTTGTGACTCAGTAGTGAGAGCACAAGGTTAAATGTTTTGCTTTGAGTGTGATTTGCTCTGTAAATTCCATTTTAGGCTGATTTCACATATGTATATGTATATATACCCCCACACATGTGTGTATGCATAGATATAGGCGTATATATATGTAGATGTCTGTATGTGTTTACACAAGAGTAGTAAGGCTGCCTGGGTCTGTTAAAAAAAGGTGGGAGAGCTTGCCTTGAGAACTGGAAATAAAGTGTTATCTAATACAGATTTCATGGTCATGAAATGCTAGATGCTAGGTGAAGTTATCCATGTAAGAAGGCAGTTTAACCCTTTGAATACCTGAGTTAAACTCCTTTGGTGGGTCAGAGTTAATGATCACATTCCTGCTACCAGCAAGTCTTAATGGCAATTGTGCAGTTACATGAACAAGGCAATTTGTTTGAGAACATGACTAAGTTGTGTATTGGGTAAAAACTGCGAGTGAGAATATAGGCAAGTGTTGGCACAGTGGAGCTGGTGATGTGGGGAGACCTTTATGGGTTTGCTGTATATGATTATGAGTAGATTTCTGATGTTTCAATAAATGTCTAGTCCATATTGATCTTATCTTCTTTGTTCTTCAATTCTATTACTGATTTATTCACATCTATTTCATTTTGCCCATAATGAAAATAAGTTTTCTGTGAGGACAATGGCCCTCATAGAACATCTGCCCTGTGAGGAGAGGCTGAGGGAGCTGGGTCTGTTCAGCCTGGAGAAGAGAAGGCTGAGAGGGGACCT
>JAWLRI010000184.1:1051786-1066627 GCA_034781795.1 Crypturellus tataupa
AACAGTATATTATTATGTTTAGCAGGAGCAGCATAAGGCTGTCTTTTAACCGTTTCTTCCCTTACTCCTGAAGTGAAAAAGGATAACTGCAAAAACAAGGGGTTTGCCTACTTTTCTTCAGTTAAACATAGATTCTAGACAATTTGGGGACTTTTCTTAAATAAAACAAAAAACTAAAGAGGTTTTGTTATTAATTTCTCTTTCAGTGGTCCTGATGACATCAAAGGAAAGTATGGTTGTAGTGGACTTTCCCTACATTCCACTTCTTATTTAAAGTGGAAATACAGAGAGAATTAACTAATTTTGGCAGACTAACACGTCAGCTCTCTGTTGTTTCAAAGGGTGTATTCGAGTCATCAGTGAATCAGGCTGATTGAAAACTTCATGCTCTTCTCAGTTGTTCCAGAAAAATGGAAAGTGATCTGAACTATTGCCTTAGTGTAGCTAAAAGCACAAATAAACGTTTTGCCTCTTTTAATGTGTAACTAAAATAATTTTAATAATTTACCTGATAAAGTCTATGAAATGAGTTGTCCCATTGCCAGATATATGCACTGCAGTTCTTTTCCAAGTACTTTTATACATTTCTCAGGTTTACCAATGATAATAGAGAAGCTGAAAGTTGTGATATCTACTCTAAGCCATGTCTGATGTAAAATATCAACAGAAAATATGCCGGAGGATATATCAGGAAAACCAAACAGAAGATGAGTAACATAGAAATAAGGAGACAAAATGGATGGCATGGCAGTGTAAACCCACGGGTGTGTTAGTAGGACTGCAGAGACAGGTGAGGAGAGGCACTAGCATCGTTCACCAGTACGAGCGCAGGAGAGCGCACAATTCCTGGACAAAATTCTGAACCTGTCAAATCATGGAATTTTTTTTTTGCCTTTGCATTCAGTGAGATTAGAGTTTGACTGCTGACCTCAGAAGTCCTTTAAAATTAAATAACTGCATTACTCTTTGACAAGGCTGAAAGCTTTGAGACAAGAGTAGGAATATCTTTTTTTTTTTTTTGGCACCCACTGAACATTTCCTATTTGCCAGCATAGCGACAAGATACTGTTTGCGTACTAGATGATTTTGCTTTCAGGATGAGTGGAATGTTAGAATCTTCTTTTGCAAGTAAGACTCAAACGCGCTATGTGCTCCTCACTGAGTGAGTAATGCGGGTGCATTGCCTGTTTTCCCCCCTTTTTCTCAAGTGACACATTTCAAATTCAAGCATGGCTGCGTATGCAATGATCTGTTTGTTATTTTAAGCGTGATATTTGGATACAATTTGGATGTGTAACAATCTCTGATTGCCTCTTTTACTAAGATAAGTATAACCCTGGGAATGTCATCGGCTACTGTCCAGAGGCAGTGTCGATGCTTAGGGAAAGCCCTGGGGAATATTTTTGCTGCGGTCCCAGCCTGCAGAAGGTTATGGAAGGAGATTTGGGGAGCCAAAAATCTAGTAGCTCTCTAGAAGCCTCTCTAACTGGAGCTATTGGTGGCTTGGCAGTGAGTGGGACATTTTTCTGTAGATTCATATTTAAGAAGTGTAGGTCACTCTGAGGTTGCCAGCGTCAGCACTAATTCAGGATGAGATGTTACATACCTGCAAGAGGATCACTTTTCTCAAACCCTGGCTTAAGGCTGAACAGAAGTTAAGAATATTGTGAAACCCGAGTTCTGCAGAACTGTTGCCAAGCTCTAAAGCCATGGGCTGCGTCACCATCTAGCCGCTGCTTTCCAGTGGGCGGACTGTCCCCAGCTGTAATCCTGCTCGTCTCCTCGTGAGTCAGAGGCTGCCTCGGCAGCAGTCTGGTTACAGCAGCTCTGGAAAGCGAGGTTCATTCATTGCGCTTTGTGCCTGGACGCGCGCGGGCTGTGGCCGGCTCCCTCCCCTGAGGTGGGTGCTGGGCCAGGCTGCTCTTTAGAGTCGCACGACGAAAGGCAGGGCAGCAATTTAACGGAGCTGGACCTCTTTAAAAGTGACTGCTTCAACGTGTACGGACGCTTTGCTGGGTAACTGCCAGCAACCTTGGTTATTTCAACCGGAGGAAGAAGACGTTGAAGATGTGGGAGTGGTGGTGGGAGTGGGTGGGCCCCTTTGGTGCTGCTGAGACCTTCCTCGCAAAGCGTTTGTCAAACAGCCTCAGGCCGGGTGGGACAGAGCAGATCCTGTAAGTACAGCCGGGCAGCGGGAGAGCGATCGCTCCCTTGGGATGAAGCTGGGAGGTTTCCAGCAGACTCCCTTTGAACAGCCCTTGTTGGAATCCGCGCCGGACATTGGCTCCTTCCCGGGATGCGGAGGGTGTGCCGCAGCCCTTCTCACCGCTGATATGTTCTCTCTTGCAGGTGTTTGATGTCAGTCTAGTCGGCAGTCCTGGGGGCCATCCCTGCCAACCTGGAGCGTAATGCGCCACTATGAATGTTAAGGAAGAAAAGTGCACTTCAGGGCTCAGCATCCGAGAGAGAAGAAAGGAAGAACCAAGCAGAGAGAACAAATGACCGTTCTGCATGCAAAACTTCAGGCAGTTAACTTTTTCTCCTGAGAAATTTTATCTCGGCTCTTGTGATAGAACTGAAAAAGAAGAGCAATAACAGGCTTTTCTTTTTTTAAAACATTTTAAAATTAAATTATCCCCTTGTGTCTGGGTTTAAGACAGTCAACTGCACTGATTGCAAGCACTGGACATCAATATGTGTCATGTCATTGTAACATGTCGGTCGATGCTGTGGACACTCCTGAGCATCGTGGTGGCTTTTGCGGAGCTCATTGCTTTCATGAGCGCCGACTGGCTCATTGGCAAAGCCAAACCTTTAAGTTCTGAGGATGTGGACAGCGGGACAGGAGGCTCGCAGGAGCCCTACCGCCCGACACTGGGCATCTACGGGCGCTGCACCAGGATCTCCCACATGCAGATATCCAGACGAGACACGCTCTGTGGTCCTTATGCCGAAAACTTCAACGAGATTGCCAGTGGGTTCTGGCAGGCCACCGCCATTTTCCTAGCTGTGGGCATCATGATTCTCTGTGCTGTGGCGTTTGTGTCCGTCTTCACTATGTGTGTGCAGAGTATTATGAAGAAAAGTATTTTTAATGTCTGTGGACTGCTACAGGGGATTGCAGGTATGTAGACTTTAAAAGCAATGGAAAGAAATGTTTTGTATGTGTTCCATTCAGCTTCAGAAATTCAGAGATTGTGCCTGTCTAGAGGCTGACTGCCTTTGATGGATCTGAGAGCGATTCTATAGGCTGGTGTTTATTTAAACACAGCTGAAATTCATAGCTTGTAATGCATTGACATTGGCAGCAGGATCACAGCCTGTTGTGTGCCAGAATGAACTGACGAGTGTTTCTTTTGTTTGCTGTTCAGGTTTCTTCCTCTCTCTTGGTCTATGTCAGTAACTAGAACTTCTCTCCTTTGTTAGCAGCAGAGAGCAAAGTTAATACCGATATGAAGGGAGTGCGTCTCCCGTTGGCCACTTCAGTAGTTTTCCCTTTGAGCAAAGGTAGTCCTGGGTGCCTCATGCTTCCTGCCTGTGGCAAGGACAAATACCAGTCCCTGATAAGAGCAGCCTGCAGAATCCCACACTTTCTTCCCCCAGGTTTTATGTGAAAATACCTCCTTCCAGGACAGGAGTGTGACAACGCCTTGTCATAAAACTCACCTTTAGCCAGGTTACTGTGGATGTGAGCTCGGTGAGTTTATGTCTTTATTATTCACAGGTCAGCTTTACTCTGCACGAGCAGATGAATTGGTTGTAGGCGCTTTGTGATTCTGCTTGTGACTGTGTATTGCAGAGATGAGGTGACTGCTGGCTAGACTGAGACTGGAAAATAGAGCTGGAGCAGTTCCTGGTGTTCTCACTAGTGAGAATGGAGACATCCTGTCCCATATGCATTTTTTAAATTATTTTTTACTATTTGCCTGTGATCATTTTAAGCAAAAAACCTGGTGTAGTAACTCTGGCAACCCTCAGAGAACCTGTGAGGAAGTAGGGGATGAAGAGGGCCACCTCCTCCTTCCTTCTTTTTGATGCTTTTAAGCAGATGTTTTAAAAACATAAAATGGTCTTGTTAAACTCTTTTAACTTGTTTGTTCAAAACAAGAATCTAGCTTCCCCAGTGCTCCCCTGGGAATGCAGTCAAGCCCTGTGCTATTAGCTCTACCTTGGCATGAGCTATACTAGTAGAAGTTCAATCCCTTATTAAGCTGGTTGGTTTCATCTGCTTACTTGAGGACTAACAGAACCTTCTAGGTGGACGCAGGGACGTACAAGGTAGGTGTGTGTTTATGGAGCAGTTTATGGGGTCGTGGGTGCTCACCCTCAAGGCAATGCCTACCCCATCCCTGCGGGAAGAACAGCAGTGGCCTGAGATGTGGCCGACCCCAACCCGATACCACTGCTTGGTCACAACTTCAGTATGAGTGTGTGCTGCTTATTTCATGACCCCCACGATGCCAGGTTTGTGCTTCTGAGGCAAAATTAAATCCCTAAATGATTAAGGCACATCTGTTTAGATCATAGAATCTCTATGGTTGGAAGGGACCCCTAGAGATCATCTAGTCCAAGCCCCCTGCATACACACAGGGTCACTTAGAGCACGTGGTACAGAACTGCGTCCAAGTGGACCTTGAAGATCTCCAGAGAGGGAGATTCCACAACCTCTCTGGGCCGCCTGTTCCAGTGTTCCATCACCCTCACTGATAAGAATTTTTTTCTTAAATTCCTGTGGAACTTTTGGTGTTTCATTTTGTGGCCATTACTTCACGTGATGGTATATAACCAGATGATGGCAAATAACCAGCAGAACAATGTACTGGAAATAAAAATGAGATCTTTTGATGTAGCCCCTGCAGGTTTATAGAATTAGTCAGCCCCAGTGTGACAGCTGAGCAGCTCAGCCATGGACATGAGAACTAGTAGTGGGTTTTAGCGCTATAGTTCTCTATCTTACCATCCAGAAATAATCCAGAAAACCTGATTTCAAGAGATAGTATTTTATCTTTTCTGTTAGAGGTGTATTTGTAGAGGAGGGAGGAGCAGTTACCAGCTTAAGCAGGTGTTATGACATGTCAGACCTTTGTGTCTGATGAGAAGTTAACCATACTTGCAGTGCTGCTGCCATTTCTGGATATTTAGGAATAGCTAAACATCAAAATCATCAGGAAATCGATTCCTGTATTGTAGAAAACTATTCTGAAGACCACTTATTTCTGAGAAGGTATGTGCAAAACTAGTTTACATTTTATTATCAACCAGTTGTGCCTGCAATGGTAACCAGGGCTCCAGAATTGAACAATATGGTACATGAATCGTTTCTCATTCGTTAGGGGAGAGATCCATTCTTTTTTGAGCTGTATTGAGAAGGGAAGCACTTCACTCCTTATAATTCAGATAAATGCCACAGTGTGAAGCTGGATAATTGAAAGGTCACGTTACTGAAACTGCTGCTCCAAGAAGCAGCCTGCCAATATTTGCAGCCAGGCATCTTGTGGCTAGCAACTCGTTTTCTCAAGATTAATTTTATTGGGTCCACTGCTACTTTTGTGCCAGTAGCATTACAGCATCTGCTTACTTAGTTGAAAGTATGTTTCTTATGACTTACTACAGCTTTTGATTTCATCTTTCTCAGTTCTTGTGTTTTGGAAAACACTTCAGCAAATGCTTCCAGAAAGACAGTCATACACATGGTTAAGTCATGAAAGGTTTCGGATATCTAGGCTCATGTCCTAGACAGAGAACAACTTGATACAATCCTATCTGATCATCTTAAAAGCGTTCTTTCAAATGTGACCTTTTTCTTTAACAAACATAAGAAAAAAATCCACAAGTCAGATTGTTTATTAGTGTGTATCAGTCCGATATTTTCAAATATGTCAAATACCTCATTTTCAAACATGACGTGCACCCACAGTAGAGTCATCTACAGGCACTCAGAATTTTGCAGACCTAATCTCATTTAAAATCTGTATATCTTTGCTATGGAGACTTAATATAATTAAAAACATACAGCCAGTTAATTTATCCCTGGAATTCATCATGAAAAAACAATAACAGACACCGGATATATCATTCCTGTCTAGCAGCATTGGTTGTGACCTGGCTGGTGCCTAAGGTGAAATGACAGAGCTCAAAGCTGCATCTCCTCTGCCATGGCACTTGTCCAACGCCTGCCCTTGGACAACTCTGCAAACTCCCATTGAGGTCAGTGGGAGGGAGCCACACACAAATCTGGTCCACAGGGTTTTGTTTGTTGCAGAAAGCCAGGAATACAAAGCTATAAAAGAAGAAAATATGGCTCTGTTTAAAATCCTGAAATTCCTTTGTAGTGGAGCGGGACTTTTATCACTTATTTTAGACAGCAGCATCTTTTGTTCTGGATATGTAGAAATGGTAATTGGCAGTCATGATTTAGGGGCTTTTTGAGGATGGTTTGATCTAGAAAGGAATCTTTTCTTTGCAATCGAGAAAGAAGCCATATAATTAAGCAGTTAATTATTACCTAGCAGCAAGAAGTCCAAGCATTCATTAATTTGAATGCCTTTTTAGAGCAAATATTCTATTTTTATAGCCTATGAATCATGCGAAATGGAGAAGCCAGAAGAGGCAGTAAGCTATTATATAATAGTTGGTAAGAACAAACTCAAAGTAAGTTTTCACAGTAGTCATTTAGTAAGTAAGTGATCGGGGATCCTTTATTGACAGAGGATATTGTAGGGCAAATATACGCTAATCAGACACAGTGTTCACAAGCCTTGGTTGCTGTGCTCAGCTATGGAATATAAACGTGTCCCTGTTTTCAAACACCATCTCAGGGAACTGCAAGCAGCTGCTGGGCACCCTTCTCATGGTTAAAATGTGATTTTATTGCGGGAGAAGCTGGGGGCATACTGCTGCCCCTCCTACCGCTTTGTGATGCTGCAGCAGGGCTGTGTTAGCAGGCAGGGAACATGTCCTCCACCCCCAGCATGGTCAAAAGCCCCTGGTGTGGCCACAAGGCAGCCCCTGTGCTCCGGGACAGAGAGCAGCCCTGGCCGTGCCAGCGTTGCGTGTGTCCGTGGGTTTGTGCAACTAGGAATGGCGGTCTCTGCGGCGAGGCCGGCTCTGCCTCTGTCACATGCTGAGGGGTGTCCGCTTTGCTCGGGGGAAGCGTGACCGTGTTGTGGTCACAGCTGGCCTCAGCGCACTGGCTGTTACGGCAGCGCCAACAGTGGGTGCTTAGTCCTGCGGGATAGAGGTTTGTCTCAAAAGTCCACCAGAAGCGGCCCAGGAGAGCCCCCCACTGAAAGATTCCTTGGGTTGTCTCTCCTGTGGCCAGGTGACATACAACAGATCTGGGGCCTCTGGTCCAAAGCAGCTTCTCCTATGGGACATGAGTTCTCCTTAACGTCAGGGAGGCATCTGAACTTCTTCCCAAAAGAAGGGTTTGCAGCACTAGGCTTCAGCGTTCTCCTCAGCGAGCACTGAGGGTTTCCTTGACATTTCACCCCATTTTCTTCCTTTCTAGCGTTTCCTCTTGTACTTCTGCCTTTTCTGCAAGGCAGGTTTCTCCTGGCGCTTGTCCTGCTCAGCTTCAGACCTCATGGTCTCTTTCCACAGCCCTCTCCCTTTCCAGCTATCCACATGAGATCTCCTCTGTTCTTTCTTCTGTCCTTTCTGCGCCCTTGTCTCTCCCTCCGTGTATCGCTGTTCCTGCCTTCTGCTCCCCTCCCTGGGATCACTTGAGGGCTGCTCTGATCTGGAGCCAATGCAATACCTGAGAAATAGCACAGTTAAAGGAAAGCATTTTTACCCTCATATGCAAGGAAGCTTCTTTATGGTTCTCTAAAATACATGGATGAAACTCAGTTTGAATTCAGCCTTGTCTACGATAGTATATTTGTGCTGCTGGAAGGGTTTGTTTTATGTTTCTTGCACTAAGGTAGTTTAGTGTGTTACATTCATTAATTGTCAGGAGTTTGGGAGCATTAGGAAGGTGATAGAAACCATCTGAAGGTGAGAGCGCCATGTGGGATTTGCTTGTGGGGGTGTATGAAGTAGGCGGCGGATGTGCCGAGTGATTCCCGGGAGGATATGGAGGAGGAGGAAGGGCGCCCCAGGGCTCGGCCGCTGGGGTGTATGGGGAGGGCTGGGAGTTGCTGAGGAAGCGCGGGAGGAAGCAGGAGCTGAGCCAGAAATCGCTGCTGAGAGGGGAGAAAAAGCTGAAGGCGGGCGGGCTGCCGAGGGGCAGGCCCTGGGGCTGTGGGCAGCAGCCGCCCTCATGGCGAGCGGGGCGGGCAGCGAGCGAGGAGGAGGCGCCCGGTGAACCGCTGCGGCTGCCGCGAACACCCGAGGCCTGCGCGGGGCGGCAGGAGAGCAGGGAGCGCTCCGGCCCGCCCAGGCAAGGGAACTTCTTGTTTGTCTTTCTGAAATGTAGGGCACGCGTTTTTCAGAAAGCGTATTTCCTCTTGGATGTGGCCTAGGATTTTTCTTTTTTCATGCCAGAGTTGCACATTCTTGAGGTGGGAGAAAAGAAAGGGGAGGGGAGGGATTTGAAATGGAAATCCTGAATCCCTGCTGCTGCCTGAGCAGAGTGGTACCGTGGCCTACATGGCCGAGCGCCAGTGCGGCACCTCGCACACGCTTGGCTGCCGAGAGCTCGTGCGGAGCGGACGGCCGTGCTGGAACAAGAGGGCGAGCGCCAGGGCAGGAGAGCGATCCGGGCGCCGCGCTGATGCCGAGCCTGAGGGGCAGCGTTGGTTACCACTAAGAAGTGAAGCGCCGATGGCAGCACGGGTCTCGCTCGCTGGTCAGTTCCCCTCCGACGCTGCCGGGACGGGCAGCACCCCACGTGCTGCAGACACTCAGGTTCTCTGGGCAGCTGATGTCGCCGCAGCTGTAACTCGCTAACCAAAAGGTGTTGCATGGGGGTCCCTCATGCTGCCGGCTTTGCTGTGGCATGTGCTCGTGCAATGGTCTCTTACTTTTCAATAGCTCACTTTGCCTGCACCAGTAGAAGTTTCTTACTCTGCCTTTTCTTGTTGAGTTACAACAAAAGGATGCTGGCTGCCCGTCTGAGGAGAGGGAGAAAAATAACAGGAGAAGAATGGGGCTCTCTTTTGGTTGGATTTTTCTTCCCACTCTCAGATCCAAGACTGATGCAGCTGTTATTGACAGCTGCAAACAGATAACTGCAGACACTGCAGGAAATTATTTAAATTCAACAAAAGGTGTTGAAGGCAGCTGAGGCAGGTGGCTGTGTTGCCCCTCTGTGTAGAGCGATGCTCGGGGGCTGCTGTCCTCTTTCCTTTACAGCCGGTTCATCACCACCAATTCCAGGGCTTGGGGACCCTGGCAGCGAGCGAGGTTGCGGCCGGGGCTGTGATACAGGCTTGGCTCTCCCTTGGCTTCCTTCATGGGCCGTACAACTGACATGGGCTGGAATTTCCTTTCCCAGCTAAGGAGCGCCCTGAAGTTACTGTCCACAGTTCAGTTACTCCCTGAGCAGCGTCCAGCTCTTATTGGGCCAGCTTAAATTAAAAACACTTGGAACTTCCTTGGCTCTCGAGGTGAGATGTGGGCAGTGAAGGGCCAGGCCAGGCGCTGCCCGCGTGGGGTTTGCACCGCTGCTGTCGCCTCTCGAGGGCCGATGGGGAGAGGCCTCCTGCCCGGCCCTGGCGCTGCCACCCGCCGGCACGAGCAGAGCGCAACGTTTGCGTGGCCAGCGCCTCAGAGCCGTGCTCTGCACTGAGCAGAAGGTCAAAACTCACCGTTTGGTGAAGTCGAGGGTTGGCGCAAGTAGGACGACGTGTGCTGACCTGCACCAGAGCTATAAGGGTGTAGCCTTTAGGTGCTCTGCATTGCCAAAAACTCGTAAATGTTTGGCTTTTCATGCAGACAGTTTGTGATCCTCATTGAACAGCAGGGTCTTGCAGAAGCCCTATGACGTGCAATGAAACCCCTATCTCCCCATGCACTTTTGGAGCTGGCAAAGGGGAGGGAATGCCATTTCAAGGCTTGAGTTTGCTCTGTGTTTTTTTGAGTTTGCTCTGTGTGATTCCCCACATTTCTCCTCCTCCCTCCAAACGAATGGGGACTTTTGCCACTTGCATGCAATTTGCTAAAAGCTAATGGGGGAATTTGCACTCTGTTCTCCCAGAACAGAAGTCTGCGGGCTCATGCTTTGCTAGAAAAAAATCATAAGAATAGGATTATATCAATAATAAAAAATGTAACAACAAAGAAAAACAAAACAAAACATACACGGGAATCCACCATGTACCTGAGCAACCCCTGACAAGTTTTGTTTTGTAGCCTTACTCTTGGCTTTCTCTGGGAGTATCAGCATGTACCTGTTAGCCATAGCAGGCGCCGTGCTCCATCAGCACCATCCTTGTACATTCCCGTCACACAGGTCCCCTGCCCTGTGTTCCCATCCCTATTTCCACACTTCATGTCTGTAATGTCATCACAAGTTTTATGTGTACATTTGTTTAGTTATGAACAAGCATTTCTGGTCTGCTAAATAAATGGGAAAGTATCCCTGCAAAAAATAGCTTACTTTGCTGTTTATAAAAATAAGTTTTTTTGTTTGTGTTCCTTAATTTGAAGGATAGCAATGGTTTTGGAAATGCTTTTCCTTCTGATAGCTGCTTGCCCTTATATGACCTCAGGGCAACTTTTAAGAGATTTGGGAAAAAAATCTGCAGGTTTTTCTAGAAACCGCCTGGTTATTCTGCTGCCCTGAGCTCAGGGTATTCCAGGTACGCAGAAACCTGCCTCTGGTCACACTCTTCTACAGTGATGGATGGGTCTGGATCTTGCTACTTCTCATCGCTGCTGCTTGGGTAGATTCCGGTTTCTCTGCACGCTGCCTGCTTGCAGCCTTCTCTGCCCTCCGGAGTGATGTTTCCAAGTTAACTCAGTCGCTTCTGCTTTTGTGAACCAGAAGTGTAATGTCTTTGGCTTTGTTAATCATTGATCTTATTATTGTTATGATGTTTTGTTCTACTGTTGTGAATTTTTGCCTTGCTGTTTTGAAGAGTTTCTGAATGGGCCAGAGGCTGCGTTGATTCTCAGCTTCCCAAATCTTGTCTTCCCGATTCTCTTTGCTCTTCTCCTGCAAATAACTTCCTGTCTCTGGTCAGCTGGCAGTGATCTGGAGGGACCGCGGCAGCCGTGGACGTGGCTGTGGTAGTTGTGGAGGTGGCTGTGGCAGCGGTGGCATTGGACACAGTGCCGCAGGCAGCAGGGCCAGCGCGCTCCTCAGCAGCACTGCAGTGCCCTGGGAGATGCCATGCTTCCCCCCCCCCTCACCCCCCCAATATAATTTTCCCCCATATCTCTGATCTGCTCTGAGCTCACTCATCTCATTTACTTGAATCAGATTAAACTGTTTCTAACTCATTTAATGAGGCTGAAGATGCCTGCTGTGTAGCTGCTGAGCAGCAGCCTGACACCCAGCGTGTTTGTGAGGGGCTGAAGGAGTAAAACCGCCTGTGGCTAGTGGTGACCTGGGAAAGCTTGTGCTTATGGAAATAGCTTAGTTCCCTTGGGTTATGCCAGTTCAGTGCATTTATAGAAATAATCCAAGCATGGAAGTGTTGGGGTAGTCGGTCAGCGTATTGACAGGTTTGGATTCGTGACCTTGGGCGATGGGGGCAGCCCGGCTTTGCTGAATGCCCATGGGCTGGTGAGTCCCCCTGCCGCAGCAGAGCAGAGGGGAGAAGCAGCAGCATCGCGGCGGGCAAAGCTGCGGCGCCCGCGAGGCCTGTGCCGGCTCCCCCGGATCCTCTTAGCTGGCTTTTTTTCTTTTCTTTTTTTTTTTTTTTTTTCTTGGAAATGAGGAGATAGATTCAGGATTTGCAGTGGAAATCAGCCTTGTTAGTATATACTGTTGTATATGGCATAGCAGCAGCTGCACGGGAACCTGTCAGAACTAAATAGCCGCCATCACTCATCTAAACAAGCATCTGTGCAACCAGCTGCTTCAGGGTTGCGTCCGGGGCTGCGATGAGAGGCTCTTGGTGGATGCCGAGCCCAGCACTGCCCACGCGTGGTGACACACGCAGAGACGTCCCAGGGAGGGAGCCACTCACCTTCAGAAACCTCCTCTCACAGCACAGGTCTCTGCTGGGCTCACACTTAGCCTTTCAGCAGAAAGGAGGTGCTTCTACATCATTCAGATACAATAAAGCAAATGTTTAGTAGGCTCTCTACGCTGGAGTGAGGAAGTATGTTTTAGTCTAGTAATCTAAATACATTGGCTTCTTATTTCTTAAGGCCTCTTTTTAAAAATTGACAATTTGAGACAGATAGTAAAAAGTTACATGTTAAAATATGCTCCAGTGAAACATAGGAAAACGTTCTCTGCCAACAGGCTAATACCAAGTAGTAGCCTGTAGCCAAGCAGTTGAGAAGTCTGGATAAAAAATCCATTCAAACGATTTTCTGCTCTTGTTCATAGGCAGGTGGCTGCTCTGCAGAGCCTTCTCACAGAGCTCTGCTTTCTGAAATCCCCAGAGGAAAGGTAACTCGGAGCTAGCCATGACCAACAAGAAGGAAAAATAATTGTGAAAAGTTATCGTAGCAGTTACGGAGGAGTAAAGGAGCACAAGCTGCCCCCAGAGCTGTGTAGCGCTGCCAGGATGGGTTAAATCCCCAATGGGATTAGCTCCAGCTACCAGGCACTGCCAAAGAGCACAGTGGGATGGGAGCCAAACTGAGTTATTAAGAGAGAGAAATCATTATCATTAATATTTGCTCCCCTGCTACCAGATGCAAACTCCAGAACAAACTGTTGACAAGAGCCAACAGCTGCTTTATTAGATCATGCTGACATAAAATTATACAACAGAAATGAACTTTATACTTCTATGAGTAGCAAAAGCCTTAATGCTTTAATCAACATACAGCGTTAAATGGCTTAGAAGCTGCATAATGCAGATTAAATACAGAATTAATATTTAATGAGTTAAATTGAAGGCTAGCTGAGACAAAGTCAAGAAATCTGAGGATTGATAATTATAATAGTTGATAGAGAGAGCAGCTTCTCAGGTGCTAATCAGTAGGTTGCAGTAGGACCTGGATGTGTGTCCTGTGCGCCGGGGCCAGCAGAGATGCTCCTGTTGCACCTACCGCCAGACCCCACCAGGCTGCCCTTGCCCTTCCTGGGGCTGTCACAAGCCCCACTGCACTCGCTACCCTGATAGAGCTTCCCTTGTCCCCTCCTCACGGGTGTTTCCCTGCGCCTCTGCTCCTGGCGTGTCTGTGCTCTGGGTCGCGAGCACCAGTGCAGGGCAGAGCTGCTCGGCCCGCTGTGGAGATCCTGACGTTCCCACTTGTGCAGACATTTAGGTGACTTGGAGGTGTTGGCGCAACAACTGCGGGCACTGTCAACCTTAATGTAGCTAAGAGGCAGCTGCCCCTGCCAGTCTCTGGGATTGCTGCCCTGGCTACGAGCGCTGGGGCAGCTGAGTGCTCTGGTGGCTGCGTCTGCCTCAGCGCGCAATGAGCGCCGGTGCTGGGCGCTGCGGAGCCTGAGGGAGGCTCTGCTCTTTGCTCTGGACAGCAGCAGTCCCGGGGGCAGCTCGCTCGGGGCTGGGGCTGCAGTGAGGAGATGGCTGTAGCCTCTCGGCCCTCTTCGGGCTCAGCCACAAGGCAAGTCTGGAGCATCCCTGGCTGCTCTATTGTCGGGCTGGTAAAGCTTGAAAACTGCCTGGGCAGCAGTGGCCACTACGGTGTTTCAGGACAGGCTTGTCCCTTCAGTGATGGAGACTTTAAGGGCTGGTGATCGTTAATAATAAAAAATGGTGATTGGGAGGAATGAGTCAGAAAAACGTGTTGTGTGGACGCGCTGATCACCGTGCGCAGGGAGCGCGGGGCGGATGGGGCAGAGGATCCGCTGGTATTTAGTCTGGGCCGGTCGCTGGGCGCAGGGGATGGGAGCACGGCTTGGCCAGCTCTGCCCAAGGTAAAGCAGTGCTTTAGGCTTAACACACTGCAGCCAGTCGCACAGGAAGCACTGCATAGAATTTGTCACTGGTTCATAAATGTAAACAGTGCAGAAATCCCTGCCCACGGAACGGATGTTGTTCTCTAATGGATTTTGCTGCCCCAAAGAATGACATTTAGTTCATTCATGCACATGTTAGTCTGTCATCATCAACAAAATGCTGAGGAGGGACTTTCTTTTGTGAGAGAACTGGCACTTACAGACAGTCTTAGACGGTTAGGCGCTGTGCTCTGCGTTTTATGGATGTTGACCAGTTAACAGCGAGCTCCAATCTTTTGCTCCAAGTGACAGATTTTTTTTGCATCCAAGCTGAATTTCTTTCAGCAAAGAAGGAAATCCAATGCACTGCAGAAGTACATACCACTCTCACCAAGTCACGAAGATGGAACACGTCTCCACAGCTGTTCCTAGGAATCTCTTAGTTTGAGGAAGAAACAAAGACTGCTTTTGATTTTATTGCGTAGTAGAAATTTTGGGATTGGCTGAAATCTAGGAACGAAACAGCCTTGCACATAAAAAGCACAACTTCTGGCCCGCTTCCAGACTGTAGCACCAGCTCCTCTATAGCTGCCAGCTCCCTTCCCCACACGGGGGTGACTCAAGGAGTTTATGGCGCAGAACAGCCACCTCGCTCCAGGAGCTGGGGAGAGGCAGCCTCTGCGCCCGCCGCCCTGAAGGGCCCTTCCCTTCACAGCCCTTCCCTTCCTTCAGCCCTCGTGCAGTGGCAGAGCAGCCCTTGGGAGGATCCCCACGTTGCCTGGGCCCGAGCTGAGGCCACGTCAACCTCTTGTGGCTGAGACCATAATCCCGTTGTTCTGGGAGAAACCTGTGGCCAAACAAGCAGA
>JAWLRI010000184.1:1066727-1078683 GCA_034781795.1 Crypturellus tataupa
TTTTATAGATGACTGCAACTTTCCTCATTAAACGTTATCTACAACTACCATTATTTACGACTAATCCTCCCTTCACAGTTCTGTTTGGCAAGTCCGGAATCTTATCTAGTGGTCACAAGGAGCAGGATATGGTATCCTGTTAGTCTTGTCCTTGATTGTAGCAAGCTATATTTACAGAAGCAGATGGCAAGGTTAACTGTAGATTACCTAGTCTATACCTTTATACTTCATTAGCGTGCAAGCTTTTTACAGAAGAAAGCACGTTACCCTGTTAACCCTTTATAGGCCTTACATAATCACACACAGTGTTCATAAGCCTTGCTTGCTGTGCTCAGCTACGGAATATAAATGTGTTCCTGTTCTCAAATACCATCTCAGGGAACTGCATGCAGCTGCTGGGCACCCTTCCTATGGTTAAAATGTGATTTTATTCCAGGAGAAGCTTGGGGAATATTGTTGCCTCTCCTTTCGCTTTGTGGTGCTGCAACAGGGCTGTGTTACCAGGCGGAGAATGTGTCCTCTGCCCCAGGCATGGCTGAAAGCCCCTGGTGTGGCTACAAGGCAGCTGCCTGTGCCCCAGGACAGAGGGCAGCCCTGGCCATGCCAGCATTGCACGTCTATGGGTTTGTGCAACTGGGAATGGTGACGTCTGTGGTGAGGCCGGCTGCGTGTCTGTCATGCTCAGGGGTGTCTGCGCTTTGCCTGGGGGAGCGTGTCTGTGTTGTGGTCACAGCTGGCCTCAGCATGCTGGCTGTAAGGGCAGTGATGCCCCTAATGGTGCGTGGTTAGTCTCATGGGGCAGAGGTTTGTCTCAAAAGGCCGCTAGAAGTGGCCTGGGAGAGCAAGGTGTCCCCCACTGAAAGTTTTCTCGGGTCGTCTCTCCTGTGATCAGGTGACACCTGGCAGATTTGGGGCCCCTGGTCCAGAGTAGTTTCTCCTATGGGACCTGAGTCCTCTTTAACATTGTCAGGGAGGCATCTGAACTTCTTCCCACATGAAAGATTTTTCAGCGCCAGACTTCAGTGTTCTCCTCAGCAAACACCGAGGTTTCCTTAACATTTCATACCATTTTCTTCCTTTCCAGCGTTTCCTCTTGTACTTCTGTCTTTTCTGCAAGGCAGGTTTCTCCTGGCACTTGTCCTGCTCAGTCTCAGATAGCGCGGTCTCTTTCCACAACCCTTTCCCTTTCCAGCTATCCACACGAGATCTCTTCTGTTCTTTCTTCTGTCCGTTCTGTGCCCTTGTCTCTCCCTCCGTGTATTGCTGTTCCTGTCTTCTGCTCCCCTCGCTGGGATCACTTGAGGGCTGCTTTGATCTGGAGCCAACGCAATACCTGAGCAATAGCACAGTTAAAGGAAAGCGTTTTTACCCTCATGTGCAAGGAAGCGTCTTTACAGTTTTCTAAAATATAAGGATGAAACTTGGTTTGAATTCAACTGTGTCTTATAAGTGTATTTGTGCTGCTGGAAGGGTTTGTTATATGTTTCTTGCACTAAGATAGTTTAGTGTGTTATATTTATTAATTGTCGGTAGTTTGAGGTGATTAGGAAGGTGATGGAAACTATCTGAAGGTGAGAAAGCCATGCAGGATTGCTTGCAGGGGTATATGAAGTAGGCTGCGGATGTGCTGAGTGATTCCCAGGAGGATATGGAGGAGGAGGAAGGGCGCCCCAGGGCTCAGCCGCTGGAGTGCGTGGGCTGGGAGTTGCTGAGGAAGCAGGAGCTGAGTCAGAAATTGCTGCTGAGAGGGGAGAAAAAGCTGAAGGTGGGCGAGCTGCCGAGGGCCAAGCCCTGGGGCTGCAGGTGCTCGCTGAGCATCCCTGCTTGGCACTTGCATGGGCTCCCCTTGTGGTGAGCGGGGCAGGCAGTGTGCAAGGGAGGAAGCGCCCAGCGAGCTCCTGTGGCTGCCGCAGCCGCTCGAGGCCCACGCTGGGCGGCAGGGCCTGTGGCAAGGCTGGGCAGTAGGAAAGCAGGGTGCATTCCCACCCTCCAAGGCAAGGGAACTTCTTGTTTGTCTTTCTGAAATGTAGGGCACACGTTTTTCAGAAAGCCTATTTCCTCTTGGATTCAGTTTAGTATTTTTCTTTTCCCATGCCGGAGTTGTGCATTCTTGGGGTGGGAAAAAAGAAAGGGGAGGGGAGGGGTTTGAAATGGAAATCCTGATGTCTTGCTGCTGCCTGAGCAGGGTGGTATAGTGTGTCCTGTAACCTACATGGCCAAGCACCAGTGCGGCATCTCACACACACTTGGCTTCCGAGAGCAGAGGGGATGACTGTGTTGGAACAGGAGGACGAGCGCTAGGGGAGGAGAGCAATTCAAGTGCTATGCTGCTGCCGAGCTTGAGGGACGGCGTTAGTTATCTCTAAGAAATGAAGTGCTGATGGCAGCACGAGTCTCATTTGCTGGGCAGTTCCCCCCGGGTGCTGCCGGGACGGGCAGCACCCTGCGTGCTGCAGACGCTCACCTTTTCTCTGGTGTGTTCTGGGCAGCTGATGTTGCTGCAACTGTAACTCGCTAACCAAAAGGTGTTCCATGGGGGTCCCTCACGCTGCCAGCTGAGCAGTGCTTTACTGTGGTGTGTACTCATGCAATGGTCTCTTACTTCTCAATAGCTTACTTTGCCTCCATCAGTAGAAGTTCATTATTATCCCTTTTCTTGTTGAGTTACAGCAAAAGGATGCTGGCTACCCCTCTGAGGAGAGGGGGGAAAATAACAGGAGATGAATGGGGTTCTCTTTTGGTTGGATTTTGCTTCCTGGTCTCAGATCCAAGACTGATGCAGCTGTTATCAATAGGTTGCAAACACTGCAGGAAAATATTTAAATTCAACAAAAAGTCTTGAAGGCAGCTGAGGCAGGTGGTTGCATCGCCCTTCTGTGCAGAGCAGTGCCTGGGGGCTGCTGTCCTCTTTCCTTTACAGTCATTTCATCGTAACCGATTCCAAGGCTTTGAAGGTCCTGGCAGCAAGCGAGGTTGCAGCTGGGGTTGTGAAACAGGCTTGGGCTCTCGCTTGGCTTCCTTCATGGCCAGCATAACTGATGTGAGCTGGTATTTCTTTTCCCAACTAGGGAGCACCCTGAAGTTACTGTCCACAGTTCAGTTGTTAGTCATTTAGCAGCTTCCAATCTCTTATTGAGCCAACTTTAATTAAAAACACTCGGTGCTTCCTTGGCTCTCAAGGTGAGATGCGGGCAGTGAAGGGCCTCAGCGGCCGGGACGGACGCTGCCTATTGCCTCTTGAGGGCCAATGGGGAGAGGCCTCGTGCCGGCACGAGCTGAACGTAACGTTTGCGTGGTCAGCACCTCAGAGAGGTGCTCTGCATTGAGCAGAAGGTCAAAACTCACGTTTTTATGAGACTGAGGGTTGGCACAAGTATGATGAGATGTGCTGACCTGCACCCTGTATGGGTGTAGCCTTTAGGTGCTCTGCATTGCTCAAAGCTCATAGACCTTTGGCTTTTCATGCAGACAGTTCTTGATCCTCACCGAACTGCAGAGTCTTGCAGGAACCTCGTGAAGTGCAGTGAAACCCCTACCTCCCCATGCACTTGCAGAGCTGGCAAAGGGACGGGAATGTCATTTCAAGGCTTGAGATTGCTCTGTGTTTTGATTCCCCCCATTTCTCCTCCTCCCTCCCAACTAATGGGGACTTTTGCCACTTGCATGCAATTTGCTAATAGCTAATGGGGGAATTTGCACTCCCTTCTCCCAGAAGTCTGTGGCCTCGTGCTTTGCTAGAGAAAAATCAGAAGAATAGGATTATACCAATATTAAAAAATATAACAAAGAAAAACAAAACAAAAGCCATACAGGAATCCTCCATGTGTCTGAGCAACCCCTGTCAAGGTTTGTAGCCTGACTTATTCTTGGCTTCCTCTGGGGGTATTAACCATAGCAGGCCCCGTACCCCATCAGCAGCCTTCCCTTCTACCTCCCTGTCACACAGGTCCCCTGCCCTGTGTTCCCATCCCTATTTCCATACCTCATGTCCATAATGTCATCACAAGTATTATGTGTACATATGTTTGGTTATGAACAAGCATCTTTGATCTGCTAAATAAATGGGAAAGTATCCCTGAAAAAATGGCTTAGTTATTTTATTTATTTTGCTGTTTATAAGAATAGGGTTTTTTGTTTGTTTGTTTTCCTTAATTTGAGGATAGCAATGGTTTTGGAAAGGCTTTTCCTTATGATAGCTGCTTGCCCTTATATGACCTCAGGACAACTTTAAAAGGCTTGGGAAAGAATTTGCAGGTTTTGAGAAACTGCCTGGTTATTCTGCTGCCCTGAGCTCAGGGTATTCCAGGTACGCAGAAACCTGCATCTGGTCGCACTCTCCTACAGTGATGGATGTGTCTAGATCTTGCCTCTTATCATCCCTGCTGCTTGGGTAGATTCCGGTTTCTCTGTATACCACCCACTAGCAGCCTCATCTGCCCTCAGCAGCAATGCTTCTGAGTTAACCCAGTCCCTTCTGCTTTTATGAATCAGAATTAAGTATAATGTCAGGCTGGGCTTTGTTAATCATTGATCTTTTTGTTGTTGTGATGTTTTGTTCTACTGTTGTGAATTTTTGACTTGCTATTTTGAAGAGTTTCTGAGTGGGCCAGAGGCTATGTCGATTCTTGGCTTCCCGATTCTCCCCGCTCTTCTCCTGCAAATACCTTCCTGCCCCTGGTCAGCTGGCAGCGATCTGGAGGGACTATGGGTGGCCGTGGAGGCGGCTCTGGTGGCTGTGGAGGTGGCCATGGCGGTGGCTATGGCGGAAACTGCACTGCAGGCTGCACGGCCAGCGTGCTCCTCAGTGTGCCAGTAGCACTGCAGCGTCGTGGGAGATGCTCACGCTTTTTTTCCCCCATATCATTTCCCCCATATCTGTGACCAGCTGCTCTGAGCCCATCTCATCCGCTTGAATCAGATTAAATGGTTTCTAACTCATTTCATGGGGCTGAAGATGCCCGTTGTGTAGCTGCTGAGCAGTAGCCTGACACCCAGCCTGTTTGTGAGGGGCTGAAGGAGTAAAACCACCTTTGGCTAGTGGTGACCTGGGGAATTCCCAATGCATAGGAGGCTTGTCAGGAAAAGTTTGTACATGTGGAAAAACAGCTTAGTCTCCTTGGGTTATGCCAGCTCAGTGCATTTGTAGAAATAATCCAAGCACGAAAGTGTTGGGATAGTCGATCAGTGTATTGACAGGTTTGGATACATGACCTTGGGTGATGGGGGCAGCCCTGTTTTGCTGAATGTCTGTGGGCTGACAAGTCCCCGCTGCTGCAGCAGAGCAGAGATGAGAAGCAGCAGCATTGCTGTGGTGGGTGAAGCTGCGGCGCTCGTGAGGCCTGCGCTGACTCCCCCGACTCCTCTTAGTTTCTTAGCTTTTTTTTTTTTTTTTCTTTTCTAGGAAATGAGATAGTTTCAGGATTTGCAATGGAAATCAGCTTTGTTAGTATATGCTGTTGTTTAATATGGCATAACAGCAGCTGCACGGGAACCTGTCAGAACTAAATAGCTGCCTTGACTCATCTAAACAAGCATCTGCGTAACCCACTGCTTCGGGGTTGCGTTCAGGGCTGCGATGAGAGGCTTTGTGGGCCCCGAGCTCAGCACTACCAGCACGTGGTGTGACACACACAGAGATGTCCCCAGCAAGGGAGCTGCTTGATGGGTTTCACTGTCGCCTGGCCTGCCTTCAGAAACCAACTCTCTCAACACTGGATTCTGCTGGGCTCATACTTAGCCTTTCAGCAGAAAGGAGGTCCTTTTATGTCACTCAGATACAATAAAGCAAATATTTAATAGGTTCTCTACGCTGTAGTGAGGAAGTATATTTTAGTCTAATAATCTAAATACATTGACCTCTTCATAAGGCCTCTTTTTAAAAGCTGTCAATTTGGGACCAATAATAAAATGTTACATGTTAAAATATGCTCCAGTGAAACATAGGAAAATGTTCTCTGCCAACAGACTAATACCAAAGGGCTGTAGATGAAATGTCTGGATAAAAAAATCCATTTAAACAATTTTCTGCTCTTGTTCCTAGGCAGGTGGCTGCTTTGCAGAGCCTTCTCACAGACCTCTGTTTTCTGAAATCCCCAGAGGAAAGGTAACTCAGAGCTAGCCATGACCAACAAGAAGGAAAAATAATTGTGATTAAGGAAGAGTAACAGGAGGATGTGGGAGCACAAGCTGCCCCCAGAGCCATGCAGCTCTGCCAGGATGGATTAAATCCCCAATGGGATTAGCTCCAGCTACCAGGCACTGCCAAGGAGCCCGGTGGGATGGGAGTCAAACTGATTTATTAAAAAAGAGAAATCATTATCATTAATATTTGCTTCCCTACTGCCAGATGCAAACTCCGGAGCAAACTGTTGACAGGAGCTAACAGCTGCTTTATTAGATTATGCTGACATAAAATTATACAACACAGAAATGAACTTTGTATTTCTATGAGTAGCAAAAGCCTTAACGCTTTAATCTTAACATACAGCATTAAATGGCTTAGAAGCTACATAATGCAGTTTAAATACAGAATTATTGAAGGCTATCTGAGACAAAGTCAAGAAATCTGAGGATTGTTAATTATAATAGTTGACAGAGAGAGCAGTTTCTCATGTGATAATCAGTAGGTTGTAGTAGGACCTGGCCGTGTGTCCTGCGCGCTGGGGCCAGCAGAGATGCACCTGTTGCACTTATCCACTGTGCCCCACCAGGCTGTCCTTGCCCTTCCCAGGGTTGTTACAAGCCCCACTGAGCTTGCTACCCTGATAGAGCTTCCCTTGTTCCCTCCTCACGGGTGTTTCCCTGCACCTCTGCTCCTGCCTTGTCTGCGCTCTGCCTTGCGATCACCAGTGCTGGGCTTGGCTGGAGCGTTGCCCCACAGGGCAGAGCTACTTGGTCCGCTACAGAGATCCTGAAGTTCCCACCTGTGCAGGCATTTACATGACTGACTTAGAAGTGTTGGTGTGACAGCCACAGGCACTGTCAGCTTTAATATAACTAACAGGCAGCTGCCTCTCCCAGTCTCCAGGTGTTGCTGCCCTTGCTATGAGTGGGGGGGTTGCAGAGTGTGCCGATGGCTGCATCTCCTCCAGCCTGCAATGGGTGCCGGTGCTGGGCAGTAAGGAGCATGAGGAAGGGCTCTGCCCTTTGCTCTGGACAGCAGCAGTCCCGGGAAGCCACTTGTTTGGGTTTGGGGCTGTGGTGAGGAGATGGCTGTAGCCTCTCGGCCCTCTTTGGGCTCAGCCATAACACAAGTCTGGAGCATCCTGGGCTGCTCTAGCGTTGGGCTTGTAAAGCTTAAAAACTGCTTGGGCAGCAGCAGCCACTGCAGTGTTTCAGGACAGGCTTGCCCCTTCAGTGATGGTGATTTTAATTACCAAAGGACTGTTGATTATTAAGAGAAAATGGCAATTGGAAGGAATGAGCGTTCAGTCAGAAAAACGTTGTGCGGTCACGCTGCTTACCGCGCGCAGGAAGCGCATGACGGATGGGGCAGAATAGCCGCTGGTGTTTAGTCTGGGCCGGCCGCTGGGCGCAATGGGATGACAGCACGGCTTAGCCAGCTCTGCCCAAGATAAAGCAGTGCTTTGAACTTCTTAATGCACTCCAGCCAGTTGCACGGGAAGCACTGCATAGAATTTGTCACTGGTTCATAAATGTAAATAGTGCTGAAATCCCTGCCCACAGAACGGATGTCATTCTCTAATGGATTTTGCTGCCCCAAAGAATGACACACAGTTCATTCATGCACATGTTGCTCTGTCATCAGCAGCAAAATGCTGCGGAGGGACTTTCTTTTGTGAGAGAACTGACACTTACAGTCTTAGACAGTTAGGCGCTGTGCTCTGCATTTTGTGGATGTTGACCAGTTAACAGCAAGCTTCAATCTTCTGCTCAGTGAGGGGAATTTTTTTCTTTTGCATCCAGCTGAATTTCTTTCAGCAATTAAGGAAATCCAATGTACTGCAGAAGTACATACCACTCTCAGCAAGTCACGAAGATGGGAACACATCTCCACAGCTGTTCCTAGGAATCTCTTAGTTTGAGGAAGAAGCAAAGACTGATTTTTGATTTTATTCTGTAGTAGAAAGTTTGGAATTGGCTGAAATCTAGTAACGAACCAGCGTTGCACGTAAAAAGCACAACTTCTGGCCCACTTCCAGATTGTAGCACCAGCTCTTCTATAGCTGCCAGCTCCCTTCCTCACACAGCAGGGGGGGGGGGCAAACTTATTTATGGTGCAGAACAACCACCTCACTCCAGGAGCTGGGGCGATGTGGCTCCTGTACCCACCACCCTGAAGGGTCCTTCCCTTCACAGCCCTTTCTTTCCTTCACCACTCATGCAGCAGCAGAGCAGCCCTTGGGAGGATTCCCTGCGTTGCCTGTGCCTGGGCTGGGGCCATGTCAACCTGCTCGTGGCTGAGTCTAGAATCCTGTCGTTTTGGAAGAAGCCTGTGGCATTGCTGTATGGTCTGACTCTCATGGCCAAACAAGCAGATGCACTGGGAGATTTTTTTTTTCTTTTCCTAGGCAAGAAAATCAATCTAGGGAAGATCTGAAGGGAAAAAAAAATATTTACAGTGCATAATTAAATAAAGCTGAATGTAGGTTGCTAAATAAGGACTCACAAGTGGCTGCAAACATTCATAAGTATTTGAAAGTGCAAGTCTAAACAGTAGGTAGGTAGAATGCAAACATTTTGCAGTCCGTGTATACCTAGCTAGCAATATTGCCTGGGAACAAAGGATGCAGAATGAACATAAGGATGAAAATTGAGAACAGTCTGACACAATATAAACCTCCCACAAGAAAAATGGTAGTAATAGTGCAAAGTTTATAGTCAGTGTAGTCTGGGGAACAGTCAGTGAAGGGTGGATGGATTAGAAAGAATCTTCTTTCTCTGGTTTTATTATGTGGAAGGGACCTGTTATGATTGTTATAACCATGACTAAATGTGTTACATTTGGTTTTGAACTGATTGCTTGTTGTTAAAACTGTCCTTTGTTTTTATTTTTAGGCCTCTTCCTTATCTTAGGCTTGATACTTTACCCTGCAGGTTGGGGATGCTAGAAGGCCATCAGCTATTGCGGACACTATGCTTCTGCTTACAAACTAGGAGACTGCTCGCTTGGCTGGGCCTTCTACACAGCCATCGGGGGCACCGTGCTCACATTCATCTGCGCCATCTTCTCCGCACAAGCGGAAATTGCCACATCCAGTGACAAAGTGCAAGAAGAAATAGAAGAAGGGAAAAACCTTATCTGCCTCCTCTAACTGAAGCAGGGAAAACGCCAGTGCCTAGATCGTCATCTACTGGCCAGGGACTCAAGGAGTGGATTCGCTTCCCTGCTTCCCCACTTGTGTGCTTGAGCTCTGCACACTGCAGCCCCCACCTCCTGAAGCAGTTTTTCTTCCTTGCCGAGCAATGAGGCTCAGAGAGAGGATTCCCAAGAAAAGTGAATGTAAATACTTGTGAATTCTTTAGGTTCATTATATTATCATCAGGATTAAGTGGATATATATTAATCAGATTGGGGGAGGGGTGTGATGAGGAAACACTTGTATATAGCAGGAATGTTGTTATATAATGACAAATTCTGGTTGATACAATTGCCTTACCCACCTTGGTAGCGCTGAAGAATTTGGATTTAAAATAAAAAAAAAAAGCATAGTTTTCTTATATAAAGAAGGAGAAGCCTATTCTAATC
This sequence comes from Crypturellus tataupa, assembly GCA_034781795.1. Classification (NCBI taxonomy): domain Eukaryota; kingdom Metazoa; phylum Chordata; class Aves; order Tinamiformes; family Tinamidae; genus Crypturellus; species Crypturellus tataupa. The sequence continues at coordinate 1,076,437 of JAWLRI010000184.1, forward strand.
AGTTTTGTTCCCAAGGGCTACCCTCTCCTGTGACTATTTCACCACCACCTGCTTTGGTGCAGTACTTTTTATCATTGAGGTGCTTTTTTGATATGGAACTTCCTTAAAGTACAGTGCCTTCCTGAATAAGTATAGACTGAAGAGAGAGACGTCAACACGCTGCTGTTTATACCCCTCTTCTTTAAGGAGGAGGTAGAGTTAATCCCTGACATGTTCCTTTGTCGTGAGCCTTGCAATGCAGAATGAGTGCCACTGGCTTGTTACTCTGCAGGTAAAATATTTTAGTTTGGGTAAACAGGCAGAGAAGTTGTTGTTAGACTGGCTTGCCCCTGTGGTTGATGGAAACTTGCAGAATTCTTCTTTTAGCACACAACACACTGGACAAAATGTTTATACAGCAGTTGGGCCCTGATGACTAAACCTGGAATCCCAAGTGCAAATGACTCCACAGCACAGCCAGGTGCGTGGGCTGGACTTCAGCCTCCTCCACAAATGCAGCTCTCATGGAGCATGTCAGCAGTATCACTTTCACAGTGAAACCCCATTCCTAGTCTACAGACCAGTGTGTCTAATGTCCCAGAGCCAGCTGTTTAATACATCTTTCTTTCAGGAAGCCAGGCCAAATTCTAAATGGCTGAGAAGAGCCTTTCCCGTTTTGTTTTTTGTAACCACATGCAGTATGGACTGTTTTTCAACTACGTCAGCAGCAATAAAACAGAGCTGGCCATGACAACATCCCTTTCTCAAAGGCAGGTGGTTGTTACCACTTCTGGTGTCTCATCGCTTACTAGAACTACCTTTGCAAACAAATATAAAAGGTATTAATGACAGGAATGATGCAACTGCGGTAGAGAAGCACAGGGGTGCGTGCATCTGCCAAGTAAGTCTAATGAAATACTAAGTGCATCTTAGACCCTTTTTTGTAACAGTCAGTAATGTTTAGCCCTGCCCACTGACAAGTGTTGCCTCTACAGCTGCTCACTGTGCACTATGGAACCTAAAATTTCTGCTTTAATGCCTGGTAAGTCTGTTAATATGCCCCCCCCCCCCCCCCAAGCTACTTACTTATAGGTATTAAAACAGTTGTTGCTGCACAGGTAGATGGTTCCCTTGGCCATCACTGCTCCCAGCCTGCACGGGCCCCGCACTCTCCCGCTGCTGCCAGAGGGATGCTGCAAACTAAGGCTAACATTTGGGGATACTAAAAAGGGAGAGCTTTAATCTCTACTTGTATTAACCTGTTTCCTGTGCCCCCTTGCACCCTATTCTAGATTTTAAAATGGGTAATTCACTTATCTTTCAAATATTTATTTAAAAAAAAAAGCCCAAATTTGTGCTCTGGAGCCAGTTGTGTGAATAGCTGCACACAAAGCTAGCATTAGCACAAAGTGGTGTCTGAGGGAAAAACCCAGGCAGCAGCTGGCACACCTCCTGTGTGTGACCGCACTTTACCCACAGGCTCAGGGTGGGGGATGTCCCTGCACAGCCCCATACACACATGCAGCTCTGTGGGCTTGGCCCACCTGGCGCCACTACTCCACAGCCCCCAGGGCAAGCAGCAGGAGTGCCCTGAAACTGGGTGTAGAGCTGCTGCTGTAGCCTTCCTTAGGCAGGCAGTGACCCAGCAGTGCAATGTTGCTGCTGCCAAGGAAGCCTGACACAACATCAATGTGACAAACGCTGCTTTGCCTTCTCTGCTTGGCTAGTGGGAACAAGATAGAGAGGGCATATGCTGCTGTGGCTTAAAGGAACCTAGGAACAAATTTTATATATAAATACACACTACTAGATGACCTCTGCTATGATCTCTAGAAACCTTACAATTTTTAATATGGGAGTTAAGTACAGAGGGAAGTACTTTCAGTGGAATATTTTGCTTTCGTTTGCGCTCATAACCAAGAATCAGCTTTTCTGCTTGTTGCTGTTGTTACAGCCAACTCACTTGGCAAGAGTGTAACAAACTCACCTGTGGGAACAGCCCTGCTCAGCACGAGCCCACCTGGAAGAGGGGCTGGGAAGAAAGGCAGAAACAAGTCAGAATTTCTCTTCTCAGGGTTCTTTTCTTCTAGCAAGTGATAAGATACTGTGTGTATATATATTACATATATACTAAAATGCAGTTTTTTCTGGATGAGGTTTTTCAGGTGTATGGTGCATTCATTTAATCTGACATTGGTTCAGTTATTCCCAAAATTCACTTCAGTAGTAGCTTCCAAAAAGGTTTTGCAAAAATAAAAGGAAATCAGC
>JAWLRI010000184.1:1079023-1091932 GCA_034781795.1 Crypturellus tataupa
AAAGTCTGAAGGAAAAAAGCAAAAATGTTTACAGTGCATAATTAAATAAAGCCGAATGTGTGTTGCTAAATGAGGACTCACAAGTGGCTACTACTTTCGTTAAGTATTTGAAAGTGCAAGTCTAAACAATAGGTAGAGAGAATGCAAGTGTTTTGCAGTCTGTGTATACCTAGTTAGCCATACTGCCTGAAACAAAGGATGCAGAGCGAACACAAGGATGAAAATTAAGAACAAAGCCTGAAATGACATAAACCACCCACAAGAGAAATGGTAGTAACAGCACAAGTTTAGGTAGTTTATACTCGTTATTCTGGGAATGCTCAGTGAAGGGTCAGTGGATTAGATTGTGATGAGTAATAATTTTTATAACCATGACTAAGTATGTTGCATTTGGTGTTGAACTGATCGCTTGGTATTAAAACTGTCCTTTTTGTTTTTATTTTTAGGCCTCTTCCTTATCTTAGGCTTGATACTTTACCCTGCAGGTTGGGGATGCCAGAAGGCTGTCAGCTATTGCGGACACTACGCTTCTGCTTACAAACTGGGAGACTGCTCGCTGGGCTGGGCCTTCTACACGGCCATCGGGGGCACCGCGCTCACCTTCATCTGCGCTGTCTTCTCGGCGCAAGCGGAAATTGCCACGTCCAGTGACAAAGTGCAAGAAGAAATAGAGGAAGGGAAAAACCTTATCTGCCTCCTCTAACTGCAGTGGGGAAAATGCCAGTGCCTGGGTCTTTGTCTGCTGGCCAGGGACTCAAGGAGCAGATTCGCTTCCCTGCTTACCCACTCGTGTGATTGAGCCCCACGCACTGCAGCCTTCGCCTCCTGAAGCAGTTTTTCTTTGTTGTCGGGCAAGGGGGGGCAGAGAGAGGATCCCAGGAAAAGAGGATGTAAATACTTGGGAGTTCTTTAGTTTCATTATATTATCAGGATTAAGTGAATATATATTAATCAGATTAAGGGGATAATGAGGAAACACTTGTATATAGCAGGAGTGTGGTTATATAACTGACAAATTCTGGTTGATCCGATTGCCTTATCCAGACATTGGTCACTCTGATGAATTTGGATTTAAAATAGAAAAGCCAGCATATTTTTCTTATATAAAGAAAGAGAAGCCTATTCTAATGAGGTTTTATTCCCAAGGGCTACCCTCCTGTGACTATTTCAGCACCACCTGCTTTGGTGCAGTACTTGTCATTGAGGTGCTTTTTTCATACAGGAATTCATTAAAGTATAGTGCCTTCCTGAGTAAGTACAGAATGAAGAGAGAGAGAAGTCTGCATGCTGCCATTTATACCCATCTTTAAGGAGGAGGTGGAGTTAATCCCCCCCCACCGTGTTCCTTTGTCATGAGCCTTGTGATGCAGAACGTGTGCCACTGGCTTGTTACTCCACAGGTAAAATATTGTGTTTTGCGTGAATAGGCAGAGGAGCTGTTGTCAGATTGGCTTGCCCCTGTGGCTGATGGAAACTTGCAGAATTCTTCTTTTAGCACACAAGCTGGGCAAAATGTTTATACAGCAGTTGGGCCCTGATGTCTACGCCTAGAATCCCAAGCACAGCTGGGCTTTACCTTGTGTGGGCTGGACTTCAGCCTCCTCCACAAACGCAGCTCTCACATAGTACGTCAGCAGTTACCAGTCTTCCCTTTGCCAGTGAAACCTCATTCCTACAGACCAGTGTCCTACATTCTACCGACTAGTGTGTCTAATGTCCTGGAAACAGCTGCTTACTACATTTACATCTTTCAGGAACCCAGGCAAATTCTAAATGGCTGGGAAGAGCTTTTCCCATTTTTTAACCACATGCGGTATGGACTGTTTTCCAACTACATCAGCAGCAATAGAACAGAGCTGGCCACGACAACATTCCTTTCTCAAAGGCTGGCGGTTGTTATCGCTTCTGATGTCTCATTGCTTACTAGAACTACCTTTGCAAACAAATGTAAATGGTGTTAGCGAAAGGAATGATGCAACTGTGGTAGAGAAGCACAGATGAGAGTGCATCAAACAAGTCTAAGGAAATACTAAGCGCATCTTAGACCCTTTTTCCTAACAGTCAGTAATGTTTCACCCTGCCCAATAACAGTGTTGCCTCTGCAGCTGCTCACTGCACAATATGGAACATAATTTTTGCTTTAATGTCTGGTAAGTCTGTTAATGTGGCCCCTAAACTCTTTATAGGTATTAATATAGTTGTTGCTGCACAGGTAGATAGTTTCCTTGGCCATTGCTGCTCCCAGCCTGTGTGGGCCCTGCATAATTCCTGCTGCTGCCGGAGGGATGCAAACTGAGGTCAACCTCTGGGGACACTAAAAAGGGAGAGCTTTAATCTCTAGTAGTATTAACCTGTTTCTCTTGCCCACTTGCACCCTATTCTAGATTTTAAAGTGGGTAATTCATTTATCTTTCCAGTATTTATTTAAAAAAACAGAAAAATCCCAAAGTTGTGCTCTGGAGCCAGTTGTGCTGCACACAAAGCCAGCGTTAGCGCAAAGTGATGTCTCAGGGCAAACTCAAGGGGCAGCCGGCACCTCCTGTGCGTGGTTTGCGGGGGGTCCCTGCACGCATGCACAGGCTTTGCACCACTGCTCCGGAGTCCCCAGGGCAAGCGGCAGCAGTGCCCTGAAACTGGGTGCAGACCTGCTGTCTTGGCCTTAGGCGGGCAGCAAGCCCGCAGCACAACATTGCCGCTGCCCGGGAAGCCTGTGTGTGACAAATGCTGCTTTGCTTTCCCCATTTGGTGAGTGGGAACAAGATAGATGGAGAGGGCACTGGCTGCCGGGGCTTAAAGAAAACTAGGAGCAACTTCTATACATCGAGATAGATACACACTACTAGATGACCTCTGCTACGATCTCCAGAAACCTTACAATTTTTAATATGGGAGTTGTTAAGTACAAAGGGAAGTATTTTCAGTGGAATATTTTGCTTTTGTTTGCATTTGTAACTAAGAACCAGCTTTTCTGCTTGTTACTGTCAACTCGCTCGGCAAGAGCGTAACCAACCCACCTGCGGGAACAGCCCTGCTCAGCATGAGCCCACCTAGAAGAGGGGCTGGGAAGAAAGGCAGAAACAAGTCAGCATTTCTTTTCTCAGGGTTCTTTTCTTCTAGCAAGTGATAAGATGCTGTGTATATATATTACACATATACTGTGGAGGTTTTTCTGGATGAGGTTTTTCAGGTGTATGATGCACTTACTTAATCTGATATCTGTTCAAAGTTATCGCCCAAATTAACTTCAGCAGTAGCTTTCAAAGAGGTTTTGCAAAAATAAAAGGAAATCAGCTTAGTTAATTAATGTCACAATGGGGCTGTGGAGTATAACTGCTTGTTAATGTACATGCACTGCGTAAGAGCTAGAAACATTTGCTGTGGATTCTTGAAAACCTGTGTGCCACTTAGCTCAGTTTTAACATTTTTTTTAATTGTGGTATTAAAGAAGTCATCAAACATTTGTGGTTTGATCTCTTCTGTAAACTTGCATTCTGTAAAGTGCCATAGACTTTTTTTTTAAGTGTAGCATATTTAAAAATATATATATATAAATATATACACAAACTTGTGTGAGATGTGCAATAACAGGATTTTGTTTTGAAGTTTTTTTTGTTTTAAACAAGATATTTGAAAAGGGACTTGCCAAGGAAGGCGTAGCTGAAGTTCTTGTGATGTGGATAAATTAAGCACAGAGTAACGCAACAGACCCACTGCTTTTGAAGGTTTAGGCAACAGCAGTGAGAGTAGCTTAAAGCGTTAACTGCCAATCTCTTTCGGCCTAACTGGAATGCTCCTGGCCATGGAACAGGCATTTGGAGGTAAAGCTGTAGCCCCTTCAGCAATTCTCACAGCAAAAGCTGAAAAGGCTCAGTGGCGTTTCTGAGTGTGCTTTACACACCCAGAACAATGTGAATGACTCAGAAATGTGACAGGACAAAAAAACATGGCAACAACTGAGCTACTTCTGGTTAGTCTCTAACATCTTTCTATCTGTTTTACTCAGTACGAGTAACATTCTGGGGATTCAGTGATTTTTCAGCTAACCTATTTTAGTTTTGCATTGTTATCCCACATCCAACCCGGCACCTTCCTCATGGTAAAGGAAATGTTCTCACATTTCCCTTGGAAGAGGCAGGCGCTGCCACTGTGGGGTGGCCAGCGCAAGGGGCGATGCCGGGGTCGTCCGCCTGGCCTGGAGTTTGAGCCATGGTTTATTTGTGGTACTGCTGTTGTGTTCTTGAGTCACCACTATGTACAATTGTTAGCATGAATGGTGTACCTAATGATTTTTAATAAAAAAAAATCAATTAAAATGTGAGTTTTCAAGCTTTAATCAAAGTGTGACTCCCTTAATACACACATCTGGGGAATGCTGAGCTCGAGCAAGGTGTCTACATTACTGCATTTGGGAACTCTGTGATTTCTGCTAGTCTTTTAACTTTGCACTGAGTTTAATAATTATTGCCACTTATTGATCAAATTGTGGTACCTGAAATTGTAGTTTTGCCTTCCACAATGCAGTGGGTTTAGAACAGACTTTCTCCTTTTATGTATTTCTGACTTAAATACTTTTCATTTTTCAAACAAAAATTACTTGTGCTTCTTTTTTTCTACAAATCGGAATAAAAGAAGCTAGTTGCAAACAAACATAACATTAGTTTGTGAAAAAAAATACAAACTATTTCTATAACTCAAACAAGTTTGAGTTATCTGATCCACTGTACTTTAGAGCATGATTATGAATCAGTAGCAGGCATGTATCTTGTTTCACTTGGCCAAAGTATCTTTCAAGCAGCATCACTGAATATTTTAAACCACTTTGTACTTTTCCTGTGTGTCTTGTTTGTTTTCCCAGCTTGGTGTTTGCAGTTTCTCAAGGTAAGTGACTCCCTGAGCACTGCGGAGCAGCACCCAAACTGTGCTGTAACTCTTAACAGTCAGCCAGAGAGGGAGGGCTATGAAATTGTTGATTCACCCACTGCATCCTTCAAAGAAAACCTGTTCATGAACTTGGGACTAAACAGCAGTTGTTAAAGTTAATATTATATGAAAGAAAAAAAATAATCCACAGATACTCATCATACCTAAATGGAAACCACAGGACTCAACAGTGATACAGAAGTGTCAATTCAATACACAGAAATGAGGAAAAAAAAACAGTACCAAACCAGTGCTGTTTTCAGCAATTTCATTTTACTCTGAATAAGGTCTGCGGCATCACTCTGTACCTGTAGAACGGCAGCAGTGACAGAGCCTGCGGCGAGTGCAGCCCTTCCCCATGCAGCGCAGGTAAGCGGCCACGGGGCCCTCATGCCGTCTTGGTAATATCAGGGTACACCAATTGCCACTGCCCTCATGGATCATTTCAATAACGGACATTTTACTTTCTCATTTCAGCAGCATTACAGAATTTATATACACGATTATATAAAAAAAGAGATTTTTACACAGATCAGTCCTCCTACACGTAATCCTGACCTTTAAAAAAGTCCCTATATTGTCCAAAACTATACAGAGCAAACATCCAGGAAAAAAGTCTTTTTTGTTTATTTTATGACACTGTGTTAATACAATAAATATACAAAACTTCTGAACTACTCAGACATGCAACAGAGGGACAGAATAAGTGCATTTGTACAGAACCAGGACAGTCACCAGGATGGCAGAGCATTGTTAGTAATTTACAAAATATACAAACATCCCTCAGATAAATAAAGCCAACTCCTAAATTACAGCTCAATGACTAGGTGCCATTCCAGTGTTTAAACTTCATACTCTGTACTCAATTTGCCACACTATTACAAAACAACTATTTAATTGGGTGCCATAGTCTAATTCATAAGAGATTGTAAAATCTAGTTTCAGCTAAGTACAAAATACTTTAACAAACCTCAGCCCTCTGAGCTAAACTCAAACTCTTCCCTCTCTCCTGAGCTGTAAAAGCGTCAAGAGATTGTTGAGTTAGACAAATTATGTAGTTAAATTTCAATTATTTCACTTATGAGGTTGAAATCTGTACACCCACCTCCTGATACTACAAATCAATACTCCATATACACTGAACATTAAATATGTGTTCTCAACACTAAAACATTTGGGAAAAAAAAAATCTGTCAATTTCAGGTCTTATTTGCTAATGTCTTTTCTATATGATGCTCTGGTAATGTATATTACTATGAAATCTTCAATTTAATTGCAAGGATGATGTCTATATATGTTTTCATATTCAAGAGGGAAAAGACAAGGAGGGGGGAAGGAACAAAGAATTTTATACCATTGGCATAAAATTTCAGGATCCTTATTAAATGGAATATTTGAATTAATTTAACTTCCTGACATAAAGCATATTTAGAAATACATACACTCATGAATATTGACTGCAGCACATGAGCCGGCTGTACTTAGTCTAATGCAAGTAGGATTTAAAGACGTTGGTAAATAAAAAGGTATTAATAGAGACTTTATGCTCCCACTACTATACTGATGCAGGGATTAAGCTACAGGTTTTATGTTCTGTAGTGCTCTTCTAGGTTATTGTCAATACACTGTAGTGAAAGGGGGCAGTCCCACATTCAGAACATGGAGGTATCTCTGAATTTTACAGCCGAGTCTCGCTAAGCATGGGTCATGGTATGGGCTGTGTTACTTCAGCTGCAGCACATGCCTAACAGCTTGGGCCATGCGGCTCTGCAGTTGCTAAAAAGGAGCTTAAAGAAAACCCAGCCTAAGATAGTGTGCAAAATAGTCATTAGTCAGCTGGGATTCACATCACTTCAGAGTTTGACTGGAATACATTTTGAAATATTATGATGAGAAATACCATTACTATCACAAACCATCTAACCCTTTAGGCATCGTCTGATAAGTTAAAATTTAATTTTGTAAAATAAGATTTTCTCACTTTACCAACTAAAAATGCCTTTTCCCCACAGCTTAAATCAAATCACAAAGAAGGCTGAGTTACATTAAAATGAATTCAAGTATCTGTTAAATGCCATTGTTTAAAAAGCTTGATTTGAGACAATATTCCTGTTAGAAAATTAAATACTGTATATTCAGATTTTTGGACAAGCAGTAAACAGAGTGACTGACAAGGCTAGAGATTCAGTACCACCGTTAAAAACACAAATCTAAATTAAAAAAAAAAAAAAAAACAACAGAAATCCCAAGCACAACAAAAATACCACTGCATGTGAAAGTGGGAGAGGGCAAGAAACTAGTGTGCTAAGAGACAATATAGGTTTCTTTCCCAGCAGGAGGATTATCTTGAGACATGAAAACCGAAATTAAAGATAGCAAGTATATAACCATGTCTCTCTCTGATCAGAGCCATCGGGTCACATCCCTAAGCTGTACCTGCCCTGCACTTTCTACAATAGAGCATGGTTACACACCAGAGTTCCTCCTCAGAGGTAGAGAATATACGGTGAAAAGAGATACAAACAAACCCTATAGTTATAAAGTGGTGCAGGTAAATTCTAGACCAGAACACTATTTAAACATGATCAAATAACTCAACAGTATTCATGCAAACTTATAGGGTTATATCAAAAGACTTATCCTTAAAAAAAAAAAAGGAGAATTTATAGTATCTACTCTACTTGTAGCTGTCCTACAGCAGCTGCTGAAACTGCAAAAGCAGCAGCCAAGCCTAACTTTCTACTGTTCCTACCCTATTTCTCATAGGAGAAATAGGAAAACAAGTTCTTATCAACAAAAATAGTCGATCCAAAGTGCTTTCCTGAAGTTAAGGGAAAAAAAAAAAAACTGCAGTGAACTGCTATAAAACTTCCAAATCTCTAATATATTTATTTGATTGTAAAGTACAAAATATCATTCTCAGGCCAATTGTTGAAATTACTCAATCTTCACAAAATGAGGAGGGAATCTACTTTCCTGAATGCAAGATTTTAAAGGCAGGGTGGGGGGCAAAGAATGATTATTGTTTCTAAAATAAATAAATTTGTAACAGAATAAAACCAACACTTCCCATTTTACCCATGCACAGCTGAAGAATAGACAAACATGCTGCGTTTATTTTGACACAGGCTTTTAGGGAATAGAGTGACTGGAAAATAAAGCACAATCAAAGAAAACCGTCAGGCCTGTCTATTTCTCTACATTCGGTTACCCTTGAAGGCGTTCTGCGCTGCGCTGGTTGCTGCTGTGGAGGCGGCATTTGCTGCAGCCGTTTGCACGGTCTTGTTGGACATCACCCCCGTTGCGAACTCCTGCTGCGCCTTCTCGAAACTCGCACCGGTCGTGCGGTACAGCCCGTGCACCTGCCGTGCAGGAGAGCCAGGAGAACAGAGCGTGAGGCCTCCTGCTGCCCAGCAGGGCACCCGCAAAGGCCCTGAGCAAAGCGAGCTGTGCGGGGGGAACCGGCTCTGCTCCTCTGCTTGGCAGAATGGGGAAAGCAGCAGGTGCCTTTCCCCCCGCTGCCCGGCAGCCTTGGCTCATGCACGGCCGGCACAGTTTGGCAGCAGCGCTTGCTCCCGGTGCTCCCCGGCAAGCTCTGCGCGCTCCCTTATGTCCCTCTAAAACGAGGGTGCTGCCCGCTCCCTAAGACACTGTCATTTAACGCACAGGAGGCAGCATCCTTAGCACAGCACAGGGCCGCAGCTACTTGCAAAAGCTTTGCTATACATCTCAGTTGCTATACATCTTGGCCTACACATTGAAGACTTAGTAACTGCATGTTAAAAATGTTGGGGAACAAAACTAAAAAAAAAAGCGTTTTCTGAATCCACTGTCTCAATAATATTCTGATTATTTTTTCCTACACCAATTCTTGACACATTTTAATGTCACTAAGATTTACAAGTCTACAAGAACCTACTGTGATAAGCTATGACTGAATACTAAAAAGGATAAAATGAATATTATGAAGGACAAAAGAACACAGATTTTCAAAAAAAAAAATCCAGATGCAGGTGCTAGAAAGAGTATGAAAAAAAAATGTTCCACCACGTAGTTTTTTTGTTTCCTTCCTTCTGCACCTGAGTATTTACACAGAAAGCAAATAAGGTGACAGAAGATCTCAAGAATATACTTAAAATTTCATGCTAACTTTAACTTGGGAATTAGGCAGAATTATTAGAACTGTCAGCATACGATAACAGGAATTTCCAGTTATATTTAATCAAAACAACATCAAAAATTTATTAGCATGTTAGCGCTAACTTAGGCCTTCTGTCTGGAAATTCAAAATAAAAGCAAGGAGGCAAAAAAATCCTCTCTGAAGTTTTATGCTATGCAATCATTACCTGACAAAAAATGTTAAATACTGTAGGCAGAGAAATAAACATGCATTTCCCAGCTGCCTAGCATCTCCATTTTCGTTATAAGAGGGACTTGGAAAGAGCTAAAACTTGGCAATCATTTAATTTGGGCCATGCTTCACTCAGCCTCAGGAACCGCTAAGGATGTGAAAGTCAGTTAGCAGTTTATGCACTCTGCTAGTTTTCACCCCAACTCCTCTTGCTCCATGCTATTCCTCAACATTACAATTTACAGGAAGTGCACTGCAGTGCAGTGTTTCCTAAATCACTGACAGTAGATGCAGAGAGTACTACAAAAGAACAGTTGTTAATTAAAGACTCCCCAGAGTATCTTTTAATCCTCAGTAGTTTGTGTGAGGGAACCTCTCTCAAGCAGGGAGGTATACTGAGTCCAACTGAAACACAACAACAGAAGTGTGGAAAAATAAGTAACTTTTACCTTTTTAAACATAACTAATGAGATAACAGCAGATGCTGTGAAAAGTGCAGCTATGATTATCATCATAATGCCAACAGGGATACTCTTATTAAGACCAGTAAGAGACGAAATCCAACCACTGAAAGAAAAAAGAAAACAAAAGAAGTCAAGCTTTATCATCAAAGCACGTGAACTGTTCAGCATCTATCTACCTCTGTATCTACCTCTAGAGAAGCTTTAGAATTTCCTGGTTCTGATCAACTGGAAGTATTTTGGAAGAAAAGATAAGGAAATTATAAATGAAGTATTGAATAAATACTTCATTTACATAAATCAATTATATAACAAGATTTTTGCACTTCGACTCTGTTTTCCTAATGTATGCAACGAAACTGTCTGCAAAAGCTTGAGAAAGTTGGTTATCCTTGAGCACAATGGTGAAGAGATGAGACATGGAGCAAGGGAGAAGATACTAGGGTAATTTCCATTCTTAAAAATCTTAACATCAACATAAAACTGTAATACCAAACACAGCACATACCTGAAGAGCTGCCTCTCAAACTATATTACTATTTTGTCCATGATAATCGAGAGGTATCCACTGAAAATATAAACACTAGGTTTGACAGCAAAACTAATAACACAAGATTTTTCCTTGCACTCCAGTTCCAAAAAGGGACTGTTTTGCCTATCTGGCCTGTACTTGGAGGCCAAGTGCAGAAGCCACTTGTACACCACGTCATTGTTACAGCAATGCCAGGCCCAGCTCTCTGTACTATCAGTTGGTTTTGTGCTTTACAGTAATTCAAATTCATTGACTTTTTTTGCAGGAGTTGTGCAAACTACTGACTCTTCCCTGCAAAATCTACATATTAGACATTGAAATTTCAAATAGAAACTGTAATTCAAGTAAAAGCAATTAATTATGGGTTCCTTTATGGAAAGCAATTTTAACTTATAAGCATCAAAAAGAAAAGTCAACTATTATAGAATAGGGACATGATTCAGACAAAGAGGCTAGCTTTCAAATAATATTAACTTAAAGGAAAAATATAGCCACTATATTCAGCTGAATACAGTGTCTACTCATTCTTCAAACATTAGCCAGAAGTTTCATTGCCTTTTTGAGAGATAAATATAACTCCAGCAAAACAAGATTTTGCTGGGGGGAAAAAAACAAACAAACAAACAAACAAAAAAACATAAACTATCCAATACCTCAAATATGAGATTTGGGCTTGTTTGTTAGTTGTTAGGTGCAGACGGTATGTGCTACAGAGCACTGAACTCACCAGTTTCCCCACCGCTGGAATCCTGCAGCTTGAAGTACATGCACAGCAAACTGGCAGATATATACAAAGAAGAACACAAAGAATCTGAACGAACTGTCACTCCTGAAAGAAGCGGAAAAAAATTAAAACTGACAGGAAATTGATGTCTTTTGACAAATACTATTGTACCAATGTAAAATATTCTTTTTTTTTTTTTGTAAATTGCTGCTTATTCCACACTACACTACTTTAGCCTCCCGTGTCTCTACCAGAGGTCAGGAAAGCCACAAAACACTATTACTGTGCAGCATAATGTTCTGTTCCCAGCATAGCTTTGCTGCACGCGACTAACCAGTAAATCCTGTTACAGTGCTTGAAGAATAGGAGTATGTTCTGCTTTCAGATTGATGTTTACAACACTGTCAGTGTGGGTAGAAATTCTTTTACTAGAGAAAGGAAATAAAATCTAATATGGAATTATTAGAAAATAATGCAAATGATGATTGCAGCAGTTTTTCATTAAAAACAATATTTACAAAATACACTGTCTCTTCAAATTATCTAAAATGCCTGTTTCACAGACTAGAAACATTCAAGACTGACAGTCAGAGTATCTAAAATAAATGCACAAGCAAGATTTCAAATTATTATTATCAAAATTAATAATTATGTGGTATGCTCCTGCCAAAGTTGTAAAGAAAGTAAAAATCATTGAATTAATTACGTCACAGATTAAGAACCTGGATTAGGATTTTGCTAAAACCAGTACTTTCTGCAGAAGAGGGTTTCTTAATTTCTGTTTTTCAACCTGCTCACTTCAATAACTATTTCATTTTCATCTGAGAAAATGAAACTTGGAAATGAAAGCAGCCGTTTTCTTTTTCCAAACAACGTTAAGAAACACCAACATCTGCTAGATCTAAAAACCTGAATGATAATGTAACACTGTGAACACCTTAAACAAATCAGTTAATTTTGAAATAATAATTATATAGAAAACAACACTAATAAAGCGGGATATGTAAGGTTTAAAATCAATTAATAAAAGCTAACATGTCAAAATGCTGGTTATTTTCTGTATTTTCTATTGGTCTCAATTTAAACCCACATAGTGATATAAATCAAGAACAAAAGTTAGTTTTGTAAAAGAAAAATGTCCTCATACCATAAGAACTTAGCACATTCCAAGATGTGCGGTTGCAGCAATATATTCTTGGCAAAAAAATCTACTTTAGCCTAAAGGTTATGCTCAACTGCAATGAATGATTATCAACCTCTCTCAGCAAAAATTAGTGAACTTCAACTGAGTTTTCCAATATCCTAATTCTCCTGAATTCATTGCAACAATAAAATCAATCCACAAGAAAGACTGCAAGAGTAAAAAGTTTTAGAAGGTATATGCTACTTTTCACCAAAACGCTCTACTTAGCATGTAAACTACAGTATTCTGGAACATAAAAATACTGCGCTTCAGGCTTCTGAAATCTGAGAAATGCAGAGTGCTAAAAGCTTCAGAAAATCCTGGAGTTTGATAGCTATACACCTGCTCTACTTGTTTCAAGAATCTCAATCTATTGCAATAACACACGCTGTAGGTTACTGAAAAATGGAAATCTTTAGGAGTAGAGTTTTAGCAAGTTCCTTCAGCAAACCAAACAGGTAATAGTAAACCCTTACCTACTAACCTGCTCAGATTCTTGGTGTAATGGGGTAGAGATTCAAAGAGAATTTCAATTAAAAACCTCATTATCCCAATACAAAATTAAATATTTCCTGGAAATATTATGTGCAATTGCAGAAGCTGTGAATCTTTTAAGTATTCCATGACATTCCTAAATGTTGCCATTTATTTCAGATATATCGGTTAGAATCATAGAATCATAGAATGGAAGGGACCTCTAGAGGTCATCTAGTCCAACCCCAATTGACTTAATGACAT
>JAWLRI010000184.1:1092032-1118699 GCA_034781795.1 Crypturellus tataupa
GCAGATGCTGTGAAAAGTGCAGCTATGATTATCATCATAATGCCAACAGGGATACTCTTATTAAGACCAGTAAGAGATGAAATCCAACCACTAGAGAGAGAGAGAGAGAGAGAGAGAGAGAGAGAGAGAGAGAGAGAGAGAGAGACACAAATCAATTATATGAGGTTTTTTGCACTATGACTATTTTCCCAAATGTATGCAATGAAACCGTCTGCAAAAGTTTGAGAAAGTTGATTATCCTTGAGCAGAGTGGTAAAGAAATGAGACATGGAGAGAGGGAGAAGATACTAGGGTAGCAACTTCAAACATTTTCCCATTCTTAAAAAAACTTAACATCAACATAAAACTATAATACCAAACACACCACATACATGAAGAGCTGCCCCTCTAAAGTTATGTTTCTATTTTGTCCATGTCAATCAAGAGGTACCTATTGAAAATCAAAACACTAGGTTTGACAGCAAAAATAATAATACAAGATTTTTCCTTGCATTCCAGTTCCGAACAGGGACTGTTTTGCCTAACTGACCTGTACCTGGAGGCCAATTGCAAAAGCCCCTTCATACACCGTGTCATTGGTACAGGAATGCCAGGCCCAGTTCTCTGTACTATCAGTTGGTTTTGTGCTTTAAGTTAATTCAAATTCATTGCCTTTTTTTTTTCAGGAACTGTGACTATGAATGCAAACTACTAACTATTCCCTGTAAAATCTAAATATTAGACCTTGAAGTTTCAAACAGAAACTGTAATTCAAGTAAAAGTAACTAATTATGGGTTGCTTTATGGAAAACAATTTTTAACTTATAAGCATCAAAAAGAAAAGTCAACTTGTTATAGAATAGGGAGATGATTCAGACAGAGACTAGCTTTCAAATAATATCAACTTAAAGGAAAGATATAGCCACTATATTCAGCTAAATACAGTGTCTACTCATTCTTCAAATTTTAGCCAGAATTTTCATTGGTTGGTATATTAATATTAAATTTTAAGAATGCTTTTTTTTGAGAGATAAATGTAACAACTCCAGTGAAACAAGATTTTCCTGAGGGGGGAAAACAAACAAACAAAAAAAAACAAAACAAGAAAACACTATCCAATACCTCAAATATGAAGCTTGGGCTTGTTTGTTAGTTGTACATAGATAGTACAATGCTACAGAGAGCCGAATACCCACCAGTTTCCCCACTGTTGGAATCCTGCAGCTTGAAGTACGTGTACAGCAAACTGGCAGATATATACAAAGAAGAACACAAAGAATCTGAATGAACTGTCACTCCTGAAAGGAGGAGAAAAAAAAAAATTAAAGCCAACAGGAAATTGATGTCTTTTGACAAATACTATAGTATCAATGCTTACTTTAGCCTCCTGTGTCTCTAGCAGAGGCCAGGAAAGCCACAAAACACTATTTGTTAGTGTCATAACGTTATGTTCCCAACGCAGTTTTCCTGCGCACAACTAAAACATAAAAAACATAAGTTTTACTACAGAGCTTGAAGAACAGGAGTGTCTACTTTCAGGTTGATGTTTACACTGTCAGTGTGGGCGAAAATTCTTTTACTAGTGAAAGGAAATAAAAGCTAGCACGGAATTGTTAGAAAATAATGCAGATCAGGATACTGAAGCAGCTTTTCTTTAAAAACAAAATATACAAAATACACTGGCTGTTCAAATTACTAAAATGCTAGTTTGACAGAGACTAGAAACATTCAAGACAGTATCTAAAATAAATGCACAAGGAAGACTTGTAATAAAGACTTCAAATTATTATTATTATCAAAACTAATAATTACATGGTATGCTCCTGCCAAAGTTGTAAAGAAAGTAAAAAATATTGAATTAGTTCGGTCACAGATTAAGAATCTGGATCCAGATTTTGCTAAAATCAGCACTTTTTGCAGAAGAGGGTTTCTTAATTTCCTGTTTATTCAACATGTTCAGTTCAATAACTATTTCATTTTCAGCTGAAAAATTGAAAGTTGAAAATGAAAGCAGCAGTTTTCTTCCCAACAATGTTAACTAAGAAATGCCAACATCTGCTAGATCTAAAAACCTGAACGATAATGTAACACTGAACACCTTCAACAAATCGGTTAATTTTGAAATAATAATTATATAGAAAATATCACTCTTAAAGGAGGATGTGCAAGATTTAAAATCAATTAATAAAAGCTAACATGTCAAAATGCTGGTCATTTTCTATATTTTCTATTAGTCTCAATTTAAACCCACATTGTAATACAAATCATGAACAAGTTAGTCTAGTAAAAGAATGCCCTCATATTTTAACCATAAGAATACAAGAACTTAGCACATTCCAAGATGCATGGTTGCAGCAATATATTGTTTGGAGAAAAAAAAAAAAAAAAAAAAACTACTTTAGCCTAAAAGTTATGCTCAACTGCAATTAATGACTATCAACCTCTCTCAACAAAAATTAGTGTACTTCAACTGAATTTTCCAATATCCTAATTCTCCTAAATGCATTTCAATAATAAAAAACAATGCACAAGAAATTCTGCAAGAGCATAAGATTTTAGAAGGGCTGTATGCTACTTTTTACCAAAACACTCTATTTAGCATGCAAACCACAGTATTCTGGACCATAAAGATACTGCACCTCAGGCTTGTGAAATTTGAGAAATGTAGAGTGCTAAAAGCTGCAGAAAATACTGAAGTTTGATAGCTATGCCTACACCTGCTCTACTTCTTCTCAAGAATCTCAATCTATTGCAACAACACATGCTGTAGGTTACTTAAAAATGTAATTTTTTTTAAGTGTAGAGTTTTAGCAAGTTCCTTCAGCAAACCAAACGGGTAATAATAAACACTTACCTACTAACCTGCTCAGATTCTTGTTGTGATGGGGGAGAGATTCAATGAGAATTTCAATTAAAAACCTCATTAGCCCAAAACAAAGTTAAATATTTCTGGCAAATATTATGTGCAATTGCAGAAGCTATGAATATTTTAAATATTCCATGACATTCCTAAATGTTGCCATCTATTTCAGATATATCAATTGACCTAATGACAAATATACTACCTATTTCTAATGACAGGCAGTCATTCAATCATATTGAAGGATTATCATAAAGATAATTCAGCAAATTCTATTAGGTGAACACATTTCAGCAAGTTGATATATCATGTATTTATTTATTTATTAGCATCTTAAGCCAAGCTGAAGTTGTTACCTGAAAGCTCCATAAAGTGGTCTGTACCAGCAGACAAAAGAACAAGGAGTAAAAAGCAAGAACCAGAGGATACTCAATCCAAAATCAACCCCTCGTGTCGGATCAACATAAAACCAGGCCAAACATCCAAAGATATTAAGAAACAGTGTCACTGTATGGACTGTAGAACCAAAACCAAAAAAAAAAAAAAAAAAAAAGAGTCTTAATTATGTCTTTACAATAAATTATTTCAGATGTTAAAATAATACCCAAATAAACAGAACATTGTACTGAAAACATAGGCATGTTAAATATAAATAAATATCCTATTAATAAATATAAATATCCTATTCAATTTTCTAAGAGTGATTTCTAGCAAGAACTACTATTGTCAAGCTATCTGGAACAGTGGTTTGTTCTGCAGACGCTTAAAAGATGGAAGGGAATTTTTCTTCCAGTTCAGCAATACCTAGTGATTCAGGAGGGATTTTGTCATATCAAGGACAGTTTCTGTCCTTGTAGACCAGGATAAAATACATTATTTATAAGAGGACACAAACAGTTCCTCACATCAAGCGTGACTTATTTATTTATTTGAAGTTCAGAGAAGCAGTTTAGTCATTCAAAGGTAGAAGTTCTCACAACTCACGCTCTTCCTTACAGCTTCACTTCCTTATTGCTCCTCAGAGGAATACAGTGCATATATTCAAATTTTCACTTATCCACGCTGCTTTTACTAGACGGAAAGGTTAACCAAAGAGCTGGTAAGCTGCTGAAAAAGCCTCCTCAAATTCTTTTTCTTCCTCTTAACTAGTACTTAAAAAACTCTAAATTATCTTACTGGGAAAAAAAATAAAACACCCTTAAATTAAAATGCCCATATGCTAACACAAAGGGCTAAAGGACCTCAAAACACTTTCTCCTCATAGAAATCATATTCCTCTGTGAGAATCACCAGAAACAAAAAAAATGGTGCTTTTTAAATAAAGAGTATTTAATTCATTTAAATAATTATTGTTCCAAGAAGATAACAAAACAACGTACTTCTTAGATTTTCTGTGTGTGCATCATGAAGTACCACCCAGGGAACATATCCAAATCCTGACCTTTCTTTGATAAATATGAGAAAATTTCCTGAGTTACCCTTATTTAATTATTAAGAGTATTAATCTACTCTTTACTGGGAAAAAGATCCCACTGACTGAAAGGTCCCAGCTGTTGGTGAAATCTGAACCTGCAGAAAGGCAATTCCACAGACACCAGGATGACTTTGAAGAGAGCAGTGCTGTGAGTGCAGGAGAGGGCTCAACCTGTCACACATCCACTGATGCTTATCAGCACGGTGAAACTGGTAACACAGTGGGCTGCTTCAGGACTTCACTGCTGTCACAAGGAGTCTTAGCTTCAAGAACACCAGAGCAGCACCAGATGAAGACACAAGAATTCAGTGACAATTCCCTCTTCTCTTCACTCTCCTCTAACTCTTGCAAACTACAGAAAGGCATTAAGTTTTTGAGCCAATGGATTTATATGAATTTTCCTATTAAATAGGAAGACATTTGCTCAGGCTAACAGTTTTAAGTATCTTCTTCCTATGTGTCTCTTCAAATTCAAGTGTTCTAAAAGTTATTCAAAGATAATAGCTACATAACGGATGAAACGAATCAAGGCTTGACTAGAGCTCCTATCACAGAACATTTATATGACAACAAATGCCATGAACCAGCATGGCTATAGCAATGCAGCACTCAACATGAAGTTGACCTAAGGAGGCCTTTTTCTATTTCAGCTGAGAAACAAGGTGAGTTTTAAAAGAGCACTCATGCCAAAAATAAGAGTGAAGAGTGAGAAATTATACTGGTTTAATGAAATATTCACAGTCGCAACTTCATTTGTATTAGCGTAGCTTCCTATTATAAAGGAATCCCACTTAGATGTACCACATTCCCCATCTTAATTAACTGTATTTTAGCATCCATTAATATTCTAAAGTGAATAATGCATAAAGACCGCAAGTTGCACTGATGTTATCTACATGACATCTACATTATTATTTTGCAGTCTCATTTGGGACTATATGAAATAGATTTTTGTTAATAATGTTTTACTGAAGCTGGTCTGAGGAAACCTAAGACCTCGTTAGGATAGGCTGAAGAATAGGCCCAGGAATGGGCTGCACTGTCACCCGGTAGTGGGAATGTCTCAGCTGGAACAAAATGTCCCTAAAATGAAGAACTGTGCAGCCACATGCACCTGATAAGCAAGGAAAAAGCTGGTGAAGTTTGATCATGTACAACTTTGGGTTGTGTCAGAGTGGCTTCAGTTAGGAGTCTAGTTTTTGACCCTGTATATTTTGCTTTTTTTTAGCTTTTATGAGAAACAATGTGAGATGCAAACACTCCTCTGTTGAAAAAACGATATAGGAACATGAGTACCTTCTATCAGACATGTGAAATGCTTTTTTCATCTCTCTGTTCAGAATATTAAGACTGATGAAACATTGGACACAGTCCACACTGTTCAATTTTGGATGCTACACACTCAAAAAAAAAAATCTGGAGTTGATGAAATGATGAATCTACAAGAGAGCAACAACACAATCAAAAGCCTAGAAAAGACGACTTACAAAGAAAGCCTGACTGAACTATACTAATTTAGAAAGAAAAAAAAAAAAAGGATAACTAAGGGGAAAACGATGTGTTCTCCATAGAAACAGTGGAGAGAACAACAAAAATAAATTACAGCAAGGGAGAACCAAATTATATGCTGGGAAATATTTTCTAATGATAAGGAAGGCAACATACTGGAACAGGCTGAGATGGAGGGAGGCACAGGAGCTTACAAATTACCCCTCCTTGGAGCTCCTCAAAGGCAGGCAAAGCAAACATTAGCACAAAACAAAAATCAGCACAGACTGATATAGGTACTACTGACTGTTCATCAGGATGAAGGAATGGAACAAATACTGTAACAACTGGTACTTTGAGGTAGATTTTCATCAGAATATATGGCTTCAGTCACTTGTCTTTAAAAGTCTCACAAATGATACAAAACAAATCCAAATGCCTCAAATACTTGCTATGAGATTGGGGAACTCTTCAGTTTCAATTTAAAAACCAAATATTTTTTGAAAATCAATACTGCTCATTTTGCATCCTATCAGCCTGTGGAAAAGTAGCTGTAAAATGCAGGCTTTCAAGCCAAACATGTTTTTCAGTTAAAAGACATTGGGCATTTCACTAGTAATAGTATACAACAATCTGAAGAGTAGTGCTCAAAGCCACTGGAGCCAGTAAAACTGCCCTTCTAGCCACTTCTCCCTATAGCAGCAATGAATGCTAAAAAGAAGACACTACAAACATGAGAGCTCTCAGCCAGTTAAAACAACAAACAAAAAAGAAGTCTCAGAAGAAAAAAAAATCATCCTTGCAGAGAGCAAACCACATGAAGGAAGAGGATCTTTCTGAATTCTGGTACCAATAGAGAAAAGGTGAAGAAATTCACTGGCACTGGAACAGGCTGACCTCTATTCTCAAATCACAGAGTTTATTGATCCCATAAAAAGATGAGAAGGTTTCCTCAGAAATGTAAAGATTAAGAATAAAGATATTAACATTGTTACTAATCAAGACAACACAGAAAAAAATGAAATAGAAAAGTATATTCTTAGGGATGCTAAAGACTTACAGGAAAATTAACCTAGTTTGTAAAGCACTGAGTGGCTAGAACTAGATTTTTCTCAATGGCATTCTCTTCATGGCCTTTTACAACCTAGCAAGTTCTGGAAGATGAAATAAAATACAGACCACAACAACATGCAGAAGCATGTTTGCTGTGGTAATGAGTGCAGCTGTTAAGGAATCACAGCCACTCTAATGAAGCATGAGCCAAACCATGGAGGTATATTCCCAAAAAAAGAGGATTCATAAAGACGGACTGAACGGCCAGCCATGAAGCAGAGAGCTCTGTATTGAACCATTAGCTCCAGTCTGCAATATCCTTCAGGCTTCCTCATTCATTTTTTTTTCTTTTCCTTTAATATACCCTCTTCCTTCCTTCCTTAGTGATTCCTAAGTCAGAGATAGAGAATGAAGACTAAAGATGGAAAAAAAACAGGGGCTCAGTGACAGTCTTAGTCTATTTAGAAGAAAATCTGTCAGCCTAAAATGATAGTAGGATTCTCATCTATTTTGAAGTAATTAACACCAATGGTTTCTTCATTTATTCCCATAAGAAAGAAAAAAAAAAGAAAAAGAGTATTAATATTCCAATTCTCACTGCCCAATGTCTCTGAGTTCAAAACATATAGCACTTTTAGAACTCAACCCTGCAAATGGCCAAAGTTATTAACTATTCTAAAATTCTGCAGTTGATTTTAGACTTGATATAAATCTTAAAATGTCAGATTTATGAGAGTGACTAATCTCAAATTCTATAATGGGATTTATTCAGTTACTTATTTAAAGACAGTGGACAAAACTATAGATAATGAAGTGAAATTCACTAGATTTAGTGCTGACTGCCCATTTTACGTGACTCAAATATCACAATACAATCACAATACAATCACAACAATAAGATTACTAAATTAACTGTTAAAATATGCTGGGGAAATTCACATTCCCCAGCAAAATAAAATATCTATTAATGGAATCAAAACACCTAACCCCGTGGAATTTCCTCAGTCTCAGGCTTAAGGTCTCATTACACCACACAGGACAGGACAATCAAAGGTCATGGCATTTGTACATTTAATTCACCCAGAATTTTTCCTATCAAAGCACAGCACCTGAATGAATGCAAGATTAACCTCTCAAAGACTATTTAGAGCACTTGTGCAGTACAAAGAATTTCTGTTTCTTCTGCTATTTTATGTTATACTATGTATTTTTCTACATAAACTAAACCTATAGTAAGTTCTAGACAAAAGAACACTGCACATTTGATATAAGTCTCACAAATACTGTGATACAGATTTCTTAATACATAAGCTTATTTTAAAAACTGTAAAATTATTTTTAAGGTAATAAATGTTCAGAGATTGTTTTATAACAAGAGGAATATTTAAACAGAAAACTACAATAGATAAAAAGCAAACTGCTTTACAGGTAATACTTTTCCTTTTTTTCCATCAAAGTTTCTATGAAATAATTCAATACTCTTAAAATTGAATCTAACACAAAGATTTAACTTCAGCATATGACTTCTGGATAAAAACATTTCTCACTACAGATGGTACCAAAGTCAAATGAGCAGACAAGGATCACATCTGAATAGACATTTTGTTTTTTTTTCCGTTCAAAATACTTACACATCCACAAATAGTACATAATCTTCACTGTCTTCTGGAATTCTACAGGAATGTCTACAGAAAAATCCTGATAGAAACACGGTCCCACTGGAAAATTCTCAGGAAGAGGTGGCCAGTTATTTTTTCTACCTGCAAAACAGAAAAAAAAAAGTTCATAACATATTATCAGTCACCTGTACACTGATCTACTCGCATGCCACAGTATACATTCTGCAAGTCACAGCAAGTACACTGTTCAGACACTCAGAACTGCACAAACTTTTGCCAGAGCATTTCAAATTCTGAATGCAAGAGGTACATTAATCACTATATTGCAAAAGCAGAGCTAATCTAGAGGCTAAACTAAGGACCTCTTTTTTGATATTCTCACAAGGTTTTGCTTGCAATTTCTACCTTGAATCATAGCTTTACTTGTAGTTCATGTGGAAAGACAAGAAATCTTGCAAACCTGAAATACTTGCATTATTATGTTCCTTCTTTCCTCACTTAGACAAGACGAAGCTGACAGTTCTTTCCAAGCAGGTCTAAAACACTACTGTGATTTCTTCCTCTCCTGATGGGCCAATTTATCAATTTATCAAGTCATTTAACATAGGTGACTTACAGAGGAGTAATATAGAAAGTAAACAAGTAATATTCCCCCTACATATTAAAAACTACTGCAGGATATCTTATATATAAAAATCTGATAACGGATATTAACAGATCATTCAGACCTTTAATTTGCACCATATATATATTTTTTTCCCTCCGAACCGACAGTTTCAGGACAGAAATGTAGAAAAAAATCAGATATGGTCCAATAATTCAAGTCATTATGTAAGAACAGTATCTGACGTGCTCTTTTCTCTCCTCTTTGGCCCAGCTATCAAAACATTCAGCTAAGGCTGAAATACAATTTTGTGAGATGATTTGACATCCCAAATCAAGTACTCTTTCTCCAAATACTCTTCGGATACTGCTATTCCAAGATTAGAGCTTGGCTGAGCAAAGCACTAGCTCAGTAATACCATTCAACATGAGCTTCCACCTCAAGGCTATGAAAAGAACTTCAGCAACATGCCCACACTATGAATGTGGACATTCGCAAACTAGCTTCATGCAAATACAGTAAGGTTTCTTTTCAGCCATGACCGAATGAACCACCTAAAATAGAAAACAACACAATCTAATCAGGTTGAACACAATGCTGCCCTGGGCTTGAGCTACTGAAGGCAACAAACTGAGCAGCCCTGCCAGCATGAACAGCTTTGCATTGTAGTCCATTATATTCAGCTAAAGTATCCTACTTGTGAAGTCAGACTCTTAAATTAAATACAAATAGCCAGAAGTTTATTGCAAAAGATCCTTCCCTTCCAATGAAGACACCTTCTGTTTCAGAAGGACTCTGAAGGAGCACGCAAAAGAAAGAAATCCATAAAAAAGAATATTGCTCACCTCAGTCACATCATACAATTCCAGATTTGCAATATCTCTTACACAGTCATTTGTTTAACATTAATTTCCTCTTTTAGGCTTTAGGAAAAAGTTAAATTTCTATAATTAAAAAAAATTAATACATACCCCCCTGCTGATTGAGACTCTGCATTTCCCTTTCTCTGCGATCTAGTTCAGCTGCTTTTCTTTCTAGTTCTTCTTGGCGCTTTAGCAGTTCTGCCTGGGCCAAGGCATGCTCCTGAATAAAACAGGTATTGTTAGATTTGCTAAAACACATTGTTAGATTTGCTAGACTCACAAAATCTATTTTCTTGGTAATTATGCATCTCCAGTGATGAATGAAGAGTGACCTAATATTTCATGAATTCGTAACAGGTTACTTAAAAACAATAATCTTTTTCCCAAATCATTAAGTAATGCTTTATTTTTTTTTAACGAAAGACACAGAGTTCAGAAGAGTGTTTATGTAATTATAACTAAAAGGAACCTACTGCCTGAAAATTACAGACAAACCTTTGCAATTTGTGTGTAAGCAGGTGGTTCTTCTGTTGGTTTCATTATTGCTGGCTGGGTACTGGGTACATTAGGCATTTTCACATTTCCTGGAGGAGGCTAAAAAAAAAAAAAACAACAACAACAAAAATATAGTTATTATAAGGAAATAGTTTCTATTAAGCAGTTTTTCACAATTCTGTAAGAACTATGAAAGAACTATTTTTTAAAGAAGCTTTATAGATAAAATGAAAATCTGAATACATTGTTTGCAGTATTTATAATTTAGGAAAGAGAAGTTATTGTACGTGTTTTATTCGTTTGTCTTTATAAGAAATTGTTTGCCATATATACACATGGCATTTCATGAATCAGAATAAACTATCTAATTTTATTCAGACCTATAAGGACAGTTACCATTTATGGAAATTGCAGGATTTAATAGCAATGTGCTCACATGAAGATATTAGCTATTAGGAACATCTTCTAGAGCTTTCCAGTTAACAAAGATTTATATACTTTAGCTAAAGAAACAATGTACCCTATTAAATTTCAAATCCAGCATCCATAATCTAATGCTTAACAATACCAGTATTTACTGTAATATCTAGTTTCAAGCACCACAGTCTTGCTCATTACCTATGAGAATACAGTCCCTAAGAAGTTTTTATTACCTCCTGATCTTTGCAGGGGCTGTTTTAATCCTCTCCTGCTTATTTCTATGATTGCCATCTCCTCTGTATTTCTTTATCATATCCTCATCATTTTCTTATCAAACCAAGGAAATAGCGTCTGCATAAACTTGAAGTTGTCAGTGGAGCTTTACCAGAGCAGACCAAATCAGTCTTGCTATGATCTTATTTTACTCTTAAACAAGCTCAGAGAAAATGTACAATTCACATCTTTCTCTGTGTAGCACAGTGCTTACAATACGATCTCCCTGTTCTGCAATCTTGTACAACATGGGAGGTCATGTTCTTAACAAAGCTGAAATCAAGAATGAAGTATGGAGGGAGGTATGATATTTTAAATATAAGGCACCTCAAAGCACAGCAGGAATCACAGCTCAATACCACTGACTTGGTAAATGACCTGGCCCAGCTTATCTGCATCTGTTCCAACCATTTTTGCATACACTAATGAATTTCTCTGAGGCCGAAACATCACACCTTAGGAAACTACACCTACACATAACACTGCAGTGTATCTCAGCAACACTCTGGCTTTTTCCAGCATTTTAGAACTACCTTGACACCTTATGCATCAACTTTGATTACAGAAAGGTTATCCCTTATCAGAAAGGTTTCATCCCTTAGAAATGCTTGGTGATTTATGCTTTTCATCTTATGATTATCAGTTGTTCTAGGATGAAAATAGCTGAACTTGATTAGTTACTACCTGTTTTTTACAGTAGAGCCTCCTAAGGCAAGAAAGAAAAATTCTCATATGAGAACTGCTAAAAAGCTAGACCACCATAAGATACTTACATAAGATACTTGGGACTAGAACCAAAATACCAAAGATCTGCTGAGCAGAAACTCTATGCCTCACACACTGTAAGCCAGAGCAATGCTACCAAAGCAAGAACAGGCCTTCCTGTAGCTCTGCGGGTGCAGGGACAGTCGGTTTCAAGGCAGTGCCAAGAAGCAGCTGGCTGCTAGGCTAATGGGCAACACTGCTCACAGTCCCAGAAAGATCCCTGGAGGCCTTCACAGATGTCCGCAAGAGCATTTCAAGATGTCCTGGCAGACAGGAATGCTCAAAGAATCTAAAGCTAGCTGACTCTGGAAGACACTTGGTCCTAACAGCCTACAGCACTGCTAATGACTGGAACATGCATGTACGGAACAGACTTCCTGACTGCTCAGTCACCACTCCCTGCTAGCTGGCCCACTATATAGAATATTAGACCTGCTAAAAGGTCCACTGCTTGAACACGCAAAGAGGAGTGTGCGCTCCCTTGAGGACACAACACTATCGCAGCAGCTGCAGCCAGGGGAATGCTAAGAAAGTCAAGGGCCAGGGGAAAAAATAATCAACCTAGCTGCTAAGAAAAAGCGCCAAGGCCCAGGAACTGCTTGAGAACAGCCCATAGTGCAGCCGGAGACTTTGAGGCCCCCTCCATCCCAGGTGGATGGAGAGAGCTGCTGCTTTCCCATGTGCTGGTTCAGGGTAGCGCATGTAGCCCAGGGAGGCACACACATGCAGGGCCATACACTTCACTGATAGCACTAGCTGCATTTCTTGGTGTCCCATCAATGAGGAGCTAGGGGGAGAGCTCAAGTCTTTGTTACTGTCTCTGTTATTGCTTCTCTTTTGCTTTTCTGTAATTTCATTCATCACTCTCCCTCTTAACTCATTATTCCCTCTGAACCAAAATGCAATGGACATTTGCAATTGACACAATGTTAGTGAATCTGCATCTACCTCCTGCTCCTCACATATCCTTCTATCTCTATCTTCTTGGTAAGACATATTCTTTGCAAGAATCATGCTTGTGCTTTTCCTTCTTTTTTTTTTTTTTTTTGGGCGAGGGGAGGATGGTAAAGGGAGGGCAGGGAGAAGAGGCAAGGGAAATGCTGTCTGCTTGAAATTTTTAGCTACTTGCTAGGTAGAGATTTATACTTTCTGACCTCTTACACACTTGAATCCTTTTAAGAGCTTTTTTTCTGAAGCAAGAATGATATTTACTACTTTCCCTCCTCAGGTATGAGACCATCCTAGGCACATTCTGACTGACTCAGAATTTCCTCAATCCACTTCCTTAGCAGTGCTGGCAGTTTACTACCTTTCTAGAGCCTGTTCTACTGAGGATTCTGTTTTGAAACATTTACACTACTTGATCTCTCATGTCATTTATCTTTTTGCTACAGTTTTATCTTCTCTTACAACTCTCAGAGAGGCTCACTTATGGACCCTAAAGCTGGCAGAAGCTTCCTTCCTCCAGAGAATGAATTCTTCTAATTTACTCTGTAAGTTGCTCCTCAAAGCTTTTTAACTTCCCAAAGCTTAACCCCTTCTATTTTCTTTGGGAATAGCTTGTAGTTTTCTAAATGCTTACTCCAATAACATACACAACACTGACATTTTAATGAATGGTAATAAAAGGCCAGCTAGCTTAGTCCCTTCTTTGGGGGCGTACATTTACTGAGATTCTACTGAGGCATTTAAATGGCTACAAAATCCATCAAGCATTTCCTTTTGAGCTAAGATACGTCTAGATCATTCACAAACACGTTCTAGCTCACTTACTGAAAAATCATTTGCCACAATTGGGGGACAATGCAGGAAAACAATATATATAGTGCTTGTGAAGATGACAGTGCATAAGGAAAGCTGCACCTGCCCCAGCACTTGTTATGTCACTGGTTATTGTGTTAGAACTGCTAGGACAGCAGAAGTTAGGAGTGAAATCCCAACAAAAGTTGTATTCTAGTCATGGTCTCCATAGACTACAGTTTACTAATGAAAAAATGTTTCTGTACTACAGCAACTACAATAAAAGCCATACGTGTTTCTGTACACTATATTTTCACAGTTACTTATTCCAGCTTTGTGTGCACAGTACAAAAAAGTAGATCTAAAAGTATTGATGCAAGATACAGCACAGCTGCAGACCTACATAATCATGGCTAGGCTTCGCAAACAAAGATATGGGAAGGGCTTTACCCACATTTGCTGCAAGTGCGCTAAAAGGACCAATGCAGGAAAGACAAGTCTGGCTGCAAAAGGTGCAGCAGAAGGTCTCCTATTGGCGAGGCACGGTTCTTTCTGCATTGTCTTTTCTCTTCAAGATTGATTCTGCCCGTGTTCTCAAGGGAAGCAGCAGTGTTATGGATGGTGTATTTTCACGTGTCCTGATTCGAGGCCAGAGTGGACCACTGATGGTAGTCAATATGGCCAAAGCTGAGGTACCATTTCAGGGAGCCCTTGTATCTCCTCTTTGGGGCTCCTCTCTTGCAGCAGCCAGTGGCAAGTTCACCACAGAGCACAATCCTAGGGAGGCCGTGATCTCCCATCCTGCAGACATGCCCTGCCCAGTGCAGCTGCGTTCTCAGCAGCATGGCCTCAATACTGGTGACCCCTACCTGATCAAGGACAGCCACGTTAGGTCACATAATCAGTCCAATGGATGTTTAGCATTGTACAGAGGTAGTGCTGATAGAAGTGTTCGAGGAGTCACGGGTGGTGTTGGTTGATAACCCATGATTCAGACCCATATAAAAGAGTAGACAGTACAATGGCTCTATAGACACTAACTTTTGTACTTCTTCTCAGGTGTTTATCGCACCAGACTCTTTAATGAAGTTTTCCGAAAGCTCTGTATGCCTTTACTAACCTGTTGTCTATCATTGTCAATCTTACCGTCCAAGGAAAGGATGCTTCCTAGATCACTGAACTTTTGGACTGACTTAAGCTCTGATTTGCCTACAGTGATGTGCGGATGATGGAAGACTTCCTGAGGTGCAGGTTGGCAGAGAACTTCTGTCTTCTTCAAACTGACTTCCAGCCCAAAAAGCTCAGCAACCTCTGCAAAGCAGAATGTTAAGTGCTTATACAGAAGCAGCACTGCAGCAATGAGGGCCGCATCGTCAGAAAAAAGCAGCTCACGAACAAGGTGATTTAGGGTCTTAGGGTGGGCCTTCAGATACCTTAGGTTGAATAGGCTTCCACTGATATGATATCAGATGTAAATGCCATTTTCTTCACAGAGGTCTGCTATGGCCCTCTGGAGAATCATGCTGAAGATTGTGAATAGAACTGGTAAGAGAACACAAACTTTTTCACACCATGGGTTATTGGGAAGGGCTCAGGGAGCGCATTGCCATATCTGACTTGGCCGCGCTGGTCCTCCTGTAAAACAGGATAATCATTTTCAGGAACCTAGGAGGACATCCTAATCGTTCCAAGATCTGCCACAGGCCTTTCCTACTCACGATGCCAAAGGCTTTCGTGAGGTCAACAAAAGTCATACAGAGTCCTTTTTTCTGTTCTCTGCACTTCTCTTGCAGTTGTTTGAGAACAAATACCATGCCTGTGGTATTCCTACTGGTTCCAAAACCACATTGGCTTTCACGTAAGAGGTCTTCTGAGATAGGTATTATTAATGGGTATTAATCTGTTCAAAAGTATTCTTACAACTATTTTTTCGGCAGTGGAGAACAGAGTTACGCCTCGGTAGTTTGAGCAGTCTGACTTTTTTTCCTTTGTTCTTGTACATAGTTCAATAAAAAATGCAGCTGACAAGATTGTTTATTACTATCCTTACATAAATAGGAAGGAAAGGGTAGAAGAAAACAACAAATAACAGATTATCTTTGATATTTTGTTAGAAATCAGTTACTACTTTCATAGAACTGCATATACTTTCATAAAACTGCAAATAATTTATTTTGGTCTGTAAATATTTCTCAATATTAAGCTACCTCTGAAGAAACAGAAGTTCAGTAAAATGAAGGCAAAGATCAAGCAAATAAGAATTAGGAAGAATGGAAGCTGCGCACCTCAAACCTTAAAACAATTTTTAAAAGGGCATTCATAAGCATTCCATCACACTCAAAACACCCTCAAAAAGAAAAGAAATCATTTATTAGTTAGCAGACAAACCAGTATGGCACACAGATGTTCATGCAAAATTTCATGTGCCAATCTGCACAATTATCCCGCATCAATTTCCAAGCATACAATAAGCAGAGATTTGATCTTACTGACATCACTGGAGTCAGCCTTGTAAAGAATTCAGCTAATTTTATTTTTAAAAAAGGTCTAAAGCAATTCCGATTAAAATCTTCACTGGCACATTAGCCAAAATCCAGCAGGTTCTTTACAGTCTGAAATGGTAAAATACTTGCAAGTTGTTGGATCAAGAGTCACGTAAAATGGTTTAAATTATATTGCTCAAGACACAAGCAGTCTGAAATGGGAGGCCTTGAAGACTTTAAAGAAGGCTGGCAGAGAAAATGCCATTTTATACTATGTACAGATTGTGTGTATAAGCTTCATTGGCACATTCAAGCGCTATTATCCAGCAATCAGGCCAGACCTAGTCATAGAAGTAGCTGACTTGCTATTCCGAATCAAAAGCAAACAAACAAGCTTCTGCAGTCAACTCAAATATTGTCTGCACAGGAGTATTAACTGAAAACCCTGAACCCGACAAACCAGGTAAACGAACAATTTTGAGAAATAGCAAGCACTAGTGTTCATAAATAATAAGCAGAACATTTCATGTTCTGATTTTTGTTAGTAATTCCTAAGAATAAAAAGATAGAGGCAGCTTTGAAAAACCAGTGAATCTGGTATTGCCTGTTAACTTCTTTAAACTTAACTAATATCTTACTATAGAGGCAAAAAAATAGGAAGTGAAATTAATCAAAAGGACTGTTTAAGCATAGAAATCAGTTTTACCTTTGATGTTTAAAGAATGCTAAGACATAAATGTTGACTATCCGTGTGCAATAAAAACAGAAAGGTTGACTCTGCTCACTTTACTTCAATGCCAATAGTAAGGTTAAGAGCCACATGTTCCTTATTTAGTGGAAGCATTGGGCTAAGCAAAGGAAAGAAACAAAAGTGCTATATTAAAACTGAATTTATTTGCAAACCAAATATATCTGATTCTCAAAGTTTTCTTTGAAGGTAAACATAGGAGAAGTCGGTCAAGTAATGTACATTTGCTTCTTTCTTGATTTCAAAATTTCAACAGCAACAATAATAAAAAAAAGCTGCAAGCTTCCTAAGAACCAAAACCAGCCACATAAAGCGAGGAAGAAAAAACTCCAGATCGGTATCAAGGTCTGAAGTGAGGGACTCTTAAGTTTCTTCTGCAGAACAGAGGCTCAGAAAGCAGAGATGAAATTCCTTGCCCCATGACTTGCCTCAGAATGGCTCTTTTAAAAATTCATACCAGAGCATTCCAACTACCACCAAGCCTTCTGCATTCTCAGAAACTGAAAGGAAGACAGTCATCTCAGGCGGCTGCAGGACAACAGACGTCAAATCTGTTCCTTCTAGCCTTAAACTCTGAAGTCCATCTATACTTCTGGAAAACTTTGGTCTCCCATTGTAAGTAGTAAAGATTTGAAGACAGGACTTTAGCTGTAATTCTTACCTCAGGGGGGAGAAAAAAAAAAAAAAAAAAAGTCAGCCATGCCACCCTGTAAAAATATTTTTAAATTTGTATTTATAGGAGCTGTCTGGTCCATCCAAGTATCAGGTAAATGCAGACAAGTTCTGTCTAATATGTGATAACAGCTTAAATATAAGCTGTTGGGAAAAGGAGGATACTGCTGCTTTTATTATACAGGATTAGCTTTGCAATTACAACACACACAGCAAATTCTAATTGGATGCTGAGGTTGGGGGAGAAAGAAAAAAAAAAAAAAAACACACACACACACACTCACTCTAAAAGCTGTCAAACACGCAAAAAGTTGCCTAAGAAGGTCAGAGGATCTTCATTCTTGCACATATTCAAAACTCATCTGGACAAGATGCTGAGCTCATAGTTGGACTCACTTTGAACAAGGGGTAGAAAAATATGATTTCCAGAGGTGCCTTCCAAGTTGGTAATTTCATTTTTATTATACCTATCTCAATGCTATTTGTTACCTAGCCCAATACTCATAATTTGGGCACAGCACAGACAGATCAAAGCTTTAAACAACCTGAATAGGAATGAGGAGTAATGAGAAAGATGACTGGTCAGCAATTCTACGTTTTACAAGAAGGTAGCTCGTGGGCACTGCACTGACCTCCAGGCTTCACTCATTAAGGGTTACCATACATCGCACACATTGGGTCATAGGAAACCAGTTTAATGTTTTTTTATGGAGACCTAAATTCAAAGGCCAATGTCTTTGTCTCAGATTGACTATTACAAGGTACACTGAAATTCAAGGTGCCTTAGAATACAGCACCTTTCTTGTCTCTTCCCCCAACATGGTACTACCTGGATAGTCCTTTTTATTTTACATGTTATGTCACAGTTACACTGGACAAAGAAGCAAATTAACATTACTACTTCTGATGTTGGCTGGAAATCGATTGTCAAAATAAGTTCTTTTGAATAGCTTCCCCCATGAAGCTAGAATATTTCATTTACTTTGAAAAGTACATTGGTATCAGAAGTAGTAATAAAAAAACGAGAAGCCAGGTGTATCTGATAATCTTTTTCTGTTAAATCTTCATTGTGTTCAGATGTAATATATAAGAAGGGGAACTGTCCAAAAATTTACAAAAAAAAGTCAGTTAAGGGGCATGCTTCCAAAAGATCCTCAACAACACACTAGGTATGAGTATTTTCAAACCTGTAATACACCCAGATTGAAAAATCATGCTATCTGTACTCCTGCATATATGTATATAGACAGACACTGAGGGCTCAGGGCAGGACTTCAACATGCATTAGCGCAAGCTCTAGGAGCAGGAAAAACTGAAAGCCCCCTTTAGGAGTGATTCCATTGAATGATTAAGTAGCAAAATTAATTCTCTAATCTCATCTGGTCCTTGTTGATTTCAGTAACATGACAAAAAAAGCAAAGTCCCCTCCATGGTGACTGTTACCACTGGAAAAAAAAGTTCTGAAGATGCAAACAAAGACAATTAATCTGACATTTATACCATTCATTGAAAACTATGTTTCGTTTTAAAAATCAAAAACGATAGAAGCTTTTAAGTTTGATAACAAGTCAGGAAACCAAGATTCCTGACTTCTCATGTTAGGTATCAAACTGGGGACACTCGAGACTTAGAGCCCGTTATGCCCATGTATTCTTCATTACATCTTACACATTGGTTATTTTTCTACTGAAATTCCAACTAGAGATGTGAAGGATGAAAGTTACATAACAGAGAAAAGTCAAAGTAAGCATTTATTTTTTCTGTCCTGTAGTTTCTCCCTTGCTTATTAGGATACACATTGTCTTCCTTAAATGAAACACCTCAGCTATGAAAACCAGTATCAACATTCACAGTTTTAAGTCAGTTTCTCACAGAGGAAACCATTCTGCCTGGATTTGCAATAAAGAAATATTTGTGCTGTTTAGCATGTTTTTTTAACTTGAATTTGTGGGACAGAAAAGTAGAGAAAGGCAGAAGATTAATGCTATAGATCATCAACCGTATTCCCATCTTATCACTCACTAACATAAACAAAAAAAGAGATTTCTGATCAGAAATAGCAGTAACTTTAACTATCCGTTATTTACAGTAAAACACAGCCATTAAGTTAAGCCATAGCCATATAAGCAGCAAAACCAACTGCATTTCTCAGTCTCAAGCTATAACTTTTAGAACAGCACAGCCACTAGTCATCCATAGGCTGTAAAATGCAGTGAAATTTCCACTCCAAGTAGCACTTTTGTAAGTGAAATGGGAACCAAAAGCAAGACAAAGAGGAAGTGTGCCACATTTACACATGCTGTAAAGGACAAAGTTTAGGAAAGCGTAAAGGGCAGAAATCTTGTTAAACAGGCAAAAATGAAATTCTGTTTTGCTTCCTTTCAGGGATCCACTGTTCCCTGAGAGTTCAAAGCTCACTTAAGTCAGATCTACCCAGTAAATCCTCCACATACTTTGTGGGACTATGCTTAAAGATATTCCATCACCTGTAGCTAGTGCATTGCAGATTTTTAAGTTTTGTGAACAGTCCTCACAAATCTTACCTAGAGAGGGTAAGAGCATGCTTAAAAAATAAGTGTGCTTACTGTTCTTGAATCAGAAAAAGGATTGTACTCATCTAATCCTGGAGGAACATTTCTTGTCACTTGTGTTACTGAGGGATCCTAGAAAAGAAAACAGTTTTGTAAATATACACGCACACAAAAAGCACATGATGCACTCATTACTGATGCACTCACTTGGATTACTAATATCACATATAAATAATAAATAATCTCAATTATTTCTATGTAAAAAGGGGTCTTTTTGCATTTTAAAAAGCCAGTAGAGATCTGTTTTTCCTTCTCTGCCCCCTAAATGACATCATTCTACTCTGAGCTTCTTACCAACCTAGATTAACACAGTCTAAAGAGAAACTCCATCTGTCATACAGCCGATTTACAAAAACTCTCAATAGAAAAGGGAAGAAAAGCCTATCCTGCTATTCAAACCACTACCACAGCTATACATCAAACAGAACGTAACAGAAAGAGCTTTAATTTTGCATTTTCTGTATTGAAAACCGCTTTCCAAACCTTCAGTAAAAGTAGAAGCATTTCAAGAAGTAAAAAAAGAAAAAAAAAATGTTTTTCAGAAAAAGCATCTCTTGGTTTAGCTTTTTTGCCCGAACTACCCACAATAGAAAATAGTATTCTTTCTTTTCAAGGAATTAAGCAGCAAGGAGGACTGCCTAAGGTTCAGCTGAGAAGATGGTTTCACAGGAATAACATATCTGCCTATGCTACAGTTTGCTAGGGTTCCTTCTATGGGAAAAAGAATTCCCCATGACAGAGAGGTTTAACTTAGTGTGAACCAAAATTGTATACATTCTATATAATGACAGCTTCCACAAGGTATTTTTGTGGTTTAGGTTTAACGGTTTCACATCTTTAGAAAAGAAGAATAACAGGAAAGTTTTCTAAAAATTATTATTCAATAATTACATTTAAACAAATATACAAAACAAATGTACATATTATAAACAGATTAAAAGGATATAAATAAATAGTAATTTGTATCTCTGCCAATTAGTTATTGTTTAGTTTCAATAGTCATCAAAATGAGGAAACAAATTGCAATTAATAAAGGTTGGGGAAAAAAGATCAATATTTACGTATATTTATATTTCTGAGGAAGACTCTCAGAAAAGAAACAATTATTTTTTTTAAAGTAGTTATCATAAATACATATTTAAGCCTGTGTGGATTAAATAAAACTACTAAGGTACTGAAAAATAATCTATTTTCTTAGAATCAGCATCTATTACAGCATTAATTTAATCTTGAAAGCAGCAACCTATTACGGAGATACAGAAATAGCATAAGTCAAAAAAAGATTTTTAAATATTCAACACAACACTTCGTAATTCAGTGCATAATCGTGGAAAGCTAACTGATTGGTCTATACTTGAATTTATTCTGGCCTTTTAAGTGTGGCTAGTGTAAGATAGCAGAGCAAAAAACATGCTAGCATTGGCTTCAACCACTCAGTATGGCACCCCTTGCATAAAAACCCTCAAATCATGGGTGCTTCCACATGATTATCAGCCAGGAGCTTCCAGGTTATTCTCTCAAGCTAGTGATTTTAACAGACAGAAAACCCTTTGTAAGTCACAATCTGGTAAGACAGTATTTAATGAGAAAATGCATAAATGTCTCAATGCCTCCTGTCACTGAATGTGCCACTCCTCATATCAAAAGGCACCAGTGTTGCGATATTAACAATAAACCTGTCAGAATAACAACAAATGGGAGCCATTCTATGGACTGCAATCTGGCACTAGATCAGAAGATAGTACTAAATTGTTGATTTTAGTCCTTTAGATAGTAATTCTTCTCCTACTCCTTAAAACAATCTCACAGGAACATGTAACTAAATCAACACTAAAAGAAAAGAAAAAGTTGTCAGCTATTTATCCTTTTCAATAAAACCAAGTACACTGCACATGACTATGAACAGGAAGGAAAGGAGAAAAAAAGAAGGAACTAGAAGAAAAAAGTGTGTCCAAAGAGTGCTGACAGCATGTTCATATCTGCTTCTCTGTTAGTTTTTCATGCGAAGTCCTGAAGAAACAAAAGTGAGAGCAAACAACATTGCAGAAGAGGAAACTGCAACCCAAGATTCCTTACTCAGCCACAAAGACAAAGATTGGGCAGCACCCTATCTAAGATCAGAAAATTCCATCCAGAACACAAGGGCAAACTTTTCACCAACTTGTGATGCTAGCTGGCGCCTCAGTACATAAACCACTAATCTGAACCAAAAGAAATCTTCCAAGTAGATGAATCTAAAGTACATTATATGTTCCTCGGTCTTCTAGATCCAGAGATTTCAGTCTTCAGACATGTGTTTCAGTCCACTGTCTGAGAAATACTTGCATCTAAATACTCATTTCTGAGAACTACTATGTATTTTTAATGGCACAGAAGACAAGCAAAGCAAAAAACTTACCCAGAGCATAGTCTACCTTATAGAAAATGACTACATACCTACACACAATAAAGTTATTAAAGTGTGGACACATATGAAACTCCCTACCTATCAACCACAAGTCTACATAATTACAACTCAAATAGTACTTCAAGTTGACATGGTTGCTTCAATTTCTATGCTTCTTCAGTATCTGACAGCCCGATGCTAGTCATGAGGGAAAAAAAAAAAAATGATTAGAACAGGACAGACCAAGGAGACAGTCACTAAGCAACAGCAGGTTTTCAAAATACAGGAACAATTATACAATAACAGATATCCAATGACAAAAGAACTTTCTTCATGATGTGTTCTAAAGAAGGGATAGAGTTTCATAGATGTTTCTCTTGATTCACCTAAGCAAGCTATTTCACCAAGGGTTTAAGTATTATAAGTATTAACATTATAAGTATAAATACACACAGTGATTACAGCAAGAAGTCCTCTAATCCCAAACTCATCCCCCTTTTTAATTAGGCATTTTTGTTATCACTATAGCTCTGTCAAATTCTATTATTTCTTCTCAACTTATCTGTTGTTCGCTAATGTACCAAGAACTCTGAGTCACTGAGAATTTTGTTCCAAGGGCATTTATATTTCTGTATGAGAAAAGTTTTATTTTCTAGTGGGAAGACTGCAAGAACTACTACAGCTGTATTAAAATACTCAAATTGGGCCTCATGATGCCAAGTTGCATTTGAGTTCTGCTCTCAGAAAACCTAAATTAGAGAGTCTAAGCCTCAGCATAAGCCCATGGCCTGATTACTTCCAGAAGCTGGAAGACCTTAGGAGAAATAAATCCAAGATTACAGGGGAAAAAAATAGCTAGATAAGCTCAAGCCTGGAGTTTGAATCTCTCTCATATTCATTTACTAAGATCTTCTGCAATACAGGTGAAGAACCTAACCATTTAGTCTCAAAACAAAAAGAAACAAGCTCCATACAG
Organism: Crypturellus tataupa; assembly: GCA_034781795.1. NCBI lineage: Eukaryota > Metazoa > Chordata > Aves > Tinamiformes > Tinamidae > Crypturellus > Crypturellus tataupa. The sequence goes on from JAWLRI010000184.1 coordinate 1,115,522, forward strand.
TCTGAATGTCGTCTTGAAGGTCTGGAATTTTGAACTGTCCTGAATATCTACAGTGCAGTGAATAGCTGGTACCAAGAGGAGTTGCACTTTGTACTTTTGACAGTACTTGGAACACTTAAAAATTGGACCTGTCATCTTAAAGAATATCTGAAATGACTGTGCATGTTTTACCTTCTGCTCTTGGCATCTCAAAAAAAAGTAAATGCCGACTCATTTAACTATAGTGCAAAAAACCCAAAGCTCTTATACTTAATGTTGCAGAAAAATAAAACATTTAATTTAGAAATTAATCAGGAGTTGAATAATGCATAATTACATGGTACCACACGCTCAAAGAAAGGAGAAAAAAGTCATTTAACAGCTATGCTTGAAAGGATGCTATTGAGTTGGCACATCGCACAAGATTCATATTTTAGGCATATAGTGAAAACTATCCTATTCTATAGGAATAAATATATCCAGTTAGACATAGCTTCTTTTTCTCTATGTTCCACCTTCTACATACATAACAAATTAAATGCCTTATTTTCTAGTTCCTTTTGTTTACTAATAGCAAGAAACAGAAAAAAAAGTGAGTTTTCTATATGTGATAGCCCATACAACAGTACAAAACAGGAAATGCAGTTGGAGGCATCAAATATAACAAAGACTTCAAACATTTTAGTCACATTACAAAAATAAAGTTGTTACTTTCTGCAACAGACTTCAAATACCTGATGTCAACCACAGAACTAGGTAACTGCAGAATGCCTGATTCAATCTGTAATAGAGAAGACTGTATCCTGTGTGTTGGGAGATCGGTACTTCTACCCAGAATGAACCTGTCCTAGCACTAGCACCTTGCCACAATCGTTTTTCCTCACCACGCTGCCAGTCCCAGATTTCCAATCCTATGAATTCCCCAACTCCTTGTTCCTTCTTTCCAAGTAGCATTTCCATCTGCAGCCTTACCTAACCCATGTTCCTCACAATTCAGTCTCTCAAGTTATTGGTCTCTGAATTTATGAATTATCAGCGTCATCAACCAGTGAGCAGAGGTTAAGAGCAAAACACCATTCACATCCAGATATTGTACTTAGCAGTTCAGGGAAGTCATCAGTGTAGTTAAGTGATCATTTCAGATCACATTTTCAAGATCTAAATGATTTTGAAAGACAGATTATCAACAAATAAGCACAGCTTAACTGTTTCCATCAAACAGTTCCTCTTTTCTGCACCGTGTACTATCCTCCCTTGATATTAGCCTCAAAAGAAAATACTAGGATCACATTCTTTTAAGAGACAGGTACAAGTATTTAAGAATGGAAAATTTAGTCACATACACAAAACATAAAGAGGAATCTACCCCTGTACCCCAAGAAAAACAAGGGGCATGTGACTGAAATGAAACAGAACTGTCTATTCTAGGCAAGCTTTTACAGATTTTTAAAAAAAAAACAAAGGGAAGATCACTGTTGTCTAGGAGACCAAAGCTAGTCATCCAGTACCAGGTTTCATTAATACAGAATGAATTACAAAAATAAGGATGGAAGAACTAGATACATCTGCAGTGATTTTTCTGTATTAATGTTCCTGGGAATAGTTCCAGCATTCTTTAAGAGTAAGCTTTGCTAGCATAGACAACATGAAAACATTCTGAACTAACCCACTGTCTATTTCTCACTGTAAATTAAATTGCTATGAAGTTAGTCAAGTTAGTAGAGAGGTAGGAATCCTCTCCCTCCAAACTGTTCTTGAGATTTCTTTTTTTAAAAACATCTTCTAGTTTTCAGGTATACATATTCTTGCACCAAAAAAGGCCAAGGCATGCATTTTATACAGCAAAAAAACAAGGATATATGCATAGAACACTTATTAGGAAAGCAAAGGTAACTAAAAAGACAGTACAATAAGGCATGTTTTTAAACACTGGTTGACAGAAGAAATAACATCAACAAAATACTTTCAAAAACTTGGATCATCTTACCACAAGCACTATATCTGACAAGAATATAGTAATCATACTGTTTAGGAAAATACGTAAAATTGGAGTGCAGCATTTAAAATTGTCAGCTTAAAAAAAAAATGTTTTAGTTAAGTTCATCAACCAGCACCAAGTAAAATATTTGAGAGAAATACACTATGAATGTAAAAAAGTTGTTCCAAAAGGACACAAGTTTTTTTTTTTTTTCTTAAGTAAATAAAGTCAGAACAAGAAATAATAGAGAACAAATTATCACTCTATAAGACTCCTTAAGAACAGCTGAAGCAGCCAGAGAAAGCTTCATTTCAGCTTTCATTTAGTTTGTCCATGAATGACCCCTTGACCACTGGAAAAGTTTAAATCCAAGCTAAGAAAATAGTTCCCCACAAAAGTCTCTAGATGAAGTTCCTCTATTTTTTTTATCCTTTTCCAATAAAGTATTAAACATATGAGCAAGTTAGCAATGGACACAAAAAGGTTTCTGGGTTAAAAATGGGCATGCAGAGAATATTACCATCCAGCAAGTCATTATATCAATCCTATCATCCACTCTAAGATTGACATTGGTTCCCTTCAGCATTGCCATCATACAATTTGATTTTTGCTTCAAGATCACAAGTACCCCCTAATTATTATAACAGCCATTGACACCAGCCAGAGCCTTTACTGTCAGCACCCTCAGTATTTACTATTAAATAATCACCTTCACCTAGCTATGCATTTTTCCCTGTTGCTTATTTTTTTTGTGTTGGGAAGGAAGGAAGTTCCCTGAGAACAGGAGATGTGCAGCATTCATCTGATCCCCCAAACTACTACTCATGCTCAGCAACGATGGTACACATTCAAAACACCTGACTACATACAGACTAGAAGCACAGACCACAGAACTGAATCCAGATGGTGAGTCCACTCCTAAGAGTGGACTTAGACCTTGCTAGATTTGAGCTCATGATTCCCATCTTAACCAACAAGAATTTCTACTACTTCTATTGGCAGTTTCAGTACTTCACTCTGAAACATTAGAACCCTTCTAGTTTTTAGTCTCCTGTTATGACTGATGAGTTATACCCAACTTCATCGCTGAGGACCACCACCGCGAGACGGAATGAACGACACTTCAATGTGAAGCAGGTTCAATTCGATTTACTTGTGAATCCTACATAGCTTTATACATAACCAGTATCCGTACACGTGTCTTCTACCGCACTTGGTTGG
>JAWLRI010000185.1:0-24249 GCA_034781795.1 Crypturellus tataupa
CGCGCGGGGGCGGCGTGCTGCGGGCTGGCGGCCGTGGTGTGCTTTAATTGCAGCTCAACACGGAATTAAGGGCGGAATTCAAAAGAGCAGCCGCCACTTTCACCCATCTTCTGCATCCCTATGTTTATTCGCGTCTTTGTATAGCACACCAGCAAAAGTTGGAGACGGCCCACACCACAGCGAGGGAAGGGAATCCAAACAAGCAGAGCGTTTTCAGCTCTTGTTCTGTGCACGAGCAATTGGAAATTACACACACGTACAGTTTGAGCGTGGTGCTAACTACGTGGAGGAAAAGCGCACTCGCTGCCTGCACGCTTGAGCAGCTTCTGCTTGTAGCAAGTACATCTCTCAGGTCGCCACTTCCACGTGCAGACAGACCCCGGGCCTCTTGCGTAGCATGCGTTTCTTTTGACATTTTCTGCTTAGCAGAATCTTCCCCAATCTGCCTTCCTTTGCATGTAGAAAGATACTATTATGGTCTACGAAAAAGGGTTGCTAAAATAATCCCTGTGGTTGTGTTAGATCATAACTTTCTTTTTGGCATTGTCTCCGAGTGCTTAGTCAAGTTGTGAGAGTGTCCCTATCTTAAAAAAAAAAAAACGGTATCCATTTTCACCTGTTAAGAGATCAGTAGGGCTTGATACTCAATCTTACAGTTTTTAGTCCTCCTGTGCAAGGTTGCTCTGATGCATTGCAAGTAATTTGTATAAAGAAAAATATTTTAATGTTGACATTAGCTACATCAGAAGGCAAATTTGCTGTAGTGACTCCATCAATTAAAAAAATACTTGCCTACAGTAACACAACCTTACAAACGACATCGATAGTTAATATGATCGTTAGTCATTAACAGTAGCATTATACTCAAAAATGTAAATTTGTTGCCAGAATCAACATATTCACTACTTTGCGCATTTTATTCTTGGTTGTTTTCACGTCTTTTATAAAGTGGTCAATTATTTTTCATCCTTTACAGAGTTATTTTTGTTTGGCTTAGCTTGGCCAAATCTGGTCTGGAGGAAAATGGGATATTTTCTTCTTTAAGCAAACTTTCTTTTAATTGTAGAGCAATATAATGTAAAGTATGAAGGTTTGATGGAAGTATTTTCTGCATTGTACTCATTCAAACATACCAAAAATAGCACAGCGGGAGGGAAGAGTCAGGAGGAGGAATCTCTTATTCTGTAAGTTTAAATGGATTGTTTTTTTCACATAACAGAGACTTTAAAAAGAATACATGTTATTAATACATTTTTTGTTTTCTTCTTCTAGGTTTGTCGGTATTAATGCATCTGACATAAACTACTCAGCTGGTCGATACGACCCGTCAGCCAAACCTCCATTCGATGCAGGTTTTGAAGGTATTGGCGACGTCGTAGCCTTAGGGCTGAGCGCTAGTGCTGACTATTCGGTGGGTCAAGCCGTGGCCTATGCAAAACCGGGTGCCTTTGCTGAGTACACAGTCGTGCCTGCCAAAGACGCAGTTCCTGTGCCGGCCGTGAAACCTGAGTTTCTCACTTTAATGGTAAGTGGTACCACCGCATACATCAGTCTGAAGGAGCTTGGAGGGCTCTCTGAAGGCAAGAAGGTCCTGGTGACAGCGGCGGCGGGAGGAACGGGCCAGTTTGCTGTGCAGCTTGCCAAGAAGGCCAAGTGCCACGTGATTGGAACTTGCTCCAGTGATGAAAAGGGTGCCTTTCTCAAATCCATTGGCTGTGACCATACGATCAACTATAAAACTGAAAACGTTGAATCTATTCTTAAGAAATCTTACCCGAAAGGTGTGGATGTAGTGTACGAATCTGTTGGTGGAAAGATGTTTGACTTGGCAGTTAACTCCTTGGCTACCAAAGGGCGCATGATAGTTATTGGGTTTATCACTGGCTACCAAAACCCTTCTGGCCTGCAGCCTGTTAAAGCAGAATTGCTGCCAGCAAAACTGTTGATGAAGTCTGCCAGCATCCGAGGTTTCTTCCTGAACCACTACCTTTCTGAATACAAAATGGCTCTAAAGGACTTGCTCAAGATGTGTGAGAAAGGGGAACTGGTTTGTGAGGTGGACTTTGGAGACACCTCTCCAGAGGGCAGGTTCACTGGCTTGGAGTCTGTGTTCCGTGCTGTAGATTACATGTACATGGGAAAAAACATTGGAAAAATTGTAGTTGAATTACCTCACTCTGTCAACAGTAAGCTGTAAAAACAGAACAATGATATAAATCAGACGAGAGAAAATGGGCACTTTATGCTTCAGAATTACTAGGAACAATTTCTTTTCTTAAACTTAGTAATGGACATTATATTAAAAACAGCATTAAGGTGTTAATAAAAAGTTTGGATTTTTTTTTCTCCAGAAGGGCTTAAATCAGTGCCTGTGGCATGAAGTGAATGGGCCTGTGTTTGATTGTGTCATTTAGGCCAGCACGACACAAGGATGTTGTTCTTGACACCAAAAGCCTTGATGCAGAGGCCAATTTAATCTGTCAGACTGTTTTGATAAGACTTTATATGTAGTTCAGATCAGAAATTCTCTTTTTTTTCCAGCAATTTTGATTTCTTGATTTAAAATTAAAACTATTAGAGCCATATAGAGTCATATTATATATTTGCTCTATTAATTTCTTCAGGTTTCTAGGAAAAAATGCACTTTGGATTTTCTGCCACAAAATAAACATAATGCAGTTGCATCATGGATTTTAGTAAAATTCCTTGACTAGTCAGATCAAAAAAAAAAAAATCCTTCAATTCTAACAAAGCCATATTAAGATATATGAAGAAAAGCTATTTGACTTTTTAAATTACATAGTTTATAACTGGAAATAGTTTCTTTTAAAGAACAGATTCTTTTAAATCTTTTACTACAAATGATGAGATGCTGTTTTTTTACTACCATTGCTGTTTACTGTCCCCTTCTCATCAGTATTACAGGATTATTGGACATGTTCCCATGTATCCAGGTCCTGTATACTTACTGAACATTCAATAAAGTGAAGAAAACTATTGAAATATTTGTGCATTTATTCATGTTGCCATTGTTCATGCTGACTAGCTCTTTTGTAGGCGTGCTCCACATTACAGAGTTCTCCGATTCTTCACCTGACTTCCCGTAATGAAGCTGCTGCATATTGCTTTTACAGAAGCTCTTCTGCAAATACTGACACTGTTTTAAATCTGCAGTCACAGAACCCCCCCTACATACAATGTACCTCGGGAATAGTGGCTGCAGTCAAAAGGCTTTGTGAAGTTTTGAAAATTAATTCTCACTTAACAGAAACTATTAACAATACATACATTGGGAATTCCAGCCACAGTGAATATTTTCCAGATCAGTAATTTTCCAAATCAGTATTTTCCAGATACTTTAAACTGTGACTGCTCTGTATCTTATTCCATAGCAAATGTTTAAGATCAGAGGAACTGATTCTGATGTATCTTTTGAAATTATATACACTTTTTTATGCAGTTTGAGAGAGGAAATTTTGCAGGATCATATACCCAATAATAAACTTAATGATAGACTGTTAATGCCTAGGGGCTGAAGGAAAAAATTTAGGGCAAACTTAATCTTTGGCCATTATTCAGGACGGACTGTATATAACAGAAATCATTAAAAGTAACATGTAACAAGAGCTTAAATTTTAGTAGTACAGGCAGTAGAGAAAATGATTTTAACTGTATTTTAGTGCATTCTCATTGCAATTTTCTCAGGTGTAGGCCACTGAATCCGGAAGAGTAACATTCAGCAAAGAAGTGTCTCTTTCTTCCATATATTTTTTACTGATTTTAGTCCATTTTGGAGGGACTTGGGGAGTTTTTAGCTTGAGTTTTTGTTCCTGCTTCTCTTTTACTCAGGCTGAACGCCAAGCCACATGGTTTATTTTTTTTTCATCCACTAAGGCTGCTGTTAGAAACGTACTTCTTTCCTCTTCACTATGAGAGAAATCTGGTGGAGTTTGGGTGTTTTCAATAATTCCAAGGATAATTCTGACAGTCCTGCTGCGTACTAGAAAGCCACAGTCTCAAGCAGCATACGGTATCGGAGCATCCAGAGCTCCTACATGTGTGGTTCATGTTCATGGACAAAGAGAAGGGAGTTCCCTTGGTCAACAAATGCACCTTAAAAGAAAGTTAGTCGGGGATGTATAGAACACAAGTATAACCAGCACGATTCGTTCTGAGATACGCACAGAAGGATTGCACTGGGGATGATTTTCAAATGATTTTCTCCTGTCAAAATCCATCCAAGTGGCTCAATTTTCAGAGGTGTTAATTGCTCTCTATCCACTAAATTTGGATATTTCCAGGACAGCGAGTTAGTTTTTTATCCTAAAATCTCTCCTGTGTAATAGGATGCAATCTGAGCATACAGCATCCTGCACTCTCTTTAGTGCATTCCTTGATAAACAACATTTAGTAATGCAACTGCCCCAGGCTCCCTCGCTGAGCAAAATAAGGGGAGAGAGGAACTTCTAGAAGGTTCCCAATATATTCAAATATGACATTTTGTTGTTATTAATTTTGGCTTCAGGGTTATAATTCAGCACTTTAATACTGATTTAATACTGATTTCAGCATTACTGATTTCATAAAAAGTTTAAATTTGTTATATGTAGAACTTAAATGTCCTGGCTACTCGTTTTGTAGACTTTTCAGTGTTTAGGTTGGGCCGTAGCCATTGGCTTTATCGTTTTAACAAAACACGTGCATTAAGGGATCTCAGGTTATACTTGATCACTCTTCCGTGAGTGAACCCAGAATGAGCAAAGAATCTTTGTTTTTAAAGGCAGAAAATATTTCTTTTGGATTGCTGAAAGAGTACATTATCTATAGAGAGGGAGGGAGGGAGACAATTTCTGAAGCACACAGATAAGGCCTTTCTACTTAGATTCATAATAATTTTAGGTATGTGAAAATAGAGGTTTCTTCTTTATTTAAAACTATATTCTGCAAACAGAGTTATGGGGAAAAGGCTGACTTTGAATAAGTAAGCCATGATGGATTTAAATAATGTTTAAATATTAGATGGATAGGAAAATGTATATGGCATGCGCACACTGAGAGGTTTAAATGATGATAGGACATTGAACATACAAGGAAAAGAAATACTGTAGAGTCACAGCAAGGGATTAATAACAATACACTTAATATGCTTGCAGAAAAGGTGTATTAAAAGCTGTGTGCACAGTGGGGACTTAAATGATTAAAAATAATAATACATTTGCCTGGGAAGTACTAAGTATACTATATGTAGAGAGCAGGGATTTAAATAATAATACTATTAATAATAGCAGCTCATTGAGATGTGGTTGCTGGCACTACATCCTAATTTTACCTTTCTAAATGAATTTGCTACAGAGAAATCTAGCATTGTTTGCTGAGGCTAATAACAGAATTTCCCTTTCCGACACACATATGCTCCCATGGAAGAAAAAACAAAGAAATAGATGAAGAGCTGGCATTTTTCCCCGTGACTCTGCCATACGTGTGCGTACACATGTGGGCCCACATGAGCTCCCGTGACCTGCAGCCCTCAGCACATTTTACAAACAGGCTCCCTACTTGATTGCTGTGCCTGAATCCCCTAATACCTTTTTGAATTGTGAGATTTATACCGAGCAGGGGCTTGCTCTGTGTGTATGTGTGTTTGCGTGCGTGTGTGTGTGTGTTATAGTAAGTGGGTAAGAATAACTGCTGTGTCATGTAAATACAAATAATTACAGTGGTTCAAGGAAAAGTTTGCAGTAATGTTTGCCGATATTATATATGTTCCTCCTTCTGTCTGAGGAGTAAAGAAATTCCACTGCTGAATAGCTGTTAGTATCTATTTTACAAGATTTACTCATTTTCAGGTACCTAATGTAGCTGCTAGCATGCATGCACAACAATACAATTTATATGGTAAATGGAACCAAATAATGGCTTCACTGAATGTTATGGCTGCACTGAAGGGAAATGTCACGGTAAATAGCTGCCAAATTATGGATCATGCCGAAGTGTCACAACTGCACTAAAGACAAATAGCACCAGAGGCTATTGCCACTGTGACGCTCCTGAGTTATGAAGAAGAGGAGCAGCCTGATGGGAGCCTCTTTGTGTCCTCATTATAGCAAGGGGTTACTGGTGCAGGGTACGAGAAAACCCAGGCCTGTGTGGTACTTAGTTATTAATCTGCCCCTTTCAGCTCTAACAGCTGGAGCAAAGCAGAGAATCTTCTCCATGCTTTGTAAATACATACACACGCACAAACAAAGGAAAACCTGCAGGTTTTATGAATGTAAATGTGTACGGGAAATGACTGGTAATGGAAAAATGTTGTAATAAAATAATCTAATCAAAGAATATTATTAAATTTAACATCGTATGTGTCTGAAAGCTTTAGTTGCTTCTTATGCAGATAGATGTGTGAAATATAAGCAATAATGCACTTTCTCTCTTTGTAAGGACTTGAGTAGTAAGGACATTACCAACTAAATTGCTTCTTCTAAACTGAAGTGTGTCCCGGTTTCTTTCATTTTAATGGGAGGGTAATAAAGATGAAAGACTAACGTTTTAACTGATGGATCCCTTAAGCTACAGAATCAAAATTTATTATGTTTTGAGGGAATATGCTAAATCCTGAAATGTGCAAAGAAGCTGGGAAAGCCCAGGTAAAATAAAAGCAAACTAACCTTCCCCCCCATCCCTTATGACATACTTTTATGAATGGAAAACTGTTTACTGCTCTTATTTAAGTTGAGAAAACAGAGTGGGAAAAAAAAAAAGTGAGGGGGAAGATATCTGAAGGGGAAAAAAAAAAAAGATTTGAATCTGAAAACGGAGGGCGGTAGCTCAGCGAGCGGTGTGTTTTTCCTGGGATCACTTTTCAAGCCCTGCGTGTCGTGCTCGGGGAGGGGAGTGCGATGCTCTGCGCACCACCGTGTGTCCCGGCCACAAACGCACCATCCATAACGCAGCGCAGTTGTCGGCCTCTGCTCCACGGAGGGGGCCGGCGCGGAACAATCGTGTGGATAAATTACTTCTCTATTCTCCAGCAAGTGGCCTTCCTACTACGTGAGGCTTAAGGTCACTGGCAGGGCAGCGAGGGGGAAGCTTGTGTATTAGTTAACGCTAATGCACTAATAGTGCTCAGATAGAGGAACTATATCAATTAATTATGGCTAGGTTTAGTCTTTGGGAGGGAGAAGAACATTTGAAGAGTTACTGTGTTGATTTATACATATTTCTATATGTTTTGCCTTCTTGCTATTCCCCCACCCCAAATACAAATTGATATCCTTATGGGTCACTTGCTCCCTTTTTAATATCTGCATTAAAGCTTTCAATATTTGTCACTGCAAAAATCCACACCTCAGAAATAAAAGGCTCTACAAAAATGTTTAATGTGTAGCAATAACACATACTGCTTAGCTTTTTTTGTACATGTAAACATTGTAGTTTAAAGGGAGGTAGGGAGAAAAACCTGTCAAAAACTATGTAGAACATCTTTGAGTGGCAATTAGCATACCCAGAATTTATTTTATGTACAATGCAGTGGCAAGTAGCTGCTTCTTATTAAATGAAAATCCTGTATTATGTACTTCAGGAACATTCCAACTAATGAGTATGTAATGTCCTTAGTATAACACAGAACTTCTTTTTGTGTTCACAACCACAAGATGCTGGAAACTTGACAAATGATATCATTTAAGACAGATGCCTGCCTTAGGGACCTGTTTTTTGGCTTCCTGTTTCTGGTTTTTATTTCAATAACATTTGTAATTGCCACAGGATCTGTACCTGGGTAGTGTTTTAACCCCTTCGCACACACTCCATTGCATTAGCTCCTCGGGTACGTAACCCCCTCTTCTTTTTTTCCTCCTTTTAACTGGTCTGTTATTGCTGTGTCTCAAAAGGACGGATACACACATAAATAAAAACTGAGCTTTTTTCAACCTGCTGAAATGGTAATATTGTAGAAAGTAAATGCAGACAGCACTAGTCATGTAGTGCAGAAGTACATGTAGTCCAGGTCCAAGGTAAAAAAAAAAAAAAAACGGGAAAGCCTTCGCACACAGCCTGCTGATTCTCAGCAAGATGGAACAAAATTCTGCATGCACCGCACAGGTAAAGAATACATTGATAACAGTTATGTTTTTCAATTTATATTCTTCCCCACACACTTTAAACTCACTTGCTTCCTTTAGATTAAAAGGACGACCGATTCCTGAGGTCCTTGCGATTTGATGCCAGTTACAAAGGCCGCTTTGGTGGTGATGTCTCAACACGAGCTGAAGCCCCGCGCTTTGCCCCCAGCGGGGCCTGCCAAAAGTAAAACCCTTGTCCTGGGACAAGAGCAGCTTTCAGCTCCTCGGGCACCCAGCATGGATCCTGGCAGACTCCAAAAAAACCTGCCACACACTAAAGCAGCCCTGAGTCTTTTGGTAGTAGCTTGTTGTGTTCTTGCTCTCCCTCTCTGCTTTGCTCTTCTGTAGGGCTTGCAAAAAAATGTTACATGCAGGCTAGCTTGGAGAGGCGTATGTGGTTCCACAGAGGGGAGCTTTCATTAGGAACCGTGCTGACCCCTGCACAATGCCAGGGTAGCAAATAAAGGCTTGGGAGCAGGATGAGTGCACTTTTCTGTAGGTTTTTCTGTTTGCCAGGTGCACAGAGCTCTCCTGGAGTTACCATGCTTTCCAATATCTTTTTATTTTAAGCAAAAACTTTTATGTTCAAGCATTCTATCACAGGATATTTAGTGTCATTGCACCTTGGCTCTTAAGCCAAATGAATCCCATGAAGTGCTGAACAACTTTACCCTTCCTCCGACGGGAGCAGAGGACACCGAGAGCACTGAGAAGCATCTCGGTTGGACGCAGACAGCTCATCATACAGCATCCTCCGTGGGCCTTCTGTGAGAGGTGGGGAAGTGTTTGCTTTCCACATCAATATCGAGGTCGAAAGCACCGCACCAGCCCCAGACTAAGTCATTTCTGTGGGTAGAGGGTTCGTTTCCAGAGGAAGCACACAGAGCTCATTATGCATTGCGGGGATTTGTGCACAGGCTCCTTGCATGCCGTCTTAAAACCATACCCCTAAGGGGCTAATTCACAAAGGAAATAGAGGGAAAGGAAATTTGTCTATTTTCCGTAAGCAGTAAGACATGACATGCAGCACAGTTCTGGCTGATTATAGCGTGCCTCAGGTGAGCCGTGAGGCACAAGGCCGGAAGCCAAGTGTTTTTAACCACCCAAGAAACAGAATTCCACAAAAAATACATTATTTGGCATGTCTGATTGCTACAATTAAAAAAAAAATCCAACTTTATTCCTGTTGGCATGACATTATTGGCATGACTGTTTCTGGCAGCCTATCTGAAAGTTTTATTTGCATCCAGAGTTTTGAAAGCCATTTCATAATGTTAAACAAGGATAACACTCAAAACGCCTGGCTTATTTGCCCCTTGACACCTATGTGTAATCCCTCATTGAAGCTCTAATAAATGTTCTCCCTGGGTTTGTATTACTTTCTAAATAACCCCTGCATACAAGCAGCATAAAATACCTTCATGCACAAGGTGTGGCAAGAGTAGCCAGAAGGAAGTGGATAAAGTATGTTATTTTTCCTGTATTCATAGTAATCTAGATGCAAAGTCAGTTATTGGATCATTTGACTTCTTACTGAGCTGGGAAACCTCAATCTGCTATCACAAGTGCCTACAAATAAAGGAGATTTTGAGTCAGTTTCCTCTCCGGGGAATGTAAATGAGCTACAAGAATAACGCTGTTGAAATCAGTGTAAAAATGGTCTCCAAGGAGAACCTGGCTCTTATTTTTCTGTACGTTGTGCTCAGGCTGCTGGAAAAAGCAGTTCTAACATAGACCTGCCTAACCTCAAACCATAGTGAAATTTCCCAGGGCCTCCAGATAACTTGCAAAGTCTTGGGAAATTTGGTGTGTTCATAATCAGCTCCGTTGTAAGAGCTATGGTGGCAACAGCAGCAACTTTGCAAGGTCAAAGCTGTTTGATGACAGACAATAGCAAAGTGAGTCCCACTCAGAGAAACTGCTAAAAGGGCAGCCCATGATTTCTCCAGTATCAGTCTTGTCCAAGGGAATTCAAGTGGGAAGGACAGGTTATCTTCCATTCTATTTAAATATATTTATATGCATACACACGCAGAGTTATATAGCTATTGCTCCCTTACTTCTAAAAGTCTATAGTAATTTCACCTTTCTTCAAGGAATAGGGGGAAAGGAGGAAAGAAAGAGAAAGTAGTTCAGACTTTTCTGTCCTTTTGCAGAGGAAGTTCAGTTATCTCCATTTTACAACCTGCCTAAACCTAACAAAGTGCATCTGGTTTTACCTATAGGCTCTGCAACAAAAATTGAGTAGATTTATGGCTAATATATAGAGTTTCCATTCTACCAGAGGGAAAAAAAAAAACATTACTTTTGTTTTCATATACAACTTTATTATTATTATTATTTCTAGTAAAGGGGAAAAAAAGGACTATTTCCTCCTAGATTATTTCATTTGCAGTCTCCTTCACCCTATCTGTTAATGCCACAGTTTAATGCGTTAAGGCTAGTCCTATTGCATTACTTACTTTGTTATTCGTGAAAGCTGGTAGGTTCAGCTGTCAAAAAAATGCATGTCATGGAGTAAAGAAGAAGAAGCCAAATGTTCCCAAATTTTTGTGGTATAAAATAGTTAGGCAATAGTTCACAGCATGAACCAGGATCCTATAAAATGAACCGAGTGTTACAGATAAAACATGATAGAGAGGAAAAAAGCTGTACCTAGCAGGGGCACAACAGGATATGTGCAGTGGTTTTGCGTTTGGGTGACTGGAGAAAAGCCAAGGTTCGTGCTTCACTTCAGCTGAGTTTAACAACAAGTGGCAACAGGCGTGTTCTCCACATAGATCAGAGACAGCAAGTACAACAAACAGCCCTATATCTAACAGCAGCGTTTCACAGATATACTGCAATGAGAATTCCTACCAGCCCTTGCTCTCTCAATTCTTTGTTGCTGCCTTGTTAACATTGCATCACATTTTCAACTATTTATAGACAAATGCAAGGTAGGGCATGGACATAATGATTTATTTGCTTCCAAAAATATATTCAGTACGAAAATATATTCAGTATTTGGTATGTCATCATATACAAATGGCAGCAGTACCTCTTCAAGCTTCCAGTCAAAATAAAAATATTGATAGTACCTTCGTGACGGCTGAAGGCGAATGAACAGTCATTCAGGCCTAGATTTCCTTGGACTTCTTAGCATAATCTTTCCAAGCTACAGCTGACATCCATAATCATCCAAACAATGGAAAGTTTCCTCATCCTCGAAAGCTAACCATGCTAAATTGGAGGGAATACTGGGAAAGGTACTTCACCAGTACTTTCATGCCTATCGCGCAGCAAGTGGAAAGGTTGAACAGACCTCAGTTCCGACACTTCTGCATCAGGTGACAGGCATGAGAGTCTGAACGACTCTAAGGAAAGCACACAAGTATATTTGCACTAAGAACCTGTCTTACTGGATGCGAGAAGATAAAGTGCCAGGGCTGTGCGAGCAAACTAGTCTTTGTTCAATGCTGTATAAAAAATATTCTGTTTCATTCCCTACCGTGTGGCTGCCCTGGTTCTGTGTCTGACACGGTGGTTTTGCACTGACGCATACGAGATCTCAGTCCCTTGTATTTTTTGATGCTGACACTGATCTTCAATCAACACTGCCCTGGCCTTCAAGTGAAAAATATGCCAAAATGTCACAGGTTTCCAAATGAAATGCAAATACTGAACTTTCTGAAATTTACCGATAGAGTCCTATTCCTTTACTGCACCCGAGTGTTACCAACGAGACGCAGCCAAAACAAAGGTTTGGAATTCCTGATGACGAGAGCGCAGCCCTTGGCTCTCGCCGCCTCACAGGCGGCTCGGCGGCACCGTCCCAGCGCCGCCGCGGAGGAGCGCGAGTCCCTCCGCTCGCTCGTGCGCTCAGCGCAAGGAAAACAGGCCGCGACATCCGAGCCGGGTCAGCCTGCCTTGTGTCGTTCGTACCTGCTGCTACACAGATGTCACAGCAGCAGGTGCAAAATAAACACCGGGGTGATGGAAACCCTTTGCTCCGCCGTTAGCCACAGGCACCATCTCTGATTCACTCGTGTCTGGCGGCTGGAGAGCGTGGAAGAGCCAGTTCCCTATGGCCAGCCTCAGCCTTGCACACGTGTAGATGGGAAGAGATGGCCACGGTGGAAGCTGCTCTGGAGGAGACTGTCTCGTTTCTCTCCCATGTCGTCCTCCTCATGTTCCCTATATTCTGCCAGGGCAGGGAGATTGAGCAAAGCCGTGAATCTACGCCTGTTCCCTGCCCTTTCATCGGTTGGGCCTCGGAGGATGTACACAATCTGGAGCAGTCTTTGCTCAAGGCAAACAAAGTAAAGGAGAAAGAGAGTGACATTTCAGTCTTTCATTGCAGAGTCATGCAGGTCATTCGCTAGAATTATAGACACTGGTTTCAGCAGTGTTAACAGCCAACTTTGGATTATTAACCATCCTTTGGATAGCAGTACATTTATAGAGCCAGCACACAGAGGATTCCTCCAAATTACAGGGTGTCCTAACACAGGCGGTCAAACCACACGGACCTCTAGATGCAGTAAGCAGTGTAATTAAGTCTGTTTTCTCGTTTGTAGTTTCCCAGCAGCACTCTAAATACACTCTCCACCACTGGATGCTGCTCTTTGCATCAGGCTACGAAAGGAGATTAGAGTGAAGGGCGCCTTAACAATAGCTCATTAAGGAGACCTCAAACATTTTCTTTTATTGCATTATTTATATTTTGGGTGATAATAAAACACTATTTCCAGGGCAAAGTGCACTCAAGAAGCTTATTGGCCTGTAGGTGGTTACATTTTATTAGATTTAGGAGAAAGAAGGCTACAGAAATTTCTTTTACCTGCTGTTTTACCGAAAGACCTGTTCTCTACCCCCTGCCCCTTCATCAGGCCATACATTGTCAATAACAGAGAGATCCAGCAAACTTCATTAGCCCTTTCAAATATTTCTGGGAAAGGCAGCAACCATTTTTCCCCTCTAGAAACCCTTCTTCACTGCAGCAGTCAGAGATATCCCTGCTAGATTCTATTTTTTAATATAATGACCTTCTGTGAACAAGCAAGCAACCACAATGAGAACCTAAACATTTAGATTTTTGTGAAAAGATCATAAAACTGATTTCACACAACAGAGTCCCTATTTAAAAAAAATCAAAAAATACCATACTGATAATAACCATGTTTGCTTGTCCCCATTTCTGATGTTTTATTCTATAGTTAGCCCAACACTGCATTCATTACAGTCTTTATTTATTCTCCTACAGAGCCGTTCTTACTGCGTAACTCTACTGAAGTACAGTTTTTACCTATTTACATATAAATTTGTATAACTTTGGGCCCTGGAATACTCACTCACTTTCAAAATGTAAGGGAAAGAATCAAAAACAATTAAATGGAAACGGTAAGTGCTAAGAATTCCTTGCTCATAGTAGTGCGACTCCTGCTCTTTAGCTTTCATTTTTTCATTTTTCTTCTCCTGTTGCTTGTCTGCTATAAACACAACACTAATGGCTATTAAAGCTAAAAAAAGAAAAAAATATTGGAAGGGGAGGTGAACTATCAAGCATTCCAAGAAGAACATGGCAAAATCTAGTCTGAAGATCAGAGGCTGTGCCATACAAGGAGTGGATGGAGCGGATGCCAGTCCTGCTCCTTGTTGTGAACAGGGACTGTAGTAAAGTTTATAGGCTTTGATGGAGCCCCATGTCTGTATGTAATAATAAAGAGACAAGCCAGCAGCTAGAAAGAACTGCTCTTCATGATCTTTTAAACCCCCAAATTAAATGAGAGTCTCTTGCTTAAGTAACTAACATAAGGAGCAACTACCTTAATTCTCTGAAAAGAGATCTAAAAAAAAAGGAGGTGAGGCAAAAGATTTGAATTTCAATGTAACAGATTTGAATTTGATGCCACTCTCCAGCTTTCTAAATTAGAGATCCCCAAGATCTTCATCTGGAAATACAATGTACTAGTTTATTCATCTTGTCAATGATATATACTCAGAGGGCTATTCCTCTAATTGATGGCTTCATCATTCAATTCAAGATGCGTGAGGACAGCTATTGTTATCTAACACTAACTATCCTATGCTCCTGTTGTTCCACAGTTCTTTCATTGTCAATAGCATCCAAGATACCCTATCTAAATCTTCAAGATAGCAAAAGGAAGGTGAATTACTTGCTGATGCAACACATTACGTTAATAAACCTGCACATCTCCCTGCTGACAACCTTAAGTACTCAATTAAGACTGGAAAGAGAGTACACCAGCACAACCGAAATATTCAGTTAAATGAAGACTTTGCATTGGATTTTTAAAGTATTCCAGTCCGAGTGTTTGCCAGCCCACACTCAGCTGAAACCAGGACAGTGATGCAAGCGTGAGAATGAGCTGTGCATGAACGGGGAGGAGGCAGATTGTTTCATGGTGAAGCCATGGCAGAGGTTTGACAGGAAATGCTTCTCCCAACCCAGCTAAGCAGAGAAGAAGAACCCTATTATATGGATGAGTGGGGCCGGCAATGGCATCTTGTCATTCTGACTTGTATAAGTAAGCAAGCTTAATTGCTCCTTGTCTTTTCCAAGATTACTTTCCACCAACAATCTCATTATCACACACATATGTTTGTTGCACATTTCCAAGTCCCTTCACACAGGCCTGAATGTGGTGAAGACAGCAACAATATTATGTTATTCAGCAACATTGTTTTAATTTCCTTTCTCTCTTTTTTTTTTTTAATTTTTATTTTTTAAACCAGATGGGTAGGACCTGTCTTCTCCGTCTGCCACTGAAAGGGTGACCACAGGCAGCAGAATACACACCAAGGATTGGAAAGAATAAAACCAGAGGGAAAGCAAGCTGTCAAGAGAACAGTGTACTGAAGAGGAAAAATGTAAACATGACTTTTGTTTACCAAGATTAATATGTAAAGTTAACGTGCTTGTCATGGAATACATTAATATGTATGTTTCCCCATTATGTAGCTCTTCTGTTATATTACTTATTAGAAAGGGATATAATCACAATGATGGGGCAAGAATGTCACTTAAATATTAGGTGATGCCCATTCAACATAATATAACCACTACTGTGTCATTTCTGATTTAGATATGGTGATATCAGTGTAATTGCCGCTGGGAAGAAATTATAATGGCTGTTAATGATAAACAAAATGACAAGAAAGGGGATCCTCCTTCACATATAATTCCAGGCGAAATTCAGCTACTGACTTCCTTAAGCAACTCAGTGCCATTCATTGATGAGGAGGAAATAAGCAGGTTTTGTGTAGCTGCATGGCCGCGGAGACTGCGTTGTGGTTTCACAAGCAGAAGCATAAACACTGCAGGTCTAAAGAGACTCCCCGCACTATTTCCACTCAGGGGAGATGAAGCATTGAATCATGTATGAAATGAGCCTTAACACAAAGTTAGGGTTATTCTAACGAGAAGCGCTAGAGCTAACAAACATGAAGACAAGAAAAAACATGATACCCACAAATACGTATACCTAGATGCTTTGCATAGCCTTCAAAATATTCCAGTTTTGTCTCTCTGAGGACATGCAGCTTATCCCACAACTGAAAGACCTTCCCACATTTCTTTAATCTTGAAAAAGTGCCCAGAACAATCTGCAATGAAACGCTGCTCAGCCCACTACACATGGGCTGTTATTGAGAGAATCTTTCAACTAATTCATGTATTAAAATGCAGAAAACCACTGTGCTCCAGCATTAATATCAAAGACCATACTTTCCCAGACCAAGAGGCCATTCCTTTTTTTTCCCTCTCCTTTCTTATAAAATAACACACAATCACACTCTATATACCTCACAGTCCCACAAACAAGGCAAAATATGAATAACACAATAACACAAAATTTAAATCACTTCATAATCATTTTATCATTTCATAATCAGAGATAATTTTTGAGTAAGTTAGAAAGATCAGCCTTTAAATGAAGAATAAACCTGGCCACTTTGAGGTCAAACTGATACACTCATTCAATTCTAGCTGATGCAAGCCCTTCTGTGGGTGATTTGCCCTAGACAGATACTGTCAAAGGGGGCAGAGGCAGTGGAAGAGGAAAAGGTATAGACACGGGTAGAACATGGCACTTCAACACACAGAAGACCACAGTAAAACATTTGAAACACTGATCTATATTTTGGGGTCTATAAGAATTGATGGTGGTGCTTGGTGGTCTGTTTTACTGCTGGGTATGTCAGAGGAATGCAGAGATCTGTCCTGCCTCAACTAATTGCTTTGGCTCCTTTACACAAGGATCTTTTGCAGATAGGTTGTTACAGGCACATTTAGGCAACAGGTTTTTATAGGATGCCTGGTGCTCTTTATAATGCAATTAGCTTCATTTAGTACATGCTTTTTCTTCTGCAGTGTTGTTGTTCTGCTGGAAAATAACAGTACTGAAATTGGCACCCTTTCAGTGACTGCATCTTCCTCTCTGTTTTCTAGGTCTGATTTCTTTCAGAAATCAATCCTGATCAAAGAAGCAGGTCCATTTAACATTTAGGAGTAGGTATTTTAGTTTATTTTAGTGCCTATTTTATGTTTGGCAGAGATAGAAGAGAATGTGGATTAAGATGGAACTTAACTACCAGGCAGCTTTGCAAAAAATGCTGGAAACACTTTCTCTCAAAAAAGAAAGGCATCTCGATATGCCTCCAAGAGCTGCAAAGAGAAGCCTTGCAACAGATTCCCATGTTGAAAGTCCACTTGCACTAGAAACACACTTGGATAGTTAATGAACAGCTACCAACACAGCCACCTCCAAAACCCTGTTCATCTGCAGAGCACCAGAAAGGCACCTATGGTCTCCAAGTGCTTGCTTGCCTTTCTAATACCAGCAATAAAGTTCTGCAGGCAACAAAAGCTTCTCTGCAGGACACACACGTAACATCAGATACCGTGCAGGTGTTATATTCCTGCTTTACCTTTAATTACGTTCGATCCTATCTCTAATAATTAATGCAAGATACTTAGCCAGCTCAGGAGATAGAGCACAGGCCTCCACTAACACGTGACTACGCCAACCACTAAACAGTCCGCTCAGGTTTGCAGACTCCCTGACCTAGTAAATGTTTGTGAATGCCATGCAAAGCACGCCAACATCAGCTGGAGACCTTGTGAGAGTCATACCCCGAAGCCAGTTTATTGGCATGTTGCAACAGCCCACGGAGGATCAGGCCAGGGATCAAGGACTGCAGTAGCTTTCCCAAGAGGATCTGTAGGAGGAATTCCCCACAACCAGAATTAACACTCAACTTGTGAAAATTCCCATCCTTAACAATCATCACAGGCAGTCAGGACCTCGCTAGGAAAACAGCAAGCAGGTGCCTTTAATGCCATGCTGGCTGCAGGAGCCCTCTGCTAGCTTTCTCCCAAACTCCTGACTCACCTCAACTCATTCCAGGGTTTTCTGACCACAGGATGTGGTATTGCATGATCATGAAATAATCTTAGAGAAGATTTTCAGCCCTACACTCTAGTGTAACACTCAGAGGCCTTGAAAATTTTATGCTACTCTACTCTTTCTTGAACAAATGAAGTGAAAGTGTGAAAAGGGCTCAGAGCTCTTCCCTCCATTGCCCCATTTTTAGAGGCAGACCTTTCTAGGAAATCCACTTCTCTTTAGCCATTGCTAACCACGTGAATAAGGCCTGCAGCAGGAAGAAAATGGAGCTGGTACCTTGATTTCCCTGTGCTGAAGCCTAATGCCCCTTGCGTGGTCTCTAGCTCAGTCCTCTTCTGCTTCTTTGCTGCTATGTTTCAGTTCAAAGTAGAGGACTATGAGGAACATGAGGAATTATGGGAATAAAAATGGAGAGAAAAGTACTCTTTGTAGCTCACAATAAAATGTTTGGAGATAGAAAACAATTCCTTATTCTAACCCTTACATTACCTTTGAAGAAACAACAACATTTACTGAGCGATTATTATCTTACCGTTGTGTTACATTCCTAATGGAAGGAGTTGCTCAGATTCCAAACCTGGCCTGCTTCCTGGGCATGAAGAATTTTTTGCTTTCAAGTGTGTCATTGCACGTATGTCAGCTGAGATGGGTCCGGGAGCTGGCATATGACACATGCTCGCAGAAGGAGCCAACTAAATGAGATATCCAGTGGCATTATGGCTTCTGATTGAGGGCCGGATCCAGCCAAAACATGCCCGAAACACGCCTGCCTTTAAGTAGGCGCTTGGGTGCCGTGCCAAGGGAGACCAGGGAATTGCCTGCATTCTTCGAGACGGGCACGCGGGGCTTAAGTGCTTTGTGGAACCCAAGCCCAAACTAATAACATTGTATTTCTTGTTCCCTGAGAACAAAAGCGAACCAGTTTGGGATCACTATGACCTAGATGCTATCAGAGGTTAGCAAAAACGCCTGGTCAGACCTGACAGGACCATAGCAGCTGCATCAAGCAATGGGGGGCAGGGAGGATCCGCGGGGGAGGAGGGCACCGGAGTTGGAAATGGAGAGACAGAGGAGCGGGAGGAAAAGATGGGAACGGCGTGTGCGGAATACGTATGAAAGCGGGCGGCCGCTGCAGCTGAAGCTCAGGTCCCGGCATTTGCATATCCACAGATCACCGGACATCTTTCCAGCAGCCTTTCAGCAGCAACCTTATGGCACCGCGACTCCCATGCGCTCGGCGCTCCTTAGGCTCCATTTCCATAAATTACAGTACAAAAGGATAATAGCCGGTTAGCGGTGCCCGCATTGTGCGACATACAAAGCGCCACAAGCCCGAGTGTTTTCCCCGCCATCCCGTACCCCTTTTGTGGACCAGGTGTAGCCCCAATAGCAAAATGCAGCCGTGTGCCAGCCGCTCCTGACCTGATTGCAAAGCTAACTAAAGCTAATTTATCATGGCAGGCTAATCAGGATGACAAGGTTGGGTAGGTGACATTCTCCAAAATCTCCAATTTGTTTTTTTTTTTTTTTTAATCCCCTTAGCAATTTGTTTTCTGAATAGCAAAGTTTTCCCCAAGAATGTTCCAAAATATAGTCAAGGTTAACCATGCTGTGAGCTTATTCAATATTTATGATTCTTTTTTATTTGTACTAGGACTTTTTGGGGACTCCAAATAGTCCATTAATCAAACAGAGTGACACAATAGGCCGTTTGACAATTTGTACAGGGACTGCATATTTTTTTTCTGTTAAGAATAAAGAAGCAACTTAACTTCATCAACAGTTCCTGATTAATTGTTACAAAGTGTCATCCATAAATTTCCCTTCGATCTAATAATCCTTTCAGAAGACTTAACAATATCCCCAGTGATTTGGGTTTTATTGAGGGCTGAGTTCCTGGAGAAGCAGTGACACAAATAGCTCAAGTGAACTGAGACACCTCCGCGGACAGTCTTCACAGAGTTGACAGTTCTGAAATACAATTATCAGTGTGATCTGCTTAAGAATTCATCATCAGCTCCTGCCTTCTGAAGACTTAAAAAAATACTGAGGCATACAAAGAAAAAGAGGTGATAAGAAGGCATCATTTTCCTCCAGCCTCATAACTGTAAATTGAAGAAAATTATTTTCTTTGCCTGCAGCTCATTGGCATATAGGCAGCATTATATTATAATTTCATAAGCATAAATCCTTTGAATAAATTTCAGAAGAATAACTGAATTAGAAATGCAAGTAAAGTATCTAAAAAACTTAACTGTACTAGGCAGGAAAAACTGGATGCAAGTAAAACTGGCATAGGGAGATTTACTGTCTGCCTGTTCATCCGCTGTCTGTGAAGGGAATACTCCCCCACTCCTCCCACTAACCTGATCCAGCAGAGGTAAATTTTGAGGAGGAAAAAAAAATGTTAATTTCAACCGTCATTTCCATACGCAGCAGGAAAATGTAAAATCCACCCCACCTTGCTGCCTTCTTTTGCAGCACTTCAGCTGTATTTCATCATTAATTAATCCTGGAGATACAACAGGCTTGGGGTTTGTTGTAATTATTGTTATTTGTTTATTTATTAGTAGTAAGCATATGGGAGATCAAAAACATTCCTCCCAACTGTTCCCTAGCAACAAGTCAGTCAGTTGCTCACACACAAGTTGCCAAACATTCCCGCAAAGTCAGTGCCCGGCGGGTTTGCTCTCCGGGTCTCGCGGCCTGCTATGGGTGCCCAAGCTCCTTAGTGCCCGTCCAGCTAACAGCCAGCGAGCAAGGCGCACGGCCCTTAGGTAGGACAGATAATTCACTTCTTTTTTTTTTTTTTTTTTCAAGAAACCCTCAGGAAAGGATTTTATAGTTGCAAATAAGGCTGTTGCAACGCAAGAGATCAAAGTTAAGCTCTGATACTGATTTTCTGTCAAATTTGGGCAAGTCACTCACTGCTTAGACATCTGGTTGCCTTTGGGAATTTGGACCATTGTCACTCTGTGACTCACCTACTTGTCTTTAAAATGGGCATGTTAATAGCATATTTTCCACTACTTTTTCTGCTTTAGCTATTACTATTTAGACCTTACTGTTATGGCACACCGTTAATGGCTCTTCATTTGCTAAGGCCATCACTGAACTTGATGCAAAACTCCTGATGATTTCAGGAGGAGGTTCATTATGAACCCAAGCAGAAAGAACATTATTAATCGCCATCCAGTTTGTCTGAATTTCTGTGAAATCTACAGAAGCACGCAGTTTCAGCTGTGCGTATATGTGCACTGTGATTGATCTATTAGTTATTCACAAAGGCAGGGTAGCTCCAGGGATAGCCTGCTGGGACTCCAGAGCTGGAGCAAGTGGCTCTCTGCTTCATTCTGCTTGTGTCTAGGATGTGTCGCATGAGATCACCTTCACTGTTGCCAAATATTTCCCACAGAATACACTGGACTGCAGCATGTTGTTCATAAAAGAGACTCAACAGTTCCTCCAGCTCTTCCAGCTTTCAGGGGACTAGAGCCAAAATAATCATGGCAACATGAACATCTTACTGATGTATCAGACCATTTATGGCCTACACAAGTAATAATGCCTCTATCCAATCTTCGACATGCTGTTTCAGTATTTATTGGTTACACCACACCTTGAATTTACTACAGTTTCAAAACACAAAACTCACACAAGTGTTGCACAATGTGGGCTGCTCGGCAAGCATCAGCCTGAAAGACCACAGAGGAAAATTCAAGAAGTAACTCAGTACTATTCTGTACTACCATTCATCAGTGAACTTAGATAAATGTATTTACACGAATGATGTAAAGTTTATGTGGAACTTATAACATGAATGAGTTGGCTTTTGTTTACATTTAGACTAGACAGTAGGAAAAGGAGGGATCTCAGGAGGTCATCTAGCCCATCTTGCTAATCTCTGCTGGCTTCTCTGTACACTAAATTAGTCACCAAAATGGAAAGTACAGATCCTTGCTCCCAATATTGCAAAAAGAAATGGGGTGAGGAGTGGGGGATCAGCTTCCTAAAATAAACTGTTTAAGCTCACTGGATACCTTCCAAAGACTCAAAACCCATTTGGACCAAAATAAAATTGCCCTGTAACACATTGGTCGATGGCTGTAAAAAGTTCTCCTCCCTAATGGCTGTTTCAGTGAAGGCTACTTCATGACAGACTCCAGGTGGGATTCCTCAGAGACTTTAGCAGATGACTTACTAAAATAAAAATTACAAAATTATTCTCTTTCCTTGATTCTTGGACTCTTCTCTAAGTCAAGAATAACTGAGCCACTTTCATCTTAAATTATTAAAAATTTACATTTTGCCAGAGATATTTTGCCTGGAATATTTTATCCTGATAAATCAAGTATTTGGAAAGCTCTGAGGAACTGGAGACAGAAGATTAGGATGGAAATTCTTGACTATACACAACATACTTAGCTACCACTCTTGCAGCTGCTTCTGTGGTGGGTTTGATCTTGTGCTCAGTGAACATAACCTATCCCTTTCCACTGATTTTAGCAAAGCTCAGAGGAAAGAGACGCTGGTGGCTTTAGCTTGGTTGGTTTCATGTGTGAGGTGATCAGGCCCCTGTAAACAAAAGTCACCTATTTCTGAATATCACCAAATACCTGGGCTTAAATTGAACCTTCCCCCCGCAAAAATCAAGGTGGCTGGTGGAGGAGCCCTGTTCACCAAAGGAAAGAGATGGAAGAAGTTTCCCAGGCCTGGTTTTAACGTGGATGCATGGAGGAAATGGGGAGTGTCCATATCGCAGCGGGCGAGCCGCACACAGGAGCGCGAGACGTGGCACTGGCCACCTTGCAGCGCCGGTGGTCAGCGGGCTCTGCAAAGAGACTGAGCTTTGCGAGTGGGTACGTGGCTGCAGGAGGGAGATACTCCAGATACTTGTCTGGCTGCGAGTCGCCTTCTTTTCTTTTTTTTTTTTCCTGGGGAAAAAAAAAACATCGTCACTTTTTTTTCATCAATTTAATTAGATACAATTTGTCTCCGCTTTTCTCCGCAGCATTTGTTTACTCTCCCATCAGGCCCGACACAGGCCAATTAGTGCGGGGTAATTGTTTAAGGCGGCAGCGCCAGGCGGGAGCGCGCGCCGGCGGCCAGGACCGGCACCGGGATCACCCTCCGGAGCCGGCCCCGCGCGCCCGAAGTGTCGCCCGAGGCGCCCCGGGAGCAGACGGGCTGCGGCCACAGAAACCAGAGGACTCGCCGCTGCGTCGTGTACGCGCGCCGGCTGCGCTGGCGGTACCTGGCGGTACCTGCGCCAAGAGCGCAATGCGAGGGCCTGTGAGCAGGTTTATTTCAGTCTTTCCTCCCAGGTATCCACAAAGGCAGGGGGAATTGGACACAAAATAACCCATAACAACAACAGCAACGACAACGAACTTGCTTGTTTCTCTGGTGTTATGCAGAGCCTCCAGAAGAGCAATGATGTTGCTGTTATGGGTGGCAATGCAGGGACGAAAAGGTGGCTGGACCGGATTAGTGGGGAGCCAAAGGCTGAGAGCAGCTCCCAGGGAGGCTGGTAAGTGGAAGGAGAGGCAGTAAGGGAGAGATGTATGAAAAAATGTGTAAAGTTGCTTCAGTTCTGTCAATCAGCTTAGATTTTGCAAATGCTCTGGGTTGTGCTGCTCCATGGAAGCAGTTCTGTGTGAGCTTGGAAATGCTGCTGACTTTTTTTTTTCTTTACTGTGGGAAGTCGAGATAAAAAAGACAACCACTCGTGGCCATCCCAAATACACACCAGCATCGTCTGCCAGAGCTACAGGAGAAATAGAGGTGTTTTAAAATGAAAAAATAATCAAGGGAGAGGAAGAAAATACCTTTCTTTTTTTTTTTTCTTTTCCTTCTCTTTCTTTCATTCTTCTTTTAAATCAGACCGATGTTGTGATTAACTTGCATTCTGCAGCACAGTTGATGTGACAGTCAACCAAATTAATCCCATTATGCAAAATCCAGTTCACAAGTGGTTTTTCTTTTTTCTTTTTTTTTTTTTACAAAATTATGTCAATTTCCCCATAAATTGGAGAGACCATGTCAGTTTTCTGTATTGCACATAGACACTACACAGTGCTGTATGTCTATATTCTTTTAATGCAGAAAGATACAAATTTTAGCTCAGTGGCACAAATTAAGATTCATAACTTTAATGCTGATGTTTCTGTTTACATGAGGCTTATAGGAGAATTTCCCCTCGTTTTGGCATTCATTTTCCTTCTCACATTTTACCGTGTACCAGCTGTTAAAAGAAAAGGATTAAGAGCTTTAAAAAATAGCTAACCAGCCACCTGAAGTAGAAAAAAAAAAAGCTTAATTATTTTAATAATAGAAGCCTGATGATTTTCTCTCCCAGTCCTTTCTCGTTTTCCTCCTGGTTTTTTAAGGGAATCCGCTGCCCGTGGTAAACAAGCCTCCCATAGGCTCCCCGCCGTGCGCGTGGTGTCAGGCAGCCGGAGCAGGAGACGCTTCCACGATTGCTCCCCTCGTAGCCGGACGCGGCCGTGCGGGAGGCGGCCAAGCCTGCCTGGCGCTGGCCGCGATCTGTGAATTCCCTGCATCCAACCAACTTGTCAAATTAAGCCCCTTCCGCCCTGCGCCGCGGAGCAGACGCGCCGTGGAAGCTCCTCGCGCTCTCGCCCTTTGTCACGGGAGCACCGAGCCCCCAGCAGATGCGCTGAAGGAGCAAGGTGCAGCCGCGGCGCCCCGCGCGCGCC